>CM059205.1:11446605-11946605 GCA_030347435.1 Clarias fuscus
GCGTTTTTTATTGCTGCTTCTTCGATTATGTACAGGTAAGCTTCAGGTCATCGAACCTATTTTTCTCTTTTTTTAGTACTTGCTTTTTTAATGATTCTTTTATTAAAAAACTAAAATAAATATATTTCACTTAATGTGATTTGATCTATGAAAGATTTTTTTATTTATTTAAAGTTTGTTTGTTTCTTTCTTTTCCACAGTGGTCAATGCTGTGAAGCTGTATCAGAAGTTCTTAATAACTAAACCTGCTAATAACCTCATCCAGATAGAATGTATCTTTTCTTCAGACTGTGAAGAATACATTCACTGGTATCAGAAGAAAGATGGTGAACCTCTCAAGAGAGTACTGTATATGGACATCAATGATGCATATCACAGGAATGAGCATGGCTTTGAGTTTCTACAATCAGAAATTACAGCAAACAATAAAGTTGTTTTAATAATCCCCAATGTAAAGCCAGAGCATTCAGCAACATATTACTGTGCCTGCTGGGTGTGGGATAGCACAGTGAGATTAAAGCTCTGAGTCCTGTTCAAAAACTCTACAACACTGTACCCACCATCATACAGCTTCTTATTATAGCTAACTATGAATTCTTTGCCTCACTAACACACTTCATCTTTTATAATAAATCCAAGCGTATCACACTCCTACAGTACATGAAGACAACAGGATCTCATGTACTATAAGTGCTTGAGGTAAACTGAGATAATCACACAACCATTCTTATTAACCAACCTTATTACACACGTGGACAAAATTGTTGTTACTCTTCGGTCAATGAAAGAAAAACTCACAATGGTCACAGAAATAACTTTAATCTGACAAAAGTAATAATAAATAAGAATTCTATGAATGTTAACCAATGAAAGTCAGACATTGCTTTTCAACCATGCTTCAACGGAATTATTCTAAAAAATGAACTCATGGAACAGGCCTGGACAAAAATGATGGTACCCCTAACTTAATAGTTTGTTGCACAACCTTTTGAGGCAATCACTGCAATCAAACGATTCCTGTAACTGTCAATGAGACTTCTGCACCTCTCGGCAGGTATTTTGGCCCACTCCTCATGAGCAAGCTGCTCCAGTTGTTTCCGGTTTGAAGGGTGCCTTTTCCAGACAGCATGTTTCAGCTCCTTCCAAAGATGCTCAATAGGATTGAGGTCAGGGCTCATAGAAGGCCACTTTAGAATGTTTTCCTCTTAGCCATTCTTGGGTATTTTTAGCTGCGTGTTTTGAGTCATTGTCCTGTTGCAAGACCCATGACCTGCGACTGAGACCCAGCTTTCTGACACTGGCCAGCACATTTCTCTCTAGAATCCCTTGATAGTCTTGAGATTTCATTGTACCCTGCACAGATTCAAGACACCCTGTGCCAGACGCAGCAAAGCAGTCCCAGAGCATAACAGAGCCTCCTCCATGTTTCACAGTAGGGACAGTGTTCTTTTCTTCATATGCTTCATTTTTCCGTCTGTGAACATAGAGCTGATGTGCCTTGGCAAAAGGTTTCATTTTTGTCTCATCTGTCCATAGGACATTCTCCCAGAAGCTTTGTGGCTTGTCAACATGTAGTTTGGCATATTCCAGTCTGGCTTTTTTATGATTTGTTTTCAACAATGGTGTCCTCCTTGGTCGTCTCCCATGTAGTCCACTTTGGCTCAAACAATGACGGATGGTGCGATCTGACACTGATGTTCCTTGAGCATGAAGTTCACCTTGGATCTCTTTAGAAGTCTTTCTGGGCTCTTTTGTTACCATTCGGATTATCCGTCTCTTTGATTTGTCATCAATTTTCCTCCTGCGGCCACGTCCAGGGAGGTTGGCTACAGTCCCATGGATCTTAAATTTCTGAATAATATGTGCAACTGTAGTCACAGGAACATCTAGCTGCTTGGAAATGGTCTTATAGCCTTTACCTTTAACATGCTTGTCTATAATTTTCTTTCGAATCTCCTGAGACAACTCTTTCCTTCGCTTCCTCTGGTCCATGTTGAGTGTGGTACATACCATGTCACCAAACAACACAGTGACTACCAGGAGCCCTATATATAGGCCCACTGACTGATTACAAGATTGTAGACACCTGTGATGCTAATTAGTGGACACACCTTGAATTAACATGTCCCTTTGGTCACATTATTGTCAGTATTTTCTAGGGGTACCATCATTTTTGTCCAGGCCTGTTCCATCAGTTAATTTTTTTAAATAATTCTGTTGAAGCATGGTTGAAAAGCAATCTGTTTCATTGGTTAAATTAAGAATTTCAAATTATTACTTTTGTCAGATTAAAGTTATTTATGTGACCATTGTGAGTTTTTCTTTCATTGACCGAAGGGTACCAACAATTTTGTCCACGTGTGTATATCCAGTTGCTATATTACTGGACAGTGTATCAATGGCACACATCATAAAGTGTATAAAAGGCATGTATTTAGACTCATAAAGTGCTATTTAATGAACTGGTAAGGTCAGGCAGATGTGTTGTTTACCAGATTTTAGTCAATAGTTCATTTTCTATCACAGAATCCCTCACATTAACAACACATTCTTTAAATTATCTTTAAATACCCACAAACTTGACAAAATGAGAATACTGTTAGGGTAACCCTTCATTAGAAGGTCCATAAAGAAGCATTTATTGAGTTAAAATTTCTGGTGTTATGTCTGTTATGTTTGGGAATGCCAATTAACCTAACATGTTTTTGGACTGTGGGAGGAAACTGGAGTATACGGAGGAAACCCACCAAGCACGGGGAGAGCATGCAAACTCCATGCACACAGAGATGGGAATCGAACCTGGCCGGGAATCGAACCCTGGACCCTGGAGGTTCACAAGAATCAATGTTAAGGAATTGTGTACAGGTTATAAAAAAGTGAAACTTTGAAAAAGATTTGCAAATGTTTTTTTATTTGGTTAAAATAACATAATAACAGTAATTACATATTAGTAATGTGGGTTAGGGTATAATTGGTAAACTAGGACAAGCAAGACATTTAAAGAGGGTTTTTTTTATGTTATATTGTATGGGCAGGAGAAGGACAGATGAACATACCTACAAATTTGTTTTTAATATTTATGTATTGCATAAAAAGACATTTCTATCCATGCACATTACAAAATAAAGCAAATAAACGTTTAAAATCCCTACATGAAATACCATGAATTTAACTTGCCTACATATGAATAATAGGTCTATTACACTATATGACAACATTTCAAGAAAAACTTCACGTCGCTCTGTAAAGGAAATTTTATTTGAATATTTATTGTGCATTCTATATCATAGGTGTACAAAGCCTTTTTGGTTTGTCTAACTTGTTTCATGCAAAGCAGGAGGGAGGGTTTCATCTCAAGAACAATAATTGTTAAGCAGGTGGAAAACAGTGCATTTTTTCAATTATCATTCTTATTATTATAATTTCAAAAGAACACCCTTAGGTCTTGAAGCAAACTTGACAATGTATAATTATTATACAAAGTTACATTTCGTGCAATTACAGCTATAATTAAAATATATAGACTATTTAAGATGTTGGTTAGATGAGTATTAGATGTAGTCTGCATCACAGTGTGTTAGATATTACAATGGACGCTACTACTACTACTACTACTACAAAGTATTTGGATCTGGAACTCAACTTATCATCACTGGTATGAGTACATCTGGCTTTTTTTTTTTTTTTTTTGTGGTTATGGTTAGTGAAGTAATATTAGATTCACAGTAAATTAATCAAGTCAATTATGTTTATATTTATTAATACATTTTAAAAAGCATGATATTTAGGAATAAAAGTATAGCTGGAATATGCAATGTAAATTAATTTCTGTTTTGTTGGTTGTTACTGTAACTAACTGCAACATTTGCATGTTCCTTAAAGATACAGACACTGGGAAGGACCAGGTCAAAAAACCTCAAGTGTCAGTGTATCCAGTGTCCAGGGAACAAACAAATGGAAAGCGTGTTCTGCTGTGCCAGGCGAGAGGCATGTTCCCAGAACTGGTGCGATTCACATGGCAAGCAGTGGATCGGTGGGGGAGAAAAGTTGAGCTGGAAGATGTTGAGCAGCTGGAGCAGAGAGACAAAGACCAGGAAGTCCAAATAACCAGCATGCTCATCGTAGACCAGCACAAAGCCACGAAAAATTACTTCACCTGTTCTGTTCAACATGACAGCAGATTTAATGACCAGATTATCTCCATTCCAAAAGGTAACAACAAGGCAGTAATCTGCTTTTATATGTTCTTGATTTTAGCAAATGTTAACCTTCATGATTGATGAACCTTCATGATGAACCTTCATTCACAGCCAACACAGGTTTCCTGATTTGAATAAATATTTTGTTATTCTTATTCTTATTTTGTTTTGTACCACAACATTTTTACTTCATCAAGTACAGGTACTATGCTAATATTTAATTCAACCACATTTTCCCAATATGAATCCTGGAATATACCTGTGCCATCAGGCAAGAAAAAAAAATCAATTGATGTGATAACCTGGACATTCAGTACATTGATGTACCTCATGCAACCCCAGCATGCCTAGTGGCCACTGTATAACACTCTCTTCAGAGGCTTATACAGTGGCCACTAGGCATGCTGGGTGCATGGCTTGATATGTTTCTATATCTATTGATATGTTTCTATGTTATCACTCAGTTATAGAGTAAATCTGGACTCGCCGGATCACGTGACTTTTTGTTATTGCTCCAAATTCCAATCTCTATGCTCCGTAGCAAATTGAATCCTTTTTTTTTTATTTCAGTTTTTTCTTTTATGACCACACAGCTGTTTTATCATTACATTGTGTGTGTGTATGAGCATTCATAACCCAATCTCCTTCTTTCTAAATCCCTTCATTTGCTTGATGTAGGCCAACCGTTTTGTAATGTTTTTTTTTTCAGCCAGTGTAAATGAAACTGGTTAATTTTAGTTTTTATTTAAAAAAAAAAAATATATATATATATATATATTATAATAATACATTAATAATACATTAATACATTACATAGTCCTGTGATTCACATTTTGAATTCTATCGCATTTGGAAAATTATTCTACTGCATTTTATTTCAGTATGTTGATCATTTTCTTTTCATCTCTCATGCAGTTTTTGAGCTCCCCCACAACCTGTACCTGTTCAGCGTGTCGTATGTGATACTGCTGGTGAAAAATGTGCTGTACTTCTGCATTGTCTCCATTTTACTGTGCAAGAGGAACCAAATAAACAATCAGATATCCAGGAGCAAAGCTCACTGATGGTCCAAAAGTCAAACACACCAAGAGATTCCTTTCGTTTTTTCTCTTAATTGTCTTTCAAGTAGAATTTGCTTTAGTGCTTGCATTATTATTACTGTACTTGCACTATTAGTATTTTTCCTCCTCTTCTATTATTTTTTTAAAAAGTGCTTGAAACCTGAATAATTATAATGTAAGTGTCGTTCAAATAGAAATCTGTGTATCTATACACAGTCACTTTTAATCTTTTATGACTTAACCAGTGTTTTGCATTATTAAGAATGGTTTTTGTACTATTGATTCCAAAATAAATGCCACTTTCAGATTACCTCATGATAAATGAAGTCCATCTAAATATAAATAATAGAATATAGAGTGACAGTTCATTTGGACCCATTCGGTGTCTCTTGCTCTTTGCCTTTAAACATATTCACAAAATTGACTCGCGTATAATTCAAACTTTCTTGATGATCTGCCATTTTCACTGTCATTTGGAACAAACAGGTTTGGGTCGTTACAGTAAGTATCATTGTAAACACTTTCAGTTTGACATTTTAGGATTTCAGGATGACACTCAACTCCTTTCAAATTTGTACAAAGTTTATACTTTCAATATGCGTGTTGATTCCTGCACATTGCTGACAAAGCTTTTTGAGGTTCATTATTGTTCAAAATAAACATCTTCAATCAGTTCGAAATTTCTTGACCTACGTATGAGAGCACAGGGAACAAGTTAACTTGGGGCGAAATTTGACAGACTTTTGATGGTATTACACAACGACAAACTCATGTATCTCTTTCCACATTAGCAATCATTCAGCAGCAGTTTTACAACAATTAACTTGTTATATTTTTGGTTACGGAGACGTGCAAGTTACAGATTCCAACCTTGTACAGCGTTACTCACCATCTTCATGCCTACAACATAGCACGACAGCAAGTGTTAGAAAGAACAACCTCCATACTGCATGGTTAATCATTATGCGAGACTAGTGATAAAGAGTAAAACTCCACCTATTTGTACATTGTAGGTTAAAAAACGCTGGTCAGAAATTTGACATTTTACAGTATACAGGTGATTTATTTCTTATGTTAGCTTAGATTTACAAAGGAAAATGTATTTAGAAAGAAAAAAAAATTAGCTTCCATACCATGTTTAAAAAAATATGTCAAGGTTGGGGTCCTGCTCTCCTCTAAACTTTCAACTTTTGAGTTTAGCTTTAGCTAACTCGAATATGACCAACCGATCGGTAATGCACCCTAAATGTATACGAGTATAGGATCATTTAATTTAAAGTTCTTTAAATTGTGCCACATCTGTGCCATTGTGCCGTATCATATCCATTACCTGATATCTGCAGATAAAGAATCATCTGTCTTTTGTGTTGAAAGAGAATTTGCACAGATGTTTTACCCAGAAAAAGCGGGCATCATTAAACACAACAGCAGAGTTGAGCATATTCTTATATTCTCTACCAATAATTTGGACACATTTCTTGTAGAAAGACAAAAACACTACTTGAATATAAAAAAGTTATTCTAATAAGAATAAATTGTGTTCGAACAAAAAAGATGAAAACAGCTGTTTGGAAAGTGTAGTAGTTTTCTTTCTCACACACTACAACTGAGTGTTTTACTGGAACTGAAACAAGTGCAGCAGCTTCACCACATTTTGCTGTGCTGGCTGTGCTCCAGGTCTTGTGCATGTGTAATTTATTGATGCACTGTTGTTTCACATTAGACATCAAATACAGCTTAAAGTGCAAATATCGCTCATTCCCCTGCATCTTGATAAGAAAGTTAGTTTAAAAAATACTGGGCAAATTAAATTAATATTAATAATATTAAATATTTAACACAAAGAACATGACTCAAAGAAATCTGAAATAAACAGAAACTTTAATTAAAACAAATGGACTTGCATTTACCTTAAAAAAAATGGCACAGAATCTCTTTAAAATCTCGAAGGCTGAGAGTTTGACAAAACTCCCACATACAAGCTCTTTCCTAAACTATTAATAAAAATAAAAAAAACGGATAAAATTAAAACTCTTTCGTCATTGAATGCACATGTGGTATCAGGTAACGTTTACTGACAGACGACATGCATATAACTTTGAACATATGATCATTCTACAGTGTTGTAGTAAACAGTATATGATCATGCAAAATCAAATGAGCCCTTTATGTTGCATGTTAGTCTGTGTGTAAGCAAATGCTTTCAAACATGTTCTAGCTAAAATATAACTGCCTATAATATATGTAAGGCTATTCCATACACAAGGACAGACAGCAAACGTGTTAAAAATGATGCTGGAAATAAAATGTCATCCTAATAATCTGTAGTTTTGCAACTGCAATTCCAAGTAATGTACTTCCATACGTTTTTAAAAAAATTATTTTTAGTGATCTAAATATAATATAAAGACAGGAAGTGTCAACAGCCCTCTTACACAACAAAACACGACCAGGCAGCCTTTTGCTGTTAAACAAGATAAAAGTGCGATAGACACTGAAAATCAAAAGCAAACAGTAGTTCATTTTAAACCTTGAATTTTGTACATGAGCAAAACAAAGTGGAAACTCCATGGTGTAAAGTATAACATGAATTACAACAACCGGGATTCTCAATGGATTGTTGTGTGTGACTGCATCACTTACAGTACTCGAGTGCAACACTAAGAATTAAGAGTCAGGTGAGGAACATAATGGCAACGGAGGAACTAAAATGCCTGTCAAGATCACTTGCATGATAAATCACAAAAATTTTAAAATCAGCTCAAGGCAGGGGCACATTCGCCAAAACCTTAATCCTGGCACGGTACGGATTACTCCTGAGCAACCGAAGCACACATCCTTCACATAAAGCTATACTGGATGTTCCAATATACGTGCACATTGGAACACCTGCTAGACAATGGGTTTCTCAAGGTCATGCTTGTCCTCAAGATCTTCTTCAGAATCTGTAAGATAAACAGATTTATGTGATTAACCAGTGCAGCATTGAATTCAACACTTCAAGTATTTGTAATAGTAATTATGAAGAAATTAACCATGAGATTATTAAATCTTCTATTATTGCTGACATTTTCAACTTATAAGTAATATCTTAGTCGGCATAAGCAGTTCTTATGTATAAGCTAAAATTTTTGTGTCAACATGGTTTGGTAACAACCCTATGAATTATGCCTAGTTTTTCCTTCCCACGGGAATGCTGACCTTTGCAAGAAGTGTTGCAAAACAAGTATATAAAACGCCAACAAGGCTGAGGTTTTATTATGAGGAACAATGTGGTTTCATTTGTTTAAGTGTATCTGTTGCACCTGTGAGCTCACAGTTTTATTTTTCCAGGAAATGATCTCTGTGGTTCAACAGTTACTTAATAATACTCACAAATAACAGTATCTTAAATCATTTAAAGACATTGTCTAATTCTTGTGTAAAATCCACAGAATGCCTCATTCATTATAGGTTTATCATGGTCACATTGTGCCTTCTGATAGGAAATGAATTCCTACCTGCAACAGACTCAGGTGGTGAGTAGAACTGTCCATCTGAGAGAGGCCCCGGCAGCATAAGTGGAGCTCTCTCTGAGATACTCTGTATTGTTAGATACCCTATACCATGTAGATGTACAAATGTTAGTGTGTTTTTTCTCAAACAACATAAAAAAAAAAATCCATATAATATTTCTTTAAAAGATAGTTGATCATTAATGGTAAGATTACGGTTGTACTTTAGCAAAGCAAACTCACTGTTTTCATCAATAGCTTCCTGTGGCAGAACTTTGAAGTCCAACATCCACGTCTCTATCCACACCAGGATAAATGAGGTGATGGGTAGCAGGTAACCGAATGCCCCCTGAGAGAGCAGCTGGACATGCACAAGAAGCATTATAAACCTGTATTTAAAGGTTTTACAGTTTGTGATGCATATGATGTAGTCATTAAATTGACTGTCAACATCTGCAGCTGGCTATTACGCAAAGATTACGGAAATGTGAAAATAAGACCATTAAGTGAAAAGAGACAACATACCTTTGATATAATAACTTTTGCAATTAAGAAACCACTGGTGATCGCTGTTGTTATCTGTAGATAAAAATACAAATGTGGCTAAGATAAAAGAATGGCACTGAACTTAAATAAAAGAACTGTTGTCTATTGGTTGCCGTAGAGTGGTTTTTCTTTTTGGTTTGCTTTCTATTTTATCCTATTTAATAAATCATTATTTAATTTGTCAATTTTTAATCATTCATTGGACTAGCTTATTACAAAACTTTTAAGCTGTACAGGAAAAGTGACAAAGAGGGTAGACAACAATAAGACAGTCCTCTAATACCCCCTGGTGTCAAAGAAGTGCAAAACTAAGCCATGTGATGTGAACGTACCGCGATGGCCCACCAGTGGCGCAATCTAAATACTGCATACGCCAGGATCAAGGCTGCAAATCGGAACACAGCCAATATCTAAAGGGAAAAAAAGAAAGAAGGTGAACTAAAGAGACAACAGATTTTTGCAATATGTAATATATAAAGTGAACACAAGAGGTGTTCATGTCAAACTGGGACAGAATAACAGAACACAGTTATGATTTTTATTTCTCTATATAATCCTCTGCTACACTAATGCACCTCTACCACTGTTTCATTAGCGCTTGGATACTATCAAGGTAGAAAGTTTTCCCAGTACACCAGAGCCATGATCGGATTGCATTCAACGCGTTGAAAGTTCACGGGAGCGTATGCTCTGAGCCACCTCTGGTAGGATCATCATTCACAGACAGACAACCTTTTCTTAAAGCTTACACCATTCACAGACTTCACAGTCCTGTGCTTGAGGTCTTCTATAAAAGGTCAATAAGCGTTGCGCCTTCATTTAAGGGAAGACATTTCACAAGTCCCAGTTTGCCTTGAATGGCCCTCATAAAATAGAGAAGAAAACAATATTGCAACAACTAAACATTTAACTTGTTATTTGATGTTTAATTATCAAAAAAAGAAGAAGTGAGAAATCTAAAAACTCCAAAGTAAAAATACATAGAATACAGTAAATTACTCAATATCAAATGCTATATTTATGGTAAGAGCAGGGTAAGCAGTAATATTTTAAATAGTAAATAAACATGTAGAAATAAACACGTCGGTAGAAATGCTTTAAAAAAAACTTTTTTGGTGCATTGCCAAAGACGTCCTTAAAAGACCTGACTGAATGAAACAATTGGCTCATGACAATAAAATCATAAAAATAATGATCAAAATATGCTTTAGAGTCAAAGAAGTTCTACAAGGTACCATTGCAATATTTTGTGTACAGAGCCCGATCTCAGTTTTGACACAAAGGAGTCTACTGGTCTTTTGCCAATAGGTTGTTTACTGTCATGTGACTATTATGATGTGCAATAACCATCTGCAGAGCAGTGAAAAAACTGAACTGGGGGTGTTTATCTTCATTGCACAAGTTCACAGAGAACATATATGTTGGATGTAATCCTTATGTAATGAACACGAGAGATTTTACAACAGAAATGAAAGATGTGCCTGTTGCTCTTGCACTTCGCCAGATTAAGTGGGATGTGTTGTTATTCCTTGCTTATTAGTTTTTTTAACATTCAGTACTGTACTGTGATTGGTTGGTTGAGTGGTCAATCAAGCTGAAAATTTGTTTATGATCCACTGTCGTTTGTGTAACCGTTACCCCAGATTAAAATGTTAGTAGTGATGCATATAGAAATAAACATAAATATAACATAACTTATATGACTAAATTATTGAAAAAGTACATGATTTAACAAAGCAGTCTCTGTTTACACATGGGCGTTATCTGTCTCTGTTCCTCCTGACTGCAGAGGAAGGTGCTTGCTGGCTCATTTCAGTAAATTTGACAGGTTGTAATAACGCTTCCTATGTAGAATATCACTTCCTGACCTCCTGAGCACGTATTGATGTGCAAACCACCTATAATCAGATAGATTTAATGCAGTTTGTTAATTTCATTTAACTCCCATTTCACTTTCTTACAAAATAGTTTCAGGAGTTCAGAATTGGTCTGAGGTCTGATGGTGGGATAGGGGTGCACTGAAAAGAAGAAGAAGTTACTTACAAAAATGTCAAAAAAGGAATTGTGGTAGTCATATTGTAACACCTCTTTTTTTAGCTGTTGCTCTATTCCTCCATTGACCTGAAGTAGAGAACACAAAGCAGAAATTACACATGCTTGGGTTAATTCAACTCTACAATATATAAATGCAGATATTCATGGTGTTTATAGTAAGGTTTTTCTGCACTGAAATGCACAGTGTGTATTCTCTGATAATTCTGTGACATAACATGTCTTACACCTGAAAGATTGTTCTCTTTTTTTTCTAAACCACAAAATTAATTAATTAATTTGGATTATCAATGTAAGGCTCCTGTCATCTCATTCAAAGTATTAAAGGTATAATCCCACCTCCCCTTCTCAAGCCTGTCTTAAATCAAAATAAAGGTAGATATAAGTACATTAACACGAGTTGTAAAGTTTGTCAGATTCCCCCCCCCCCCCTCCCTCTCCTGGGTCTGCCCTCCTGGTACGAGAGCACAGGTCCACATGACCACTGCCATTCAAACCTCGATGAACACCAAGCAAAACTGCTTGAAAAAATTCACATGGTTCTGTGGTGAACACATCTTGGATCAAAGATACTGTATTGTAAATGAACATATCTTTGGTCCGTGTTGTGTTTTCATTTCAATCAAACCTCTCCAGAGTTCGTCTCCGAAACAGCATTAGGATTTGATGTGCAGCATGCAAACTTACATTGAGCTCAATGATCCAGAGAAGAGTGATGAAGAGAAGATCAAAGGTCACAAATAGGCAGAAGGTTCTTCGGAGGTCAGAGATGCACTTCTTCTCCACACCTTCATAGGACTCGATGCGGGCAGATATGGGGGTGGAGTTGATGGAGCCCACACCTCTCGCCGTGGCTCTCGAGTCCACACTGCTGCACTGACTGGCCATGGCCAGTCACGCTCACCAGGATGCACCCAACTCTTTCTCTCAGTAGCCAAGAAAGCTGCACCTAACAGCCATGTCTGTTCGAACTAAACCACAAAAAGACACAGAGCAAAAACATTTCACACCACTGACACAGGCCTGCTGCTTCAGGAAGTGGCCATGAGCCTATGCAACTCTTCCTATTGTGGAAGCGTTCCTATTTAATTGTTGTTTGCAGTGATATATTTTTGCTTTAAAAACACAAATAAAAATAAGAGTCAATAATGCCAAGATCACAAAAAACAAAAATAATCTAAATACATTTACATATATGCACTGGGTCTCACCTTTAATTAATGTCTTCTGGTTTAATGATGGAATTGTGACAAATGCTACTAGCTACTAGTATCTCCCTTTTTAATTCTAAATGTAGTGTGCTCTAAAATATTGACACCCTGGCAGCATAGTGTCCTGCGTAGTAAGAGCAAATTATCTGATAATATTTTTAAAGAAAAAAAATCAGTAACTTTGTAAAATCTTACTCATAAAATCGCGATACAAATCAAATCGACAGCTAGGTATTGTGATAATATTGTTCCAGTGGTCCCCGCTGATTCCCATCCTTATGACTCAATGACATCCCTAACTAGTAATAATAATATCATGCGGAGTCTGATACTGGCTCATCTCTAACCCCTAGCCAAAACAGCACAAGACCTGCTTCAGCTTGCCTTGAGAGGATCAAACTAGAGTGGGTGACATACTCATCTAACCACAACAAAGACCCTGCTTATACCTTAGAAAAACATTTTTAACTGCCCTAGTGTATTTAAACAGCACACTATCCATGTGTTTGTGGGAGAGACACATCAATGAATAAAGCACATGCATATCCTGGACACACTGCTGACTAGCTTCCTGTTTTCCTGAAAAAACAACTGTTCTTATTGCATGAGCAATAACTGTGATTTATTAGAAGGAGTGGAATTTATTAGAAATACACACAAGGGAGGGGAAAAAACAGGGTTTTTACTAATGCCTTTGCTGGATGGTGCAAACTGGACCACAGAAACTCAACATCTGTAAGCTGATGGTGGATGTCAGACAGAGCAGACCTCATCAGACTTCTATTAATGTTGATGACATAAAAGTTGAAAGCACTGGTAGGGATATTTTAATCAAGACTGCTTGACCAGACACAAAACAGTTGCAAGAATTGATTGTGTAGTTAGCTAACGTAGCCAGGCAGCTTACAAGCACATTTAGGTGTACCCATCCATTATTACACAACCTAAAAAAAATAAAATAAATAAAAACATTGTTAATCCAAAGCCGTTACCGATTATAAGATAAAGCACTATCAACTGATTCTTTATATACAGCAGAGGTGGTTGCTTTTAAATAAGCAAAATGTGGCAATGCAATGTTTCTACATAAAATGTAGAAAAAAAAAAAAAAGTCGGACAAAACTCACAAAAATACTGCACTGGTCACTTTACATAAACTGTAAAGAGGCCCAGTTGAAGGCCTGGATGCGCTGCTGACACAAATCTGGTGAGGCTTGGCTCCTATGAGCTCGGATGACAGCTTCAAGTATGTTGTTTCACTAGGAGAACAGCTATTCCACAAGATGATTGGAAAATTGGTTAAACGGGTGAAACATCGAACCAACTGCCAATCATAAGGTGTGTTTTCCCAACAGGAACAGACACTAGATCCACCATTTCTCTCCTTCCCTTCCTCATCCATGGACATCCTATGCCCTCTGCCCTCCAAACCAAAACAGGTTTTTTTGTCCTGCTTCATGGCTATCCAAAGAGAATTGCAGAGAGAAGATGGGAGAAATCCCAGCCTGATGCAGAATTTCTCCAAATTCTTATGTGAAGCGAGTTCTGCTAAAAATGCTTCTACAGGGAAAATTCTCCCACACCAACCGCTATAAGCAGAACTTCAAGCCCCTCCCTCTAAGACTTGTCTTAGGTTGACAGCTGATGAGATTCAGCACATCATCTAGACCTCCCGTCATCTGTTCATAAGACCCAATCCCTTCCACAATGCTCCAGGCCATCTTACGAGAATCACAAACATCATCAACTATTCCATATCATCTGGTCATGTTTCTGCTGCTTTTAAGAAAGCAAGGGTTATTCCTATCTTCAAGAAACCAGCAAACATCAACAACTATTGCCAGGTTTCACTTCTCTCTTTTCTTTTTAAAATTCTTGTAAGTCCTGTTCACATTCAAATATATCTTTATCTCTCGCAGAACACCCTCAATGATCCCGAACAATGAAACCGGCATTTACAAGTTACAAGCTTTAAAATCTGTGGCACAGCTTTGCTTCCTATCTAGAAGACAGGTCATATGAGGTGACATGGAAGGAATCCACATCTGCCCCACGCAGACATTCTACTGGTGTCCCACAGGGCTCAGTACTTGGTCCTCTTCTGTTCTTCCTTTATACCCAATCTTTTCATACCATTGTTATGTAGATGACACACAACTCATTCTCTTCTTTCCTCCCTCAGACACTCACCTTTCCACCCGGATCTCAGCATGTCTCATCTCATCCTGGATGACAGCTATTTACCTAAAACTCAATCTCAGGAAAACTGAACTGCTGTTCATCCCAGGTGGTCCCAGGTCAAGAGATTGTGATCTCTCTCTGGACAACAAGTGGATCACTCCTTCAGTTACTGCCCACAACCGTGGGGAAACTCTGGACAAACAACTGTCAGTTTCCTCCACACATTGCTAACCTTACTCGCTCTTGTCAATTTCTTCTTTACAACATCAGAAGAATTTGCGGATTTATTTCTTCACAGGCTACTCAGGTGCTTGTTCAGTCCCTAGTTATTTCAAGACTAGACTACTTTAACTCACTCATGGCAAGCTTCCCAAGTTCTCACACACCACCCTCATTTCATCGCTACCTGCACTGGCTTCCTGTAGCTGCCTGCATCAAATTAAAAAAAACTGATGCTTACATACAAAGCTAAAAACTGCCCAGCACCCACTTACATCTCAGCTCTAATGACACCCTGCACCACGTTCCCTCTGACCCTTGGCTGGTCCCACCATCTCTCAGAGTTCGAGGTAGACATGCATCTAGGCTTTTTCTGTTCTGGAATGAAATTCCCCTAGATGTCTACACAGCTAAGTCTCTGGCAATCTTCAAACGATAACTTAAGACCTATCTGTTCCTCTAATACTTGGGTTAACCCCCAATCCACAAAAACTTCAAAGCACTTTTTAAGTCGCTCTGAAGAAGACCGTCTGCCAAATGTCTAAATTTAAATGTAATCCACCATAACCCTGACTAGGATAAGATGTCAATGAATAAATTAATAAATGAATGAATGAATTAAAGAAAGAAACAAACTCAGACAACACATTAGTTAAAATAAATCCATCTGTATGAAGTAAAATACTTAACATTTTTTTCTTACTTAAGCATTTTTCCCTTTCCCATGGTCGCCACATCGGATCATTCAATCCTCAAGTTATTGATGCACATTTTATACCTCTATGCCCTTGCTGCCACAACCCACCCATTCCTCCAGGCTGTTTACTGGCACTAGGGAAGCGCTGCATTTCAGTGGCTGGGTTTTACACATATGCATAGGGTTAAGAGCCCAAAGGCCCAATAGTGGCACGGCTCAAACTCTCAGCTCTCTAATGAGCAACTCAGAGCCTCAATCACCTGAGTCACACCTGCCCCCCTTCTCTTTAAACACCTTAAATGATATGCACATAATTTACAAAACATACCACCAGTTAATTTTTTTTTTTTTTGTGCAAACTGTCTATATGTCCTGAACCTTTCTTATTCCAATTCTGTAATACTTCATCTGCCATTTTAATGGCGAACGTGTGCTATTTTTTGCAATCCTCTTTAAAAGCCTGACCTCACAAAGCAACGACAATCAGGAAAGACTGACTAATCCTTAAAAACACAAAACTTCTTTAAAATCAGTCAAACAGCATGAATTATGACCTGTAATGTAAATAATTTACATACAGTTAAGCCCTAGAAAAATATAAACTGCACTTCCTTGCCATAAAACAGACAATCCAAGAACTGTAGTAAGGGGGACATAAAACCGGTCTGCTCACATGACACAACATGAAAAGTGCGGCGATTTTCCACATGCCTGAAAACGCAGGTGTTCATGATGGCTGAATATCTACTGCAATAGCAAAGTATTTGCTTAGCAAAGTTGTAGACGTTTAATTCAAATCTCTCTCTCTCTTTACAACATCAGGATAATTCAATTCGCTCCTTTCTTTCTAAAGGGCTACCCAGGTGCTTGTTCAGTCCCTTGTTATAACTTTGTGAATCAAGTTGTCATAGGACACTTTGTGAATCAAGGAGTCATAAGACACTTCACCAATCAACGCATGACATATTTGATATTTTCTACTGTAGAGGAGTTATAACAGCACAAAATGTAAGAGGTAGGATTTTAGATTTAACGTAAGCAAAACTGACAGCCTGTGGGAAAATATCATACCCACCACCATATCAACAATAGAGGAAGTTTCATAGTTAATAATAAAAGGTAAACTAAGCTACAATGCTATTTACAACAGCTGGTGCATGTGAGCTAAGCATCGTCCCTTAACACACAAAATATCACAAACCCAATATTACACTCACTGGATAGCATGGAGAAGAGTTTTCTGCAACTGAGGACTTCGCTGTTTGTGACAAGTGCAACATTAGCTTATTCACAAACACACTGGGGTGAAGCAGGCTGAATAATGAGTCAGGTCGACATCTATATATTCTAGCTTACTCTACTCCACATCAAAACATCCTGTGATTTTGTATGAATACGACCTGCGGAGTTTACTTACCTTATCGTGAAACTAACATTTAGCTCAGACTCCAAACATTCCGCTTCAATCTGATTAGTGAAACGCTCCGCGCTTAGGTTAGTGACAATAATGAAAATATTACGGTGAGTGGACGCTGGGCCGTACCGAATAACTCGCGGAGACGATTTAAAGCTGATCTCAGGGCAGTTCTCGGTTCCTAATGCAATTGCTACGCGCAGGTTGCAGCCCAAAACCCGCAGTTCCGCAGTCAGCGCGATATTGAAACTTCTGGCCTGCGGGTTGACAACGTGATAAGGCAGGAAGTGACGTAAGGATTTTGAACTGGAATTATGGGATGTGTAGTCCCCTGCAACTGGCTGTCAGATTTATTCACATGAAGGCCATTTTTTAAATATTTTTCATGTTTAGATATTTAACCGCTTCAAATATTTACCCTTAAGAACATAAATATAAATAACTTACTTGTTTTAAGTTATTGTTTCTAGTATTCGTGATTAGAAAAAAACAAACTATTTAATTTTTCTGCCACATCAACAGCAGACTATCATAAGCATCGGGACTTGTGAAGATTTTGTTAAAAACATAGGTCTGTTCCAAAGGAAAAACTCCATGTCCTTGAAGGAAATACTATATTTTGTGGAGGAAACGTGTTCTGTTCTAAAAGTATATATTTTTTCTAAAGCATAATGTTCTGTTTTTTTTTTTTTTTTCAATAAAAACCAGTGAATCCATAGAAATTAAATGAATTACTTTAAAAACACTGGCACTGTATCCTAAAAGGTGCTTGTGCACCCTTTCCCACCAAACTCTTTCCTGCCAATAAGTTCCCATGAATACGCTTCAATACAGCACTTTGCAGGCAATCATCCCCTTCGGTGGCTTACCCTCCACAGGGGGTCGATGTTCCCCTTCTGGACAATTGTCAAGTCAGCAGACTTCCCTATGCATGTACTGAACTTTACCAAAAAATACACAGTATTTATACTGTATGAATAGTATTTTTTGCCCTTCTATTCAGTATATATGAGAATATGAGGACCTATGAATAGTAATTGAACTTAAACTCAAATGAAATATTCTAGTATTTTGAGCTGTAAGCCGTAATCATTACAATTAAAACAAACTACCTGACATGTAAAAAATCTAGAATATACTGTATGAGTTTCACTTTTTAAATTCAAAAATGAAAAATTTACTTTTTCATGACATTCTAATTTTTCGAGATTGATTTTTCACTTTGTGCCCTAAGTTCCTGGGACAGGCTGCAGGCGCCCATGGCCCTTCATGGCTTTTAATATTTATACCTCTTTTTTATTCCATAGTTATGCTACATATTTTTATTAAAAATGACAGAATATATAACTCCTTTGGTAACCTTGTTTTATTATCATTGCGCTGTGGATTTATTGCATTATTGCATGGATTACTTACCATTAATGCAGCCATAAGTTACATGAATCAAAGCAAATCAGTAGTGAGGATTAGCTAAACCAATGACAAAAAAATATATTTCTGAGAACTATTCATGTTACATGTGTTAAGTTTGATGCACAAATTGAAATAAGTATTTAAATGGATAATGAGCAACAATGTAGACATATGCTTAGGTTAGTGATATACAATAAATATGGTTGACCTCACATGCTTTGCATTTTGATTAGAATGTATTCCTGTTTCTATTTGAGCAATAATGTGCATGTATATGGTAATAAAAATTAAAATTTGAGAACTCGAAATTACATGTGCCCTCTTATTCAGTATATATGAGAATATGTGGACCTTGGTGCATAAAGAAACTGTTGTGCTTTCCCACACCTTGCTTACACTTCAGTCTGTCTAATGACATTATTTTAACTCAACTGGCAGTTATCCACTTAGAAAACCTACTGTGTATATTGTATATCTTTCCCCTAGCTGTGAAGATTGCAGACAAGTTATTGACTAATCATAAAAGGTTCAGCAGTGGGAAGCCATACGTTCAGGCAGAGCTGACATGCAGGTGCTGGGGGGAGTGAAAACTTCAGGATCACTGATGCCCAGTTCCAGGTCAAAGAAGCGCGTGGTAGTGGTCACACTGCTGTTCTTTGTGTATGTCTCATGCACAGGGTAGCAATCTTTCAATGTGTAAACTCCTATCCAGGTCTCATCTGTGAGG
Organism: Clarias fuscus; assembly: GCA_030347435.1. NCBI lineage: Eukaryota > Metazoa > Chordata > Actinopteri > Siluriformes > Clariidae > Clarias > Clarias fuscus. The sequence goes on from CM059205.1 coordinate 11,465,820, forward strand.
CAGACACAAATGTTTGCATTAGAGTAAAGTTTATAAAGATATACCCCGTGTCACCCTTCTGTGTCAATATTACGCAAGGTTAAATCCTGATTTAACACACCAGTGGTACTCGTATCATTTAACAAGGCTAATGCTGCTATCATTTCAGCAGCATTTCATGTCATTTAACATGTCTATTCCTTTCTGTTTCTAATTTATCTGTCTCAAAGTAAAGCCTCAAATACCCTTAAAATACATAGTACTGTGCTAAGGTCATGAGCCATCCCTCATTTCTACATAATAAACTGAATTATCTAAATTAAGTTAAAGAGATGGGAACAAATGTTTTACCACAACAGCCTAAAGGTATAGGTGTTTATGTAACAACCTCAGCAGCAACCCCATTTCCCCTCTCATCTGTTTCTCTCTGGTTCATGCCTTAAATTAGATGTTTTTATGCTTAAATGATTCATACATCACTGTGTGGCTTAACAAACAAATAACATTCCTCTAAAACTGGTCAGGTACAGGGACTGGTTGAAACCTGAAAGCCAAAATTGAGAGCCAAAAAAAGCCCTCCAGGGAGCATGAAGAACTATTCCTTAAGTCTAGGTTAAAAATATATAAAAGTCTGTCTCTTTGGAGGCAAAATATGAAGAAATCAGGGGTGACTCAAGACTTTAGCACAGTACTGTATGTCAATAGAAGAATAGGAAGAATGGCACTAAAATATATATATATATCTATACACACACTCTTGGCTAACCTTTGCGAGCTGGCTTTCGGTCGGACCACTCTTGAACCTCAATCATATCTCCAGGTCCACCAATGTAATACTGATCCTCATATGTGGAGTTCACTGGAATGTCATAAGGGTCCCAGATCTCCGTCAAATTAAGCTTAGCACACGCTTTGGTGACTTGCTCAATCTGGAAATACACGCCATTCTTAAACAAGTAGATGTATTCAAAGAACCTATGGAAAGATTAACAATGTTAGGTACAGTACATGATTCAGCAACAGACTTACATTAACTACAAGGTCTGTACAGAAAGACATGCTTTATGACAATTATTATGCAGAATATTCCAATGGAAAAGCAACTGAACCATAGGAAAATGTCAAATACAGAAAAAATACATACATCTTTTGCTTTCCATTTGTGTAAACTCCTATCCAGGAGAACAACATGGCACACACAGAAGCAAGACTTTCACTGCATTGCAGTTATGTTTCTACCTTACTTCTATTGAAAATACACAATGCTGACTTCATGGCAGAAGTCAATGATGTTCCGAATTGCAAAGCAGTTGACTTTTTTTTTTGCGAGGATGCTACACTGAAATACGATCATCGTTCAATCCTAGGCCTAAGACATACTCAAGGGCGTGGTTGTAATAAGAGAAGGGGAGAATAGTGAGAGCATCAATGTCCTGGATGTCCATATAAAGGAACACCTTTTATTACTTGTTCCTGCATTCGTACGATAGTACATTGACCCTTAAAACATGAGGTTTTTCACCATTATTGATATTACATGATAAATGTTGATGTGACTAAAAAGACTTACAGCACTCAGTAGGAGTTATGTTATTAAAGGAAAGCTTACTTCATATTCTAATTACCAAAATGACTGTGCACTGAATAATTAAAAAATAAACGGATACAATAATCACTTGTATCACTTGTTATCGATGACTGTCTTCCTCATCCCTTTCATGGGCAAATTTTTTCCTTGAAAGAGTAAATCTTGCTATTAAAGTTAAATAACATTGGAAAACACACATACGCCCTGATTTCTGAAGGTGCGCCAATGGTAACATTTCCAATTTCAGTGTTTAATCTTCATTTCAAATAAATGTTTAACTAAAAGTCGATACCTAACTACAGTATGTCAACACACATCAGTGTTTTATTCTACCTTTCATTCTGCTTCGTGCAAACAGCTGAAAGTCACATATGTGATTCATACCCATATTCAAATCAGATTTTAAAAAATGCTGGTAAGAAAATATAATTAAGTATTTTTGATAAAGTTCAACTCCAGCGTTAGTTCAAATGAAAAATAAAATCATAAAAAAAGAACGATATATGCGAATCGAATTAAACGATTCGGTTCACCTAAAAGAGTCGCCTCAAAGAGCCGACCCATTCACGGAATACCCATTTTTGATTAGCATCATATATGCTATGCTATTATATGCTAAACTATTCGGTTCACCTAAAAGGGTTGACTTATTCATGGACGTCCCATTTTTTATTAAGTTAAATTCCAGCATTAGTTACACCTTCATAAGTATCCTAATAAAGATACTACTAATAAAAAACGCATCCTATATGCGAGTCGAATTAAATGGGTCGTCCATGAAAGAGCCGGTTCTTTAAGTCGACTCTTTTAGATGAACCGAATGGCTAATATTAGGAGGATCGTTTGGCTAATGTTAGGAAAATGTCCAAATAATATATAACGCAAACAATACGCTTCAGAGTACTGAGGTGATATTTGGACACGTACTTCTTGCACGGCGTGTGTCCTGTCTTCTGCTCTAACACTCTTAGGCGCTGGTTTTGTGCATCGTACGCCACCGTGGCGCGAATGTTCCTCCCGGTGCTGTGGTCGTACTGCACGCGCCGGCCCTCCCACTGCAGCGGGGCGATGCACGGATCCTCCGCGCGCCTGATCGAGCTCGCTCCTACCGTCCAAACACACGCTACACACATGTACAGCAAACCGAACTGCATTGCAATGAATGCAACCCAAAATCTAGCAATTAAATGGATATTTTTAGGCCACAGAGCAAGCCGAACAGTTTCTGCGCAGGTGCAAGGAGAGCAGGCTCGAGCGTTCTAACGGACCATGACCAGCAGCACGCGCTCAGACCCAAACAGTGCATGCTGAAGGAATCCCGAGATTTGATTGGTCAGATAAATGCTTTCATACATTATATACTAGCATGTTATTTATTTATTTATGAAATAAGCAACAAAAAGATAGGTAGATAGATAGATAGATACTATAAAATGTCATAAAAACAACCCAACAAATAAATAAAAGAGACGGATGCATTTATTATAGATTTAAAAAGGCAGATAGAGTGTTTTGTCTTTTTTTTTTTTTTTTTACATTTTTTTTACGTTTTCTATACTGCTTATTCTGTACAGGGTGGCAGGTGCCTGGAGCCTATCCCAGAAGACAAGGCATGAGCCAGGGTACACCCTGGACAGGACGCCAATCCATCGCAGGGCACACTACAGACCATGTAATACACCCCACAAGTAATTAAATGTGTGCCCTAATGTCTCCATTATTAATGTCTGCATCAAACACCTTTGAAAAATAAATAGCAACTATCCTGGATTGTTGAACTGGATTGATTCCTACTCCACACCGCTAGGGGTCGATGTGTTGTGCCTCTTTCCCAATTTTGCTCTAGCTTGTTCGTTTTGAAAAATATTTGTCGATTGCAATATGGCGAAACATCAACGTGGGGATTCAGAGGCCAGTGCAGAAAAAGACTTGAGCGAGAACATGTCTGATCTGAGCGATGATGAAGGACCAGAGGAAGTCACGTTTGGTGACTCGAAGGCAGTCGCGTTAAAGAGCGTTAAAGACGCGCGGGATTCTGTCCAAAGGTAGTATTTTCCCAGGCTGTTCGCTCACGTGTTTGTGCCTGTTAAGCGTCGTGTTTACATGTGCTGTCTGTTTTCATATTAAATATAGTAATATCATATATGTGTATATATGTATACATTGCGAATATGTTGAATTCCACGCCACATGATTACCGGTGTAAGTTGTCTTCAGTTGCTAATCTGTAGGTATTTATGATCCGGGAATCGATTCCTAAAAGAGTCGACTCACTGTTTCTGTGCATTTCTGTCCTAAGCATCAGGAAATCAGCTTATTAGCGGATTATAAATTATTGTATTTGAGTACTGTAAACGGCAAACTGAAAAAAAAAACTGACAAAGTGTTATATAATTTCAGGACTTGGTGAATAAGAAAGTTAAACTGAGTACAGTTTTTATTCTAGGTGCTCTTTCTACTCATTTGTTCAGATAACTGGTTTTGGTTTGAAAAAAAAAAAAAAAAGCAAATGGATTTATAGGTTTATGGGTTCCTGAATGTCTGGCAAACTGCATTTATTTAAAACATTGGCTTTGAAGGCCCACAGTTTAAACCACCAAGGCTCTTAGCCTGCCGTAGATGAGTTCACAAATACGGAAAGAATATTGCATTGTGGGAAAGGTCATAGGTTAAGACCTCATAAACTGGACCAGCGAATGTGAAGTATAGGAAGCCAACTGTTTTGGAGTATACTGTATAAAGCAACACATCGTGTATCGATGTCATTTTGTAAACATTTGTATATATTAATTTATGATATAAGAATATATGATATGGCCAAACTAATTTTTCTGCTTCTGATGAGGCCATGACCTTCGACCCCGCACATGCGTGGTAAAATGAGAAAAGTTGTTCAGATGCATGATGAGACAAAAATGTATGAGGGTGAGTCAAAAGTGATCTGCACTCTATTTTTTTGAGTGAATTTATTGTAATAAATTTTTAGGAAAGTCAAATACATTATTTTCCGAACATAATCTACTTGCTTTTCAATACACTTTGTCCATTTGTCAACACGCTTTTGTATTCCCTCATTAAAGAATGTTATAGCCTGAGCTGCGAGCCCCGAATGCGATGCTGTCTTCACTTCTTCATCAGAAGTGAATCTTTGTCCTCGTAGGGCTGCTTTCAGCAGAACGAACAGTTGAAGATCTGACGGAGCAAAATCAGGACTGTAGGAAGGATATGTTTTTTCCTCGACAGTAGAGGCAGAAGTCTGCGGACATGCATTGTCATGCAAGATCACAACGCCTTTGGATAGCTGTCCAATCCTGTGTGTTTCATCCGAAGTTTAGGCTTCAGCTCTTCAATAAGCATCTCTCTGTAACGAGCACTGGTGATTGTTGAATCTTTTTCCTGATAATGTTTCACTATTGGACCTTGAGAATCACAGAAAACTGTAAGCATAAATTTTCCAGCTGATGGTTAACTTTTGAAATTTTTCTTGATTGGCGATTGAGGATGTTTCCGTTCGTACTGTGCTGTTAACTTTCAGACACGTAGTGATGAATCCATGTCAGGTCATACCAGTAAGGATTCTCTTTAAGAAACTTTCTCCTTCCTTAGAGAATTGGTTAGAATTTTGTTTGCAGATATCTAAACCAGTTACATTTTTGCTTACACTGCAGTTATATACATATTTTAGCTAGATAGTAATCTTTGTTTGTTTTTTGTTTGTTTTTTTAGGGGAAAAGAGTTGCTGAAGGAGAAGAGGAGAAAAAGACAGTTACTTTTCCAAGAACAAAAGGTATAAATGATTTACATAGTAACCTAATGTGTGGTGTTAATAGTCTTTATTCAGATAAGTTCCGAATACTAACACAATGTCTTATGCTCTGAAGAAAAGCAGACTTTTACCAGAGGCTCTTTTGGAGGAATTTGACACAGTGGCTCAGAAGTAAGTCATGTTTTTTACCAACTATACATACAGTATATACAGTGCATATAAAACAAAATGAGCATATAATGTACATAGATTTTTTTTTAAAGAACTTTAACAAATATTGCTTACAGCTCTTGAATGTCAAAAATCCAGTATCTCAGAATATGTCCTAAGATCAATGGAATATAAAATAAATACATTCTATATTCCAAAATTACCAGCTCTTAAAATTTATTTACGTTTGTGCACTCAATTCTTGATCAGGGATTCTTTCATACAAATTATTGCATCAATGCAACATGGCATGGAAGTGATCAGCCTGTGGCATAACAAGGTGTTATTGACCCGGTTCCTTTGATAGCAGCTTTTAGCTCATCTGTGTTGTTTGGGTTGGGGGTTTGTCATCTTCCTCTTGACAATCGCCCATAGATTCTCTGTGGGATTCTTGTCAGGTGAGTTGGCTGGCCAGTCAACCGCAGTTATATTATGATCGGCAAATCAGGGACCAACAAATGATTTCCGTCTCCAGTTGGTTTTGGCATCCAGAAATCATCATCTCCATAAAACGTGTCAGCAGACAGAAGCATGAAGTGCTCTAAAATCTTCTGGTAGATGGCTGTGGTGGCTTTGGACTTTAAAAAAAAAAAAAAGCACAGTGGACCAACATCAGCAGAAGACACGACCCCAAATCTTTACAGACTCTGGAAACTACTCTTTCTCCATAATCTGGGACCTTGATTTCCAAATGAAATGCAAAATTCACTTTCATTTGAAAAGAGGATTTCGGGCCACTGAGCAACAGTCCAGTTTGTTTTCCGGTTAGCCCAGGTAAGACCATTCTGATGTAGACCCTGGTTCAGGTGTGGCTTGATGCTAAGTATGTAACAGTCTGTGCGTGTGGTGGCTCTTGATGCACTTACTCCAGCCTCTCTCCACTCCTTGTAAGGCTTTCCCAAGGTCTTAAATCAGCGGTCATGTCTGCTGCTTGTGCACCTTTTCGTACCATACTTTTCATTCTAGTGAACTTTTGATGAATACTCTTTAATACGGAACAGCTAGACCTTTCAGCAATGACCTTCTGTGCCTTATCCTCCTCGTAGAGGGGTTTAGTGATTGTGTTTTGGACAAGATCAACGACAGACAGATACATACTGTAGTATTTTACTTGTATGAATGGTAATTTACTCAAATTCTAAATGATATATTCTAATATTTTGAGATACTGGGCTGTAATCAATAAATTTAAAACGAAACAAGGCTTGAAGTGTTTTACTTTACATGCCATTACTCTCGAACATGTGGTTAATTTATTTTTATTATTATTAAGCTAAATGGGGGTAAAGAAAAAAATCATAGTATAATTTTTTTTAGATGCATTACATACACACTTGTATATATTTATACTTTCATTTTAATCATTGGGCTTTCCTGTTGTTTCCATTTTTAGACTTCCAGCATTGCCAGATGAGAAAGGTAACCTTTAACGTTCAGATCATGCGTTATTTTTATTAAGGACTGCAATTCATTAGAGATGTTACTTTGACTTATTGTCCTTATTATTAGATTTATGTATTTATTTATTTTGGTGAGCAGGTGATGCAGGTGAGCAGCAGGAACAAGAGAAGGAAATAAAAGTGAGGGAGCGAAAGAAAGTGTCTAAAACGTAAGTTGAAATGTCTTAAATAGAATTTAAAGAGGATAAGTATTCACATAATTATGGCCATGTGTACAAAACAAAATGTAGTTAAATTTGGTGTGTTGATTGGCACAGCAGCGTTATCACACAGTGTAATTGTATTAAACTGCAGCTTGCTGTCACTACATCTGTGATTTTTGGCCTAGCATGGCTACAGAAGGTAGAGACTGTTGCTGCGAGGACGTCTGTTTCGGATCAGAGCTAATAGCTGATGCTCAAATCTCAGATATTAGTATTGTATCAAAAATGTCATTGGTAGGATTAATGCAGTTATGTTTGCTGACTTATGACACGCACTTAAATATTGTGATTAACTTCCAAATAGTTTTTTTGCAGAAATTATTTATTTTAGATGTCGGGCAAAATGAACTGCGTTTATTATTATTTTTGTATGAACAGAATTTTATATAGTGCCATGAAAAAAAACAATAAACAGCCCTGTACCTGGTTTAGTCAGTGGTTGTATAATTCTGATTCACAACGCTAACAATGGTGAACCCCGGCTGTCCTAGAAAGCAAAAAAAAAAAAAGCTGAATTGATGCTCGTCCTTCTAACATTTGACACGTTTCTGAAATTTATTTTCTGCGCAATGTGGAGGGGAAGATCTTACAGTTTGCTTCAGTTTGCAGGGCAAATGCAAGGTGATGCGGGTGAAAGACGGATCCGCCGATACCACGATGCAGAAATCAGCCATGGATTTCATCCAAGCACGTCTGTACGGTCCAGGAAGCCAGAGAACAACCAGTAAGAACACAACACAAGATGGTGTATTTGTATTGTAAAACTCCACTTGTTTAATATGGCGTTATTGAAATATTTGAGATGTGTACAGAGAATTCTTTAGTTAATGCAGTATTTTCGTTATTTCTTTGAGAACTAGGATATTACTAGCCCAGTTACATTGACTTTTCTGTGATGGAACAGTTCAACAAAAAAAAGAAAAGCTTTTATTTCTATCAGTGGTGTTCAAGTCAAACCCGGACTTTTGAGTGTGCAGAATAACACAATCCTTTAATGCCCCAAACATGTGGAAATGGCTTAGAGCGAGGTGGGAATAACTCCCAACCGATTTCCTGTAATATGCAAGTGGTGTTGAATGATTGTGTGTACAGTTCGAACTGTTATCTGTCCATTTTTAAAGAGCAGGCGTTCCACTTGCTGAATGTTCAACAGAATGACTGCAGTGGGCTCTGAGCTACTCAGCCAGGATCATCATTCAAGAACGTTCGGCCTTTATTAAAACGTTTGCACCATTCAAATGTGTTACCGCAGCTAAGAGGCTCATCCCGATACTGTGCTTGGAGTCTTCTGTAAATGTTAATTAATTTTATGGTTCACTCATGAGAAATTTAAGTCCTGGTGACTTGGGTGCCCTTTGATTTGATGATGAGAAATCCAACAAAAAAAAGTCACCTTATCACAGTCCATCTTAGGAGTACATGTAAATAATTGTATAATTTTGTGGGCATGTATAATTTTGTAAAAAAAGAATAAAATTTTGAAATTGTGAAAAGAAACCAGTCATCTGGCTAAGAGAAGTGCATATAATCAAGTCCTTTTTCCCCCCCTTCCAGATGCTGAACTTCTCTCTCTGCAAAGGAAACGTGGCCCTGATCAAGGAGCTGCAGTGCAGTTTGTGAATAAAAAGTGGGGTAAGTTTGAGTTCTGAATATTCATCTATGACGAATTTTCTTCTTTAAAGATGACGATTTACGCGATAATACCAGTGAAATCCCCTCAGACCACATGTGGGATTAGACAATTAAGACTCTTTAGGGAATAATTAAAGAAAAGTTCTACATTATGTTTTGGTCATTGCAGAAAATGGGATTGTATGAACAGAAACAAACCCTTGTTATAATAGTAGCAATGGATTGTTAGGTGAAAACACAAAGGAAATGCGTCTTGTGCCAGCTTAAAGGGATCTGTCCTAATAGAGATGTTGAACATACACCACTGCCATATTTGTAGCTGTTTCCTGACTTTTGCATCATCCTATGGCTTTGTTTTTTTTTTTTTTTTTAATGTGAGTGTTCTACTGTAGGTGCGGTCTTGGACTGAGATTTTAATCCAAAACATTTCTGAGGCTGCCAGTCCTTTAGTCCTTTTTGTTTTTTTCCTGCTTGAGGTTGTATCTTGTAATACTAAATCCATGCTGACCTGATTCAGATCTGTGAATTACCACCTACAAAATAAGCTGAAGTGCTGCATTTGTTATCAGCAATCCTCCAGCCATCGGCGTGCATGTCCCATGAGGCTGCCAGTCTCAACTCGCATCCCAGATAATTCTTTTATGACGTGGAATTTTTTTTCTCCTACAGCAAAACATCAGGCTTAAAATTGCACACTGTAAAGCCAGCTTTTTTATTTATTTAATAATTTTTGCCATTTTGTGACATTGCTCTTGGTACTTAAGGGTTTACATTTCCTAAGCAAAGTTATTAATGATGGCGGTAGCACGTGTCAGTTAAAGAAATGCAGAAGAGGGGAGGTGCCCTGCATGAACAGAAGCTCCTGTGTTTTTTTAAAAGCACATCTATATTAAGTTTTTTTTTTTTTTTTTTAATTTACAGGAGCAGACCAGAAGGCCAAGGCAGAAAAGTGCAACAAGAGGTTTATTCACAGACAGAAACTAATCCCCAGCTGAGACGTTTTCAGAGGAGGTTCTCGCGTGCGACAGCATGATGAAGACTGCCTGCTCAGATTTCAGCTGTTTCAGCCAGTGCTGTACAAACCAGACTGCAAGTCACAGACACACTGCTGCGCAACACTGCTCTATTGACCAGTGACTTGGAGCATCGGGTCCACAAACCTGGGACAGATTGTTTCCTTATTTGTAAGAATTCTATGGAACATGCTAAAAAAAAAAGGAGGGGAAAAAACTAATTGAATATAAATACTTCAGTTGAACATGTGATTATAAATAATGTCCAAGCTTGGTTTTGTTAACATGATGGTCCATTTTCATATTGTTTAAAGGTTTTCCTAAGTTACCCACAATGCTCGTTGGAATTGACCCTTTCTGGATCTTTAAGTAAAGAAAGTGAAGCAGCAGTGCTTTATTATTTGAATCTGTCCGGCTCTTTTTACGTCAACTTTAAAAAGCTTTCAAGGCTCATTGTATAGCTGCAGCATAATCTGGAAATGTGTCCAGTGTTTGTCTTCACCACTTCTACATTAAATCTCTTATTAATGAAACAAACTGTATGTGAGAGGAAAAAAGATTTGCTGACAATGTCAGATTTCCTCCCACCACCCCACCCTTCAACAGATTTCTAATCTAGGAATGTCTCCCCTTTGATGTATTCCAGACCAACCAACAAAATCAAACATTTCAGTGGAAACACTCAGTGTCTTTCAGAGTGGACTTCTTTTAAAGACATGTGAATATGTAAACGGAATGTCTTTACACTCTTTATCGCTATAAAGAGTGTAAAGACATCAGGTCAAATGCTTTGTGTGTCCAAGGCTGAATGTAAATACAGTACGTCTTTTAAATTACTGAATGTGAACGTGAGCAAAAATAAACAACCCCAAAGCAATGTTTCTATAAAAGTATACTGGTGAATGTTTGTTATAACAGCTGTGTCCATCACAGTCTGTAATGGTATTTACATCACTTCAAGTGGAGGTGTAACTGGTGTTACTGTGCAATTACATGATTATCCACTATGATGATAATGCATCCATGATAAAAATATATACGTATATACATTTACAACCAGTGAAAGACAGCTGATTCAGATAGAACTTATGCTTATATTATATTAAAGTTGGAAGAACACAGTCCGGACACGTGTCTTGTCCACCTGGGTATTTGTATTTTATTACTGAAAATGATAAGACAGTGCTGTTGACAATACTGTATCATTCTCCTTGCTTTTGTAACGTAGTGATGGTCAATAATGGCTGGCTGGTGAAACACAGGAGAAAACCAAGAACAGGCTTTCCTCTTTTCAGCCAGGGCTTGTATCTACCAAGCAGTGTAGAATAACAGATTTTACCTTCAATATTTTTTTTGTTACTATGCACAAGGGAAATGTATCCAAAAAACTCGGGTACGATCGATAAATACAAGCCTAGGCGTATTTCAGAGAGCTGCACTGTACAGAAATGTGAGAGTGGTGAGCATCGGCCTGGATGAGAACGGTCCGGAGGACAGACCCGGGACAGCCGTATACATCCACGTGGTTACAAGTTCAAGTGTCCAAAACGTTGCATCAAACCTGCTGTGCAGACTCGGCAGAGGGAGGGCGGCTTGCACAAAGAAGGGCTTAACTCAAAAATACAGCTCACACTAACTCTCTATACTAAATACCACCACTAAAGGAGAAGTCCGGCTTTGTTGGACTGTGTTTTTTTTTCTTTTTTCTTGTTTAGATAACTAAAATATTCCACTCTGCATGTTAATATAGCTTTCAAAAAAAAGGAGAGGTGTGATGGGGTTGTAACAAATACACAAGCAGACACCTTAAAAACAGCAGGATGTTAACTGTAGGGGGGCCTTCGTGCTCACTTTAGCCAGCTTTCAATCGAGAACAAATATAATCTTATATGCAAGTTTAATTATAACATTAATTAGAATCAGAATAAATTTGTCTCATGCCTCAAACTAGAAAACAAACAATCGTAGCCCGCAACACACATACACATCTCCCCCCCCTCCCTCTCCCAGTTTAAAAAGGAAAGTCAAAAGGTGTAATGGGTCAGGAATTTGCTTGGCTTAAGGGATCCCTTCTGATGTGTCTTTAGATTCAGGATGACCTGTGTGGAAAGGATCCAGTCTCTTGGAGAGAGAGAGAGAGAGAGAGAGAGCGAGAGTCAGTCAGGATTTGGAATGGGTCCGGTTTATGAGGCGCTCTGGATCATGATTAGAGACAGGCCAGATGTTCGGGAGGCCAGGTTGAATTGGGGTGATGCAGACCATGCTGCATGGCCATTTTAAAGGGATACTTCTCTAGGGGCTAGTGCAGGTAGTCGTCCACTGAGGCGAAAGCGCAAGAGCCGATGCCCGTGCGGGCCATAAGTGCCAGGCATTGAGTCGCCTGACCAACAGCCTGAGCCAGAGGGGGCTGTTTGGGCAGGTTATGAGTCTCTGCAACAAACACATTCAAGAGACATCAGATCAGTGCAAGTCTTCATAGCATTATAAATAACACTATACCAGTGGTGTCAAGTCTTCTGTAGAAGGAGGCAATGTGTGTGCAGGCTTTCATTCTAACCAAACAGAAGCCACAACTGATCCCAACTGCTTAATTAGCCATTTTTGGCTAGTCATAAAAGACCATTTAGTCAGGTGTGGTTGGAACAAAAACCTTCATCCATGTCACCTCGTTCTGCAGAAGACTTGACACCACTGCACTACACCATCAGATATGACCCAAAATGATTTTATTGGTACAAGAAAGCCTCTCCAAGGGCTATCAGTATAGTCAGCCCCAATGGTTTCCGGTATTCTGTGACTGTTTAAGGCACACAACTTATAATTTATTCCATGAGAAATGTGCTCCTGACACATGTGACCAAGACGGCTATTTCAAATCCAATCCTTAATTAAATCTAAAAAGCCTTCGGTTTTACCTGCTCTTGTGGATTGCTACCCAGTGTTTTGGGAAGCAATGCTCAAGTGGTTGGCCGAGGGAATTTTATTTGGGTCGCCATTGGTGCCATTTATGCCTGCAGTGCACCTTTCAGTCACACGGCGGAGGTGGTTAGTTTTCTAAAACGTCAGGGTTTGTGTCATAATTGCACCTGCAGTTAGAGTAAGAGTAAAGGATCTAAAAACACTCCAGAGACTATGTTCACATTATAAGCTTCATTGCTGAGTCATGAGTAGATTTGTTGCAGTCCAGAAGGAAGAATGTTAGACATGGTTTAGCTATTGCTAGTGTTGCTAAGAAATACCTACATATGTGCAGAGGCAAAAACAAGCAAAACATGTTTAAAGTTGCATGAATTTTGATGTGCCCATCGTCGCAAGATTGTGCATCGGATATTGTATTCGATTTAGGACATGTGAAAGAAAGAAAAAAAAATCTTTATCTGATCTTTATCACATTAGGGTATAAAAAATAGAATCGAGTCACTTCAAAGGTAATGTGAAAAGTTTTTAAACAAGTAAATCCAAATTTTGTTCTTTAGTTCTTAGAAAAAATAATCATCCAATCTAATTTTAATATCATAAAACAAAAACTGTCTCTTGCCATGAATATAGCCGTAGAAGCTGGCATCGCATTAAAAAAAAAGAAAGAAAGAAAGAACACCTATAAATGGATTTATTTGATCAAATTTGTAAAGTTTGATTGATACCTTTTAAAATGAATGTTTTCACTAACACATGCATGTGAAGTTGTGATGTATCATATGTAGCCTCTCTCAGAAATCAGTGGTTTACTGAGTGTAAATGGCAACTAAATAATCAGTAGCATTCACTTATGTAACATATAAACTTTTCTCATGGTTTATAAATAATGCATATTGTGAACTGGGTCATAATGGTTTGTCATTTTTAAAAACTGGAAACAAAGTTTGGTAAACACGGCCCTAGAGTGCCTGCCAGATGTTGTTCTTCATGGAGCCTAGGGTGTACCAGTGCGAATGGTAATACATCATAGAGCATCCGTTTATATAACCTGGGCAGACGTCCCAGTCTTTTTGGAGTCAACAGACTGGCAAAATCAAGGACAAGTTTTTATTTCATTCTATAACATTACCAGATTATCAAATGAATAAGTTCTTTTTTGTTAATTGGATGTTAATTAATTAATTTTTAAAAGAAAATAAATTTTCTTCTGCTTAATCCTGATAAGACAGAAGTTCTGGTCATAGGACCACAAGTAGCTAGAAGTTAGCTTTCTGATCACACTGTAACTTTAGATGGCCTTTCTGTTCCATCAAATGCAACAGTAAAAGACCTTGGTGTGATTATAGATTCCAGCCTTTCGTTTGAAGCACATGTAGATAATATCACCAGGATAGCTTTCTTTCACCTTAGAAATATTGCCAAGATTAGAAACATATCGTCACTAAATGATGCAGAAAAACTAGTTCATGCCTTTATCACCTCTAGGTTGGACTATTGTAACGCCTTACTGTCTGGTTGTTCAACTAGGTGTATAAACAAGCTTCAGTTAGTACAGAATGCAGCAGCGAGAGGCCTCACTAAAACCAGAAGATACGAGCACATCACCCCTATCTTATCTACACTGCATTGGCTCCCTGTGAAATTTCGCATCGATTTTAAGATACTACTTTTGACATTTAAAGCACTAAATGGTCTCGCGCCACAGTATTTGAGTGAACTGCTAGTGTCTTACGATCCGCCACGCCTACTTCGATCAAAGAATGCAGGCTGCCTGTCAGTACCACGTATTATTGAAACTACAGCAGGGGGCAGAGCTTTTTCTTACAAAGCCCCAAAGTTATGGAATAGTCTTCCTATTAATGTTCGGGACTCAGACACAGTCTCAGTGTTCAAGTCTAGGCTAAAAACCTATTTATTTAGCCAAGCATTTTTGTAAATAGATAAACCTTAGGTAAAGGAGCAGATCTGGGGGACTCATGGACGTAGAGTATTCTGGTGAACTGGTATGTTTAGATGCTGTCCTCCCCACTCTCATTGTTCACTCAGGTTTGTTGACGGTGAGGTGATTGGTTGCTTTACATCACAGGGAGCCCTCATGTCTGTGTTTCCTTCTGGCTCTCTCTTTTAGTTATGCTGTTATAGTTAGTCCTGCCGGAGTCCCTGCTTGCACTTTGCACTAAATATACATTCACCTTATACATGTTGACTGTGACCATACCCAACTTGCATCTCTCCTTATTTTCTGCTCTCTCCTCTTCTGCTCTCTCCTCTCTCTCTCTCCCCCTCTTCTTTCCCTCTCTCTGTCTCTCTGTCGAGCTATACATGTCGCTCCTGAGTTGCCAGTGATCCAGACCCCTCTGCCCTCTGGACCTGTCTAACCCGTCCTGGAGTCCTGCTTCTGGTTGGAGATCTCGTTGCATGGATGCCCCGTGTGGTCTGCCTGGATTCATGTGGTGGCTGGGGATGGTTTCCATCCATCATCGATTGATGCTCTGGGGACCTGTGACTTCAGTTGTTCGATAGCTCAGGACTGGAATCTCCTACAGTCTACCTGAGCCTCCAGCAACAAACTGGACTCCTTTTAATTTTAAACACATCTCCTGTTATACTGAACTTCCAGTACACATTATTATGCTGATCAATCCCTGCTATCCGTTATCACCCAGATGAGGATGGGTTCCCTGTTGAGTCTGGTTCCTCTCAAGGTTTCTTCCTATTACCATCACCAGGTTAACTGGTAGCAGGATCACTGTACATTTGTGTGTGAGAGTGTGCCTTAGCAAGTTAGACATTTTTCTTGTATTTTCTTGTATTGTAAGTTTGCTTTTTCGACTTAAAAAAACAACAACAACAACAACAAAAACACACGCACACTGGTTAAAAACGTTCTATATGCAGTCTTACCTAATATTGCACTGTTGAGTGTGGAGCAGACTGGCTCTCTCTGGATGGAATCCAGCTGGTAGCCCACAGGACTGTTCCAAGGATCTGAATATGCCAACAAACTAAAAGCATCCTGCACACATGGCCAAAAAAAGGAAGTGCAAAAATAAGGGCAATCCACAAAACCAGAACCAGCAGAGAATTACTTTATAAACTGCAATCCATTTCATGCTTTTAAATCACACTGGAATTTGTGTGGTGTTCTAAGTGTTGCCTTTTTTTTAAAACCATATTATGACCAAAGTTGTACTTTTATATATACATATACACACATATTTTGTGCTAATTAACTGTTGCAGTGAAATGCTGTACGCATCACTACCTTGAGCATCTTCTTGTTGGTGGAGTTTTTGCCACGTTCACGGCGGAGGTGTTCGCTCATGCTCTGAAGCTCTCGGCCAAAATGGATCATCCTCTCAATGGCAGCCTGGCTCCCCCCGCAGAGCTGCCTCTTGGACTGAGCCGACTCTACTTCTGCGTGCAAGGCAACGATGTAAGGACCTAATGCTGGTCATTGCGTTTGTCCCTCAACTCAATTTTAACTTTTGTAAAGGATTCATGATGCATGACGTTACTTTTGAAATAAAACCCCAAGTATTATGCATGGTCTCACCCATCTCCGCCTCACAGTCCTCGATGTCCGCCGTGTGTGTGGTGCTCCCATTCAAGAAGCCGTTTGAGGAGGACTCGGACACTCCGTTAGAGATGTGATCCACCTCCATTTCTACATCATTACTGCATAAAGGCAAGCATTCTTACAAGTCATCTTAATTCTTATGTTCTGCCCCATAATAGTGAATAATAGAGGTCGTTTAAATCACAACACCACCCGAGTATGGACTAAACCGGCAGATAAAGATGCAGAGCCATGAGCAGATTGTCTAACACAGGGATCCAAGCTAGGTTTAATTTGAACCCATTTGTAGAAAGTGAATTTTTATAGGAAAATATGGGAAAAAATTTTAAATACAAACTAACATAATGGTCAACATAAAAGTTTTTAATTATTTCCTCAAAAAACTGAGAGCTTTTTGCCAGTGTCCCTAATAAACCTAGTTAAATGATGTTAAACACTGTATATACTTATCAAAGTCAAACATAGAGTGATTGAGTTCATTAATGCGGAACAAAATCTTCTTCGATTTGCAATGACAGAAAGTGAGGGAGCTCACAGTAGCACATGAGAGAGAGAGAGCGGGCTTTCATACAGTTTTGGTTAATATTAGAGAAATGTGCAAAACGTTAAATCATTCCAGATGCATATTCGGCTCCTTTGGGAGTAAATTACTGATAGTCTGGCAGATTTCTGTGTGTTAAAAAGTGTAGATCAACCTTAGATTGCTGCGCTGCTACACAGAATGTGAAACATTGATAGATGTCTTGGCAATGTACTTTACTGTAATGGTATTTTCTGTAAGTCCCCGTTCTGTTCCGAGAGCGTGTTCATAAGTTCAATTTGTTTGTAAGTCCAACAAACATTGTCTAGGTACCAGGATACTAACACAATTGACTACACACAGTATATTACGGCACAGTGTTCCTTAGAATCATGCCGATGGTTCAACGATTTATGTTAAAAGATTTATGTTTAAAGAATGAGCTCCACTCTCTCAATTATTTCCACATTTTTCTCCATCGTTATTGATTGGTGCTTCTTAGTAGTACCAGCTTCATCTCCACTGCTTTTACACTTGTATCCGGACATCCTGGGTTTGTACTGCTGTTGCAGACGATGCACGCTGCACGAACATGACAATGTACACCGGACACGTGACCCAACTTCCGTAATTGAACATGCACGAAAGCATGTTCCTATCTTTGAAAGTTCGTAACTCGAACATTCGTAGGTAAGAGACTTGCTGTATATGCTACATGCCCAGAGTGAACACGACAGCACTACGAACTGCTCACATATTATGAAGGGTTGATTTTTAGGATGACTTGTTCCTAGATGAAGATACCTCAATATTGGCTACATTGCGAATCATTTAAAAGAAATTCAAGATGAAAATTGATATTTGATATTAAATAAATGCAAACTTAGAGATTCAAAAAGTTGTGTCATTTTTATAACAAGGCTTCAATGCTAAAGAATCAGAAGAGCATCAGTTCGACTGGGTGTTACTGAAGAGTACCTTATGCTGGGCTGCTGTGCGCGGCTGCCGTTCAGAACCCCCAGCTCACCGCTGCCCGTGGTCACGGGACACGGTTTGTGGCTGTGTGCTGGGGAGTGAGCTTTACTGGACGACACTCCGTTACAGCAGTTACTATCAAAACCTGGAGACAGCGAACATCCCAAAGACATCGAGTTAAGACACTTTTCAAGCACAGAACACAAGAAGTCAGAAGTCAAAGCACAGGCTTTGAATTCTCATACCTGACGGGTAGGCCTGAGAGCCGGTCGCTTTGTGGGTGGGGCTATTGAAAAGGCGGGGAGATCCAGGGTAGCTATCCTGGGACTTGGGGCTCCGACCACCGAGACAGCGTACCTCACTATCGGTGCCGTTCACCATTTCAATGAACTGCCTCACTCTATGTGGACAAAAATGATGAGTCATGCTTACTCATTCCTACTATATTTACCCAGCAATGTGATTTGGCAAACACTTACTTTAACATGAATAACAGGTCAGGGTTCCTTTCAAGCAGACTTGGGTAGAGTTGCTGAGTGGTCTCGATGGCCTCCCCCATTCGGCCTGACAGAACCAGCTTCTGGATTTCTGAGACAGAAACAGGCGAGTTGTTAAAATGCATACATCATGCAGTTGCTTCTGAATCATGCTCGGGTGGAAAAAAGATAAATTCATTAGCTAACAAAAATAAACACACTCCAGGGTGCTCCCAAGTCCCATGGCTTGTTTTCTAGAAACCAAAATGTCTAGGCTAAAAAGCGATAGCTGACATACTGTCACAACATATGGCAAGCTAGTTACTCAGTCATGTGCATTAATACAGATTTCTGGAAGTAAACAACATTTATCGTCTTCAAACAGAGGTTCTAATGTAGCGCACTGTGTTTGAGCCCTCGACAAAAAGTGCAAAGTTCTTTAGCATTCAATACTCTGGCTATGATATTTAGAGCAAGTAAAGTTACTGTTCAACTCGTCTGGTATTTAATTGGCGAGGTGACCACATGCAGTAAAAGCACAAGTTTTATAAGACGGCTTTATGCTGAATTTATTTTTGGCATTAAATGTTCCTGATTCTGAAATAACCATTTGTCACAAATGCATGCTAAGTAATGAGACTAGATCAAATTCTTCTGCCATCAACCAGCCTGTGCTAGTGTGTATAGTGTAACAGGTGGTGTGATTCAGAAGCAGCATGGTGCATCGCACCATCATGAAGCTTATACAGAGCTACCAAATGAAAGGTTTTCTTTTGGGGAAGAAAAAAAAAAGATGGGCCATTCTTCTTGTTCTGGTTCATGAAGCTACTTGTCTACCGGTTATTTATGAATGAATGAATGAATGAATGAGCGAGCCTGGACACAATAATAATCTGCTTGTCCTGATCCGTCCAATTTGTCAACCTCAGAAATGTGCCGTCTATGCTCCATGCACTGAAGACTCGAAGATAACATTTCAAATGGATATAAATTGATGGAACAACAAAGCCATGTCAATTTTTTAAAAATATATATTCGATACACTGAAGACAATTAGATTAGATTAGACAATTAGATTAGATAATTAGAGCCACTGCTCCTCAATGTTGGAGATCTTCGGTTATATTTCTGGTAGATTAAACACCTTGACATATGCAGAATGGTTCCTAGTGCTGCAGACAATTTACATTCCAATTACATGCTTTGAGCATGTAAGCGCATTTCTTTTTGGATCGGCGGGCGTGTAAGGTTAGGTTGGAATTTCGAATCAAAATGATTTCGGTCAGACTGAAGAAATTTTGTCCATGTGAATGTAGCTTTTAAAAGAACCGTGAAGAAAACCTCCAAACCAACAGTGTGTGTCATCAAATAATCCACAGGGTAGGGGTAACACGATCCACTGTTCTAAAAATACTTTGAGAGCACAAGTATACATCCAGATGCAAACCGCTTTTGAACAGTAAAGTAAAAGTAATTGCAAGAGAAAAGTGCAAAGAAGGTAAAGATCTGCTTGAAGAAGAAAGAAAGAAAAAAAGGAAGGATGATGAAATACACAGTCATGGGTCAAACACAGTGGAGGTGGTATTATGTCTTGGGCTTGTATGGCTGCTTCTGGAATGAGCTCAGTAATCTTTATCAATGATGTAACTGATGATAGTATCATGAGAAAGAAACATGCTATCTGAGAAATGCGTCCAATCTGATTCAGAGGAACTTTTTCATACATCAAGACAATGACCCGAAACACAGCACCAACATTACAAAGCATTTCTTCTGAGAGAAAGTGGAAATGTTTAGACTGGCCCGCAGACCAAAAAAAATAAAAATTAAAATTCAGGAAATAAAAGCTGAAATTCTTTTCTTGATCTCAAGCACAAACGTCTTTAAAATTATTAGAACGACAAGACTAATTCTTTTTGTTTCAGACATGACTGTATAAAGTGATTGGAATTGATCGTGTGACTGGTGTGTCCCAACTCACTCTGTCTGTTTTTGATTGAAGCGAGCTCCTCATGCACGGCCTGGTCAGTGGACTTGGCGAAGGCTTCGGCCGTTGCACAGTAACTGTGGTGGACCAAGTAGGACGCCACCATCCTGTCAAAAGAGTAGAGCTCAACACTAGACTCTGTACAGTACTGCTAAAGAAGTGCATTTGTGTTATCATTACATATTGTTTAGACTTTTCAATTAAATTTCATTTGTATAGCACTGTTAACAATGGACTTTGTCACAAAGCAGTTTTACAGAAATATATAATTCAGAAGTATACACTATCAGTTTATCCCTAAGGAGCAATGCTGCTCTATTTGTATCATGAAAATGTTCATTATTATTACAAAAAAAAAAAAAAACCTATACTATACTATAACATACAACAGACCATGCTATTGTTTAAAATTTGTGTCCACCAGGGGGCATATGAGGAGGTGACTGAGTGCCACTCATACCATGGGGTGTGTTATTCTGCTTATACCACAGCAATTTATGATTACGATGTTTAATTATTTTATAGAATGACAATTTTAACAGTTTATGTACAAATGTAATGATTTGTGGAACATCTGACAAGTTATTTCCTCTTCTCGACTAGGTTATAGCTGCGATACAGTCATTCCCTTACTAGTCTCGCTCTCACTCACTTGCGCGCACACGCGCACACGCACACACACAACTGATAAATTAGAAAGCGGTACCAAAATTGAGTGTGTGCACATCTGAGACTTTTTCCACAAATCTTAAATAAACATCTCTGAACCAAAAAAAACAAAAAAAACAAATCACCACATTATAAGAATTATAAAAAAAAGTTTGTCAATCTGTTTATTATTCGTCTTCGACTATGACAAGCGTCTGCCATGCAAGTCCCTGTGTATGAGCTGTTACTATAGAAACAATAACATAAAAGAACAAGAGCATTCATAGTAATGTTTATGTAAAAGCAGGAACTACTACAAAAATAATAAGTACCTTCTAGCCAATCAGATTCAAGCATTCAACCATGCTTTAGTATAGAATAAAGTAAAAAATGCTTTTTTTCCTTTGTAATCATCCCTTTGTAATCAGAGGATGTTTTCTGAAAAGGAGGTTGGGGGGAGAATTGTGTTACCATAGCAACGATATGGTGGGGGGTTGTCTATTGAAAGTAAATTAATACTCTGCGTCTACAGTAGTAGCTCCCCGACATGGCCCCAGAGCTCAATTTTAAACAAACATTATCACAAATGGTCTTAACTAGATTATGTGAATATAATAAAATGTATATTTTATAAATAACAATATTTTATTAACAAACGCTGTTTATTAAATTTAGCTTCTTTTAAGGCTATTTTACACCAGATCACCATGACACTCCGTGCAGCACATACACACTACACTGCAAATATCCAGCACATTTGATGCGCTAGAAACGCTATAAATAACAACATCCATGTCATACTTTGCAGCAAACAGGCTTCATTTCAGGTTTGCATCCTAATGTGTCTCTGCTCTTACATCTGTACATCTGCTTGTGCTGGCATCCTTTTTGAGAAACAGGCATCAATGCCCCTTTAGGCATCAAATCCAGGTACAGATCTAAATTAGATACAACAGCCAAGATGAGATGCCTACTTTCATACTAAATCTTCTGACTTCGATATGCTGCAGTGCAACATGTAAATAAGCGCGGTCCCTCTCATTCGAAACAGCAAGTACGAAGTGCCTACTGTTATGGGCTCTTACACAGAGACCGTAAAAGCATCATGAACTGTGTATCTCTGTATTGCTTTTATGTATGACAATAAGTGTCTCCACAACTATAGACCTATTATTTGATCCAACATATAATAAATTCTTGGAGAAGTCCTGAAATAGGCATCATCATCATGAGAATACTCACTTCTGAATCATGGCCTGCCACTCGCCCTCTCGCTCACCAATGGGACAACGCTCAATCTGAGCCTGGATCTTGGTTCTCCACTCACGCATGTAGTCCTCTATGTCAAATACAAATGGATGCTGCCCAAAATTAGCATCCACCACCTCTCCTGGAGTCTGAAGACCCACTGTCGGGTACAGGTTGGGCTGGAGAGAGAGAAAGAAAAAAAAATCATTATGAAATAGAGATGGGTATCACCAACCACCACCCGATACGATATTATCACGATACTCAAGTGCCGATAAGATTAATATTGCGATTCTGCATCAGTATTTTGTAAACATCTCAATTTGATATGGATTTATTTCTGATTTTGTTACATAATACAGTTTAATAAGACCACTTTAAAAATAGTCCTTACTTGAAACTTTTATACTTTTGCTTTAATCAACAGCGGGATAACGGAATTGAACACAAGTAATTAAATGTAGTCCATATCTTATATCGTTCATTTTCTAAACACTACAAGTTAACATTTAATACAAGAGTTTAACATTTAACTTAAAATTGACCAGAGCACACAACATGCCCACCAATGCCTTCAAGACTAAATTGTGCTAGCATGGTTTTGAGCCTGGTATAAGCCTGATACAAGTCACTATTATGGTGTTGAGACAAAGATCGATCGGAGGCTTTTTAAAACGTTAGAATTCTGATGATGTAACTCAATAAAAAAATTGCATTGATTTTCACAGCTGATCAAGCAAAGAAAAAAAAAAAAAAGCCAATTGATCGACCAGTGCATTTCTATTATAAATGTGATAACTTTTTAAAAAAACGATTTTGGAATCAATGTGGCAAAACATGAATCGGCACACAAAAGAATCGTGATTCATAACTGAATCAATTATTTCACCCATCTCTATTATGAAATAAGTACTCTCTTAATCAGCTCTGTGCATGGTGAAAAGCGTCAGTGTTTATGCAAAAATAGTGCCTCTACATTAAACAGTTTCAGTTTTGGAAGTATATAGTTCTTCTGACTGGATGTAAAGGATAACAAAGAGAGATATAGAGGAAGCAACAAGGTTTCATCGTCCAATAAGAAGAAAGGGCAAAGCTGAATACCAAATGCACTTCACAGCATATTCAGAGAACCATGAATACTGGAGTTGTGCCAACTTCGTTTTCTCCTCAATGAGTGATTGTTTTAGACTCAAGCAGACATTTGTTTTGTTGTCCGAGAAAATGTTAGTAAAAAACCATGCAGTCCAAACCATCTGAGCAAAATCTCTTGAAAGTATTGAAAGTGATAAGAAAAAAAAAAATTACTAAAAACAATAAATATCAGTAACAGGATACGATGTAGTACATCACCGTTCTTCAAGCCAACATTATTGATGAGGAATACTAATTATGAATACTTTTGAAAATAATAATAATACAAAAACCTGCTAGAATATTTTAATAATAATAATAATAAAAAGGAAATACTTACTGGTAAATCTGTAAAAGCTATACCTAGAAAAAAGAAAGAAAAAAAAACAATATTAATATAATATAATATATAAAGATCATTCATGTTATCAACATTTCATACACAAGGTTTACACCACAACACACATTTCATTATTATTCCTTCAATTCCACAGCAATCTCGTAACAACTATAATTATACTTATTTAAAAAAATGGATATATATATAAAACTTTTGTTCACAATTCAATTTATTGTTTTGGACGGGATAAGTAAGCTCCTGTTGTCGCTTCCTGTTGTATGTACCAACAGTCTTTCCTTCACCAGCCTTTTTCATTTTAAAGTCTTTTTAAGCAACTAACCACAAAGCACAATCTCCTTTGTTGTTCTGATGTTCTGTTGAGCTTCCTGGAACATCTTTAGCTCTTTCAGCTACAAAGCGCTGACAATGGAGCCTCCTTCGAAAAAGTATTACACAGATATTTCCCTATGCAGAGCATCGACAACAACAAAAGAAATGTACACTCTTCAGGAAAAGAAAAACAGTATGATGCACATTATATTAATATAAAAATATCATCATCATCATATATTGTCATATATAATCAATATACAACATATACACAATAAATTTAGCATTAAAATATTTATATACGCGTTTCTTTTCCTGAAGTGTTTATACTTTCTTTTTTTCTGACTCTATATAAACATACACAGTGTATATATACACCCACTCACAAAACACCCCTCTAATTTCAGCAAACATTTTAATACATCTTCTCAAAGGACAATACTATAGAAATTCATTATGGAGGAGAGGAACAACATTTGCAGCTCTGGTGATCTCCATGCCCAGGAGGATTAAGGCAGACAATGGTGCCGACAGAAAATATTGACGATTTGAACAGTTTTGACCTGTTCACTTTGACAGGTGTACTCATTTTCGTTGGCCGTTATTTAGACAATGAAGTCTGCATGTTGAGTTATTGTTAGAGGACAGTAGTCAATGTGCAGCTTGTACACCTGTACAGATTTACTCCAAAAGTATATCCAATTTTCATTTCTAAGATTGAGAACATATAATAAAGTGGTTGCTGAAATGTGAGGGGCGTACTCACTTTTGTGTACTGTATGGGTGTGTGTATATATATATATATAGATAGATAGATAGATAGATATAGATATATAGATATAGATAGATAGATAGATAGATAATGACATATAAGAAAATGACTTAGCTGTTACTTTAGAGACAAAAATGTTCTTAGATCAGCACATTAATAAACAGTGATGGTAAAAATGTCAAAGCTGTACTGTTACTGAAAATTAATAAACATATTTTTGACGAATTCTGCATCATTATACTGCAAGTTTGTATAAAACCTGTCATGATTTTTCATGATTAAAAGTTATTATTTATTAGAAATATGCAAATGTACATACTAGACCTACTGTATTTATAAATAATATTTCTTGATAATCCGCCTGCTAAGTGTTATGTGAAAATATAAATAGTCATGTGACTTTATATTTATTAAATTTTCCTTATTGATATTCAGATGTTTGGAAATTTATTTTAAGGTCATGAAGGAGAATACACTCATCTATTTCAAATGTAATGATTATAACAATTCCAAATATGTGGCCATGTTTCAAATACAGTAATAATAATAATAATATTTAGACACCTAGTGTGACACCTAGTACATGTATAAGCTTACTGAATATATACAACGATCAGCCTTAAAATAAAATCTATTAAACATAAAACCTTGGTGGTTTTAATGTTCGCCTTGTGCCACCGGAGCAGCTTTGGGGTTCTGGTTGCCATGATGTCTTGCGCTGGGTGCTGTGGGTTGCAAGGTGGGCATAGATGATCATGTCATCGATTTACTGGTATAGAACTGATAATCCATGTTATTCAGTTTATCTGGCAGTGGTGTTAGTGTTATGACTGATCAGTGTGTAATTTAATAGTAACTAGGCAAAGTTTCTAAATGAACCTTTTTCAAAAACCTACTCAAGACAGGGAAAAGTAAAATTAATAATACTGTACTGTATTTTTGATTTACAGCTGTATACTGATGTTTGTTAGGGATTCGGGCCTCCACACTAGTCAAGGATGAATGATGTGGTGATAAGTTTTTGCTTCAAGTTAAAGAAATGTACCAAATTAAAAAAAAAGAAACTGCACTTGTTTCCAGCTGTAGAATCCTACATAAACTGCTTACATAAAGCTAGATAATAGAATGTTCTCGAGTTGGCATATATTGAAAGAAGGAGGATACTCTGAGCTAACAGAGTGAACACCACATCATGGCTGATGTTGTGTACCTAGACTGTGGCCGTTCTTTGTGTAGAAACAGGTGTTGTTGATGAGGTTGACGCAGCAGCCAATGACGTCGCCTGTGGTAAATGTCGGCCCGTACGGCTGCCCTGTGCCGGATGAGCAGAAACTGTGTCCGTCGTCTCCGTGATAGCCGTATGAATGCTTGTCCCAGCCTGTGAGGATAAAATCACAGCAATCAGAGAGTGTACATGGTGTATGATGGATGCAAACATCGACTGCACGTACCTATCGTTTTTTGCAAAAAGGAATTTAAAAAGTGAATCTATGTCATCATTTCAAGCTGAAGTTCTTTCCAGTTCTGTACTTTCCTATAGTTACAGAATTATAGGATTGGCCTAAAAAAAAAACATTGTCCTTTAAACGATCAAGCTTATTTTGGCAGAACGTGCCTTCCATCGCTTCTGTCTACTCACTGAGACGTCTGGGTGAAGCTGATATATTTGACGAGTTCCCGATAACGATATTGCTTGACACGTCACTCATCATGGAAGCATGCCTACCAGGGAGTGTGTTTTAAATGCTTATCTCTTGGGTAAGCTGCAGAGGATCCACCCTGCTTGCTGGATTGACCCTGGGTGCCACCATTTTACACTGACTTCATATATGAACATAACATTGTCACTTCAAAGCAAGGGATGAAAGTTCCTTTTGGACGCACCCTTACAGACGTAATGCAGCTAAACAGCATAGAGACACTCACTGGAAGTCATACAAACACTGACAGAAATGGCTAAAAAACAAATGGTAGAGAAAGCTCAGAGCTCCATTTAAATGTTAAAGAAAAAAGAAAGAAAAAAAACAGGAGACGCTTTCCAAGAAGTAGAATTTCCATACAATTTGAATTCTTAAAATGTCGTACCTAAGGACGGACACTGACAGCGGATGAAGCTTGGAGTACTTCACATGCTTTCACACATTATACGCGCTAGTTATGACTTTTACGCAATGCATTTTGTATTCCCTTAAACACAGGACAATTTGTTTCAGCAAGTGGTGACAAAAAACACATTTTTAACTGGAAGAGATTGATTTTCTACGTCTCAGAAACTACATATATGGCCCATCATGTTTTACATTGTGAATTAAAATCATCTGGAGGCACTTGTCATGGAACAACTGATTAAAATATAATGGTACGCTGATTGATTACATCCACAAACGTGCTTACTGACAGAATCTGCGTGACTGACCGCATCGGTCACACATGGCAACATCTGTCTTTGTTTCACCAGGGGAAGTGTTGAGTCACATGCAGGAAACATTCTAATATTAAACATAATGCATTCACTTGAAGTGTGAATACTGCATTCAAAGGATCTGCCTGGGCGGTATTTGAGAATCAGCATGTTTTTCTCGTTGTTGATAGCTACAAGTTAATGTTTTTGCGCGAGAGAGACAGCTAATCAACAGTATTAAGGTACTATAACAAATATAAACGGTAAATATAAACTATAGTTAGCAACAATATGTCGTCATCAGTTACAGTAGTAGGAGGTCTACATTTAAAGCATGGTGTGGTATGCACTACCGTACTTCATTTACAATGAAAACACATTTAAATGTGGTTGAAAAGGGCTTTTAATAGAGAAAACTTTGACCAAAAGTCCTCAGAAATATGGAAACGCTTTCCATTATACTTCAGTATTAGCCTTATGCCATAACCAAGAAGGAAAGTGATGGATAATTAGACTCATTGAATTGTGTTTCTTTTATTTGGCTTCTACATCGCCAGCAAAATTAGTGTTTTTATTAGCGAGACAGCTGGTGGATACGTAATTTTTTTTTTTGTATTTGACTGCTGAGAATTAAACACGTCAAGATTCAAACTTGCAATTCAGACACGAACCTCACCCAGTGGTTTACACTAACCGTCCACTGGTCAGACTAAAAATGTTTGTGGAATGAATAGAAGTGCAAAATAAAGGGACCTTGCTTTAATTAAAAAAAGAAAAAAAAAGGCAACAAACATACTTAATATTCTCCTGCCATGATTAGTTGCGTGATAAATGCTATCAATACTGGGCCTCATACAAGAAGCATTAGACAAACAAATGCTCTCTTATTTTTGATTGTATCCACGATTTGTCCTTATTTTGTTCAAACCCATTCATTTCTGGGATTCACCAACGTTTTCCTATTTTTGCTGTTCTCTTAGGTAAGAGAATATTTTCCAAGTACTCAAGAGTCAACTCAACAAGATAAGAGACAAAAATCTCCTATTCACAGTCTGCTACTTATCTGTCTGATGCACGGAAACAAAACAAAACAAAAAAAGTGTCATATAATCAAATTTAGAGTATTAAATGTTTTAGAGGTACAGTAGTTTTACTATAATAATTAGATAATTTAATTAATGGGCTAAAAAGATACTACAGAGTATAAAAACCCTTGGGCGCTTGGGTGCGTCCTGCTTCTGAATGGCTTACAGATTGCTGTTAGATGCTTTGGCCATTGAGGGTTTACGCAGACAGCGCACAGATTTGATGAGACAGATGAATGGATGGATGTTCAGTCATTTTGGATTGCCATGAGCACTCAAACAAGTAAATATAAAAATCCTTAAACGTTATAAAATTCTAATATAGGTGACAGAAGTTACACCCTTACTCCATGTGCCATTAAAACTTTTTTTTTTTTTTTTGCGTTCCTCAGCTGACAAGTCATTCAGTGCATCAGATCTTTTGCTACTCCTGCATTTTTGATTGACATGTAATGCCAGGGCTTGTGGTATGAAAGATCACAGGTTTACTTTATTTAAGTTTATTTTTAGGGCTGTCGATATTAATACATTAACGCATGTGATTAATCTAGAAATTTTAACGCTTTATTTTTATTTTCAGGCAAATTAATCATGTGGTCAAAATTGACCCTAATGACCTCTCATAACTGCAGCGCACTTACCTGGCTGTGTGTTATAATGGCACATTTAACACGGATAATAAGATGATCAAGGACACATCACCAGGTGTGCTGAACGACAAGTTTCATTAATAAAAAGCTTCTAGATGGAGGTTTGAATAAGATTGCGTCTTATTTTTTACACAAATATATTAAATTTAAGATGTGGGAGTGGTGGCTCAGGTGGCTAAGGCGCTAGGTTGTTTATTTTCGGATCTGAGGATCCGGGTTCGAGTCCTGCCGCGAGTGTGTTTTCCAAACTCCATACTACCCAGCCACTGCATGCAGTGCCGGTCCCATGCCAGAGATTTTAGTTCTGTTAAATGCTAATGTTTGAGATATTATAAAACTGCATCATCTGTTTCCTCGAACCAGTTTGTCCTGTCTTTATTTTGAGAAATAAGTAAATCTAAGTATTTTAAAATTGTGATTGTGATTAACCACAGACTATGACTGTTATTAACTAGATTCAAATTTTTAATCAATTGACAGCACTAGTTTATTTCGAATTACCTTGATTTCACTTCTGCTGTAGTTCTTCTTGTTCATCTTTCCCATTCTAGTCCCTAACTTGCACATGGCATAATATGCATCTGCCCTCATATAGTGTAGGGGTGTTACCTATGCTAATTACATGCTGATCCTAAGCGTCTTCAAATGTGAGATCAATTGAGATTCATCATTCAGCTCACCTGGGTAAGAGCAGATTGGGGTGAGGATTAAGGATTAAGAACGTTTGGCCCGTCTGGTGTTGACTTATTTTTCTCTTAACAGAATACAGAGAAATTTACGAGAATGTTGCTGCATGAGGCCCAATGTATTATAATTAGTGAACTTGCCTTATTTAACGTAAACCAAGTTAGAATTGTATAGTAGATCAAAAATGCTTGAAAGCTTTTTTTCCCTTAAATAATTAATACATGTATTTTAGTTAACAGATCCTTGTCTGTGACAAATTGGCATCCCTTACTAAATCATCTAGACTCATCACCTGTCTATTTCTCAGTATCACCTGTTTGTTCATTAAAACATCATACCTGCAATGCTCTGCTCTTTTCCAGGTGGCTGATGCTATCAGTAAATAAATAAAATTTCCCTAGATGGAGATTTACTGTGCAACCATGATACCAGTGTAGCATGAATGAAAAGATTTGTTATTCAAATTCTAACAGCTAATGCACTTTGTTGGTAGTTATGAAAAATTTTAACTCAAACCTGCACAGGACTAGCTGGTGGTAATAATTTAAAGGCTGCAATCAATTAAGATCTATATGAATACATACATGATGCAGTCATCAATTAAAACAGGGCACAATCCTGTGCAAGTCCATGCATACAGTGAAACTCCAATTAAATTATATTTGGTGAAAATTTAGTCCATGGAACTATAGAAAGATTTTCTTTTCTTAGCATGCCAGTTAATCTATAAGCAAAAAATATGCAAGTCATGCTGTAATTCCTAACAGTGTAAATTCAGTAACTGAAATCAGAAACTATATTTATCGCAGATTAAAACTTCCTCAAGCAGCCTACACTTATAGAATGTAGAAAATGAAACCGTGAAACGGTGTCACTTATTTCCTCAATGTTGCACTAGATCAGCAGGGAACAGTTTTTTGACCTTATTTCATATAAATGAACATCTTGTCTTTTGCGTTCTTGTGTGATAGACAGTTGAAGACGGTTTCACACAGACACTGTCTCAAAATCTAAACAAATAAGCTAATCGTCTGTTTTTACCTGGCAGTCTGTTCATGTTGACGCCCTGGGCAGAGAAGCCGATCCCCATGTACCTGATGAAAGATAAAAATACACACATATGCATTCATATAAAAGTATACGAATAGCACTAAAGAATGCATCCTACAATATTCTACCATTATGTGGATCAGGTTTACTTACCCATCTCGTCCTTTACTGATGATTTTCACCTCAAAATAATAGACCCCACAGGCAGCTGGAATAGGATGAGTCGCACGAACAGATGCTGCATCCTTGGGTGTCTTTCCATGACCTAAAAATCAGACAAAAACACAATCAAAGGTGCTGAATCAAGATGAATGGATTCTAACACAGTACGGGTTAAATTCTTTTGTTAAGTATATGAGAGCTTTTGTGTTATATTATTGAGGCCAACTGTACAAAAATGTGACCTATTAAACAATTAAAAATGACATTAAAATGATTAGAAGGGATAGGTAATTAGAAAACAATTAACCACGCTTCGTTTTTTCTGAGCCGAGACCAGCCGAGTTCGAATGACAGTCCGGACAGCAGAGGATGACCAGTTAAATTACCACCCATGTGGACATTAGTTAACTGAGTGATAAAGGAATTATACAAAGCAGCTCATGACTGAACAGGTTATATCATTTACACAAGTTCCTGTACTCTTCTTACACATGAAATGGTGCACGTTGAAACACTCTTTCATCTATTTTTTTAGGCTACTATTTCTTGATGACTCAATCATCTATGATTTTTGTTTAAACAATAAATCATAAGTGTCTTTTTGTCTGCATGGTTTGACTAATATTTTTATACATACAGTCCTGTGCAAGTCTTGAGCCACCCCTCATTTCGTTATATTTAATTACATTAAATTATATAGATTAAATTCTGGAAATAGGAACAAATGTTCTACTATAACAGGCTGCAAAAGCTCTAAAAGACAGACTGTAAAAATCTGTCCTTTATGTAACAACCTCAACAGCAGCAACCTCATTCCCCACTCATCTGTTCCAACCACTTTGCATGACCAGTATACTAATCACCAGCCTGATCATCTGTCATCATCTGCACCTGTCTTCATTCTTCAGGTTAGATGTTTTTTTTTTATATGTGTGGATGATTCATAGGTCACTGTGTGGTTTAACAAACAAACCAAAAAACAAAAACAAAAAAAACATTCCTCTGAAACTGCTCAGGTACAGAAAATGAGAGCACAAAAAAAAGGCATTCAGGAAGGTTGGAGAACTATTCCTCAAGACTACACTTGAAAACACAAGAAAGTTTGTCTCTTTGAAATGAAAATATGAAGAAAAAAAAATTGGGGGGTGTCAAGACTTCTGCACAGTACTGGATATTGTTTGTGGCTGCATGACCAAACATTACATGCTTCTAAAGTAAGTGTTATTATATAAGACTTATTATTTTTCTGCTCTGGTAGTAATCTGTGTGTCTTCAGATATAAGACTGATTATATCTGATTATACCCTACCTTCTTTGGATAATATGTTTTGATGTGCAAATCAAACGTGATTAAAAGAACAGGCTAATTTGTTTAGGGTGTCATCTGGCAAATTTGAGCAAATTTATACTTCAGCTTTTGCTAGTTTCCACTTAATGAGGCAACCCTGTGCTTTAGTCCTTAAGTCTGTCCGGCACACTCATCTCTTCATCTGTACGCAGATAATATTCCAAAGCTTTTATGCTAATATCACCGTCAATGCCATCACACCCCCGTCATCTGCGAACTAGCGGAGTCTGTGTGGTAACTCAGCACCTGTCACATAGCTGGAACTTTGGGTCCAAGTTTGAGTCCCACCCCCCTGCCACTTATATGACACACACAAGATCACTGGAAAATACTAATTAAGAAAACAAAGGAATAAAAAAGCTTGTTTTCAATAGCAAATCACACAAACACACACAGGGATCATTAAAATACAATCCCAATCACCAAGCTGGCATTGCAATGACTAAGCATATTACGATCGGCTCAATATGAGGATATTTAATGCGTTCAGGATGAAACACTGGACAGGAAGTAAACAAAAGGAAACTAAGCGTAGTCTAATCACTTTATCTAAACTCCTTCTATGGCCACAGTGAGCTGGAATTTCCATTTTGAGTAAACATGAAAAGGTTCTCCTTACAACAACAAAAAAAAAGCTAACAAGTAAATCATTAATAGGCTTTGCCATACAACCAGTGAAATTCTTTTAGCTAATGTTTTAGATTAAGCACTCTGAATTGCTGGATACTAGAATTGCTGGATGCAGAAATAACTTCATAGATTAACTTCCCATAAGGCCAAAAAAAAAAAAAAAACATCTGAGGAGATGGGCTGGTTTGAGTAATCCAGAGGTTTTCTTTATCTCTTGAGAATTTCAAGAATTAAAAGTTTACACAGAAGGGTGTGAAAAAAGAAAAAAAACAGAGTGACTGACAGTTCTGTGGGTGGAAATGCATTGTTAATATGAAAGGTCAGAGGAAAATGCCCAGATTGTTTCAAGCTGCCTAGGACAATATAGCAACTCACAGGCAAGTTAATTGAGTCATTGACGTTTAAAATTTAATAACGGATAATGTTTGTTTAACATAATATTGCTCCGTAGCCCACATCTCTATTGCCTTTCATACTACAAGAGAGAAGCCTTGCATTTTAGGAGATGTGCAATAGTGAACAATACTATCATTATTTATTTAAACAGCTTCAATTTTGAACAAGGGCAGTTGTATAAAGAATCACAAATCTCCCAGGCTATTTTTTCTTTCACTGTTGTTGAAAGGAAGAAGATACCGACACTCTGGAAAAGCAACAGGTAAACAGAGTTTTCCTTGTCAGGTTGTGCAAAGTTGAGCAAGCAGCATTGGCAGTAACTGGACTACTTTGATTAACTTTGATTGGAAATTATGTCCTGGGTAATTTTAGTGAAATAATGTATGTGCATGAATACAGTACGAGTTTTAGGACTGATTTTATTATTTGCATGAGTTTTCAGCATTGGCCGTTTGTTTACCATGACATATGGTGATCTTAGAGACTTTCCTGCTCAGCATCGCTTTACCAAGTAATTATGCAAGTTATTGTAAACTGCCAACACACATCAGTCTGGTTATTTTCCCTCTGATCTCTATCATTAACAAAGTGTTTCAGCCTGCCAACTCTCCACTTATAGGATGGTTTGTTTTTCACCAATTAGTTTAATTTGTTAATAGGCATGGTTGTGAGCAAAATCACAGAAGACGGGCAGTTTATGAAATACACCAACCAGCCTATCTGGGACCAATATCCATGCCATAATCAAAGTCACAGATGTACAGGTGTTCTTACATCTGTGTAAGGTACTTACATTTGAGGTCAGAAGTTTACATACTGATACCATTACATACTGAGTCATTAAAAGCTTAACAGATTGCATGTTGCCAAATAACAGTTCTGCCAAGTCAGTTAAAACATCTAGATTATGTACGACGCAAGTTATTGATTTTACAGTTCTTTACAGATAAATTATTTAATCTATAATAAATAATCAATAATCACTATATCACAATTCCAGTGGGTGAGATATTTACATACACTCAGTTGACTGGGCCTTTAAACAGCTTCGAAAATTCCAGAAATTTCCAGAGATTACATCATGGCTTAATAAGCTTTTGATAGGTTAAGGATGACATGAATTGGGGCAACTGGAGGTGGACCTAGAAGAGGCAACCCCTTCAAACCAACTGTACTTGTTCAGTCTTCTTCTAATTGTGCAATCATGGGCTGTAACATGCTAAGTGAGGCCTGTAGGATCCGAGATGTAGTTTTACTGTGTTTAAAAAAAAAATTAAAAAAAAAATAAACATTTTTTTAAATTTCTCTAAGCATTGCACAGTCTGACCTTGGGGGGGGGGGGGGGGGGGAATGTGCTGGGACGTCAACTCCGGGGAAGATTAGCAGCTGTCCTGAGGGTCTTTCCCTCTTGGCAATGAATTGACATTCAATGTTTTTGTTAAATAAATAATGGCACAATGAAAAAAAAAAATTATAATGTTAATCGTCTGAGGCTCTATTTGCCTAATACTAAGACCTATTATAATCATATGAATTTATAAGGTTTTACTAGTAGTACACAATGAATTAAAAGAGCATGACTGTAGATATATCTCGATAGATAGATAGATAGATAGATAGATAGATAGATAGATAGATAAGAAAACTATCATTAATTAACCCTTTTTTTTTTTCCAAAAACGAATACATATAATATTGAGTGTATAGTAAAGAAAAAAAAGAATTGGCATTGAAAGCCAGCAGGGAGTGTGTCTGATAGATAAATAAATAAATAAATGTACACTGAATTAAATGTAAATGTCCAATATAAACATGTATAAAAACATTTTTGTCGGCCAGTACAAGTCTACAATGGGTGCAAGACTTAGTCGTTTAGACTTTGTCTTTCTATGGTGAGTAAAATGGTCACAGAACATCAGACATTCCTGTAGAACCTGAAAATCTATTAGATACTGTTAGACTAGTTAGCTGAAGCGAGATGTCCCTCAGCACCATATTTATTCCTGCTTCTTCATGATTACCAAACAAACGAGCAGGCCTTGCCGAGCTAATGCTGTTAAGCTAAAGACTTCAGTTAGCTACCTATAGCATATCAGACATTATCGTTATAATACGACACTTTATTTTATTATCATTATTAGTTTATAATGTCTGATTGTTATCCTGTATTCGAAGAAGTGGGCAATTTTAACGGTTTGGCTCGCTAACAAACTACAAGAGGTTAGCTAAAAATATCTATCCAGGGCGCTACTTCCGGATTTCAGGGAAGAAACTCTAAACGCCATTTTTCTCCTACCCGTTTTGCGTGAAGTCCTACGTTCCGTATGGTCAAGACAACGTCCTCATCATCGGATTACTGAAACGTAATGGCTGCGCCCATCCAATGAGCAGGCAAATCATGGCTAACGAGGCGGGGTCTGACGGAATACTGGTATGGAAAATAAAATACTAGCTATCTTGCTAGTTAGTTCTTCAAAAAAAAAAAAAAAAACTTGGGCTGTCGAAAAGCAGCCACTGTCGTAGTAAAATTAAAATATATTTTTTAGCATTTATGAATGAATAACTTAAATGTAGCAAAACTAAAATGCCTAAATAGTTTGAGTTTCCTTTTTTAGTCATTTTAACTGGCTGGGTAATTTGACAAGGCTGTCAAACATGTAGAGGCAGCATTATCTCATTACCTGGGTTAATTTACTGCATGGCTAATTGTAATAACGTTTAAACTGGTAGATAACAATATGTAAAACTATTTGTTTGTTCAGCAATACCACATACAAGTACTTACACTGCTATTAGATACACTGCTAACAGGTAAACTACCCAGCTTATTCAGTGTAGCCACTTGATTAGCCTGCTGCTAGCTTTGTTGTTGATAGAGGTTGCTTACCTTTATAATGCACCCGCAGGTTGTTCTGTGACAGGCCAATGTAGCTGAATTTGTCCTTCGGGCTCCAGGATCTGGGCAGAGGGGTTTCTTGTTCGTTGACGGCCGGGTACAGGCGCCTGAGCCGCTGATTGAGCTCTTTTTCCTGCTCGTTTAGAGCCAAGTCTCCGTGAACAACAACCGACATCAGAAAGCCGCAGCCCGATGACGGTCCGGACATCGCGATCGGATTCCTCCGTTTAATCCTCACAGCTAACCAGCTACCTTTAGCTGGACAGCTCTCTGAAAGACCCCAGCGATGAGCCCTGTCTGCTGTCACTGAGCACAAAGCACGAACTATTTCTGTTTTTCGCTATTTCCCCCCCCTCCCTGGTTATAGCTAGATCGCTAGCTTTAGAGAAGAAGTGTTTGCACGGCAACACTCCGCTCTCCTGACCGACTAGGTTAGTGTAGCTCTTGTTACAAAGTCGTTGAACAAAAATGACGAAACAAAGCGAAAAAGCATGAATCCCAGTCTCTACGGCGTCATGCAGCGGAATTAAGGCATATAATTCAGATACATCGACACAGCTCTCACTCCGATCTTTTGTTTGTTGTTGGTGAGAAATGCAGCGATCTGATTGGCTGAGGCGGAGTCCAGTCACACTTCTCCTGGAGTTGATGCATGCCCAGACACACACACACAGCCTATCAATAACATGTCCTCTGTGTGGGCCTTGGTCTTACATGGTATTACAGCAAGATGACATATTTCAGGAATGTCTTTGTTAAATTAATATTGAGTTTATTATAGCAGATTTACTTATTCAAGAATATTACTAGCCTACAGTATGTAGATAGCAGCATGTTGGCTTAGTGGTTCGCACTGTGGCCTTGTACCTTGAAGGCCCGGTTTTGATCCCCAATTAGGGGTCATGTTTGCCTGTGCGGTGAGTTTCTTCCGGGTACTCCGGTTTCCTCCCATAGTCCAAAGACTGTGATTTGTGATTTGGCTAACTGGCGTTCTCAAATTGCCAGTAGTGTGTGAATGTTGACTGGAATTTCCAGCCACAGTCGTAAAAATGGGAATAAATACAATGGTCACCATGTAGTGACCAACAGTCACTACAGAGGTGCCTAGATGGATGGATGGATAGACATCAACACAGATCTCACTCTGATCTGTTATTTGTTGTTGGGGAGAAATGCAGCGATCTGATTGGCTGAGGTGGCATCCAGTCACACTTCTCCTGGAGTTGATGCATGCCTAGACATGCAAACATCCTATTAATAACATGTCCTCTGTGTTCCTTGGGCTTACTGGCATTACTCCAATATCACATATTTTAGGAGCAGCTTTGATTAATGTAGTTTAGAATCGATCACTTGCTTCAGGAACATCTTTGTTAAATTAATATAGAACGTATTATAGCAGATTTACTTATTTGAGAATATTAGATGCTTACAGTGTATATATACATAATATATACAGTGTCTACATATACACAGTACACATATACAGTGTATATATACATAATATATACAGTGTATATATATATATATATATATATATATATATATATACACATATATACAGTACAGACCAAAAGTTTGGACACACCTTCTCATTCAAAGAGGTTGAATTTGCATTATGGCAAGAAAAAAGCAGCTAAGTAAAGCAAAACGAGTGGCCATCATTACTTTAAGAATTGAAGGTCAGTCAGTCCGAAAAATTGGGAAAACTTTGAAAGTGTCCACAAGTGGAGTCACAAAAACCATCAAGTGCTACAAAGAAACTGGCTCACATGCGGACCGCCCCAGGAAAGGAAGACCAAGAGTCACCTCTGCTGCGGAGGATAAGTTCATCCGAGTCACCAGCCTCAGAAATCGCAGGTTAACAGCAGCTCAGATTAGAGACCAGGTCAATGCCACACAGAGTTCTAGCAGCAGACACATCTCTAGAACAACTGTTAAGAGGAGACTGTGTGAATCAGGCCTTCATGGTAGAATATCTGCTAGGAATCCACTGCTAAAGACAGACAACAAGCAGAAGAGGCTTGTTTGGGCTAAAGAACACAATAAAGAACACAATAAAGAAAACTCTTTGAATGAGAAGGTGTGTCCAAACGTTTGGTCTGTACTGTGTGTATATATATATATATATATATATATATATATATATATATATATATATATATATAAAAGGGTACAGTGGCATAGTGGTTAGCACTGTTGCCTTGCGCCTCCAGGGTCCAGGTTCGATTCCTGCCTCTGGGTGTGTGTGTGTGGAGTTTGCATGTTCTCCCCTGGCTTGGTGGGTTTCTTCTGGGTACTCCGGTTTCCTCCAACAGTCCAGACATGCAGATTGGGCTAATTAGTGGTCCCAAATTGCCCATACTGTGTGAATTCACGTGTGAATGTTGACCAAAGGTCCTACCACAGTCAGAAAAATGGGAATAAATACAGTGGTCACCATTTGGCCTCCACGGTCCCAGTTGGACTAAAGAGGTTCCTGGATGGATGGAGTATGTATACACTACAACAATGCATGTGTGACAGAGTTATCAGCATCTTGGACAGCTGATAAGGAAATGTTACCTTTTTCTCTAGAAACTTATATATATATCCTCTGTTTTAAAATAAGTACCACTGCTGACCCGATATCTTTTGGGTGGTGAACCCTTCTCAGCCTGCCAGGAACAGTGATGTGGCATTTTAATGGGTGTTGAAATAATATTCTTAGTTTATTAGCTAACACTGTAGTTTATTCTACTAAAAGTTCCATAAAAGCTGTTTGGACACAAATTTGCACTTATTTTCTACATTCTAGAACGATATTGGAGTTTTTCAAAACGATGAAATAATACACATGCCATTAGATTATTAAGTAACTCCAAAAACAATGTCAGTTGTTATTTTAAGACATGAAGGTCAGCTGTTCTGTAATAATTCTTGCAAGAACAGTTTTGTCAAGAGCATTTGCAAAACCCATCAAACACCATGATGAAACTGGCTCTCATGAAGACTATCACAGGAAAGCAAAACCAAAACGTACATCTGCTGCAGTGGAGAAGTTAATTTAGAGTTGCCAGCCTCAAAAATCACCAATTAACATCACCTCAGATTAGAACAGTTATGAAGGCTTTACAGAGCATAAGTAGCAGATACATCTCAATGTCAACTGTTCAAAGGAGATTATTGCACGTTTCAGATGCCTTCAGCATTGTTTTACAATGGAAAAAGAAATAGAAATCAGGAAAGACCATGGAATCAAAACTTGTATGTCCAAACGTTTGACAGGTAGTGTATGTTGTAAAAAAAAAAAAAAGAATATTCAAAATAATATAATATTTTGAAAAAAGTTGACCAACTTCCTGTGACAAATTGAGGTCCCTCACTAAGGGCAGACTCAGTGAAAAATGACTAGTATTTTTTTTAGCTACCAAATGATCAACAAGCATGCATAGGTATTGGTGATTAACTTATAGCTTTAAAGAAGACAATTGCATAATTGCATTCTGTGTTTTCTTCGAGTGCTTTTGACTAGCTCCATTAACGCTTAACAGACAATAGTTCTGAGTTAGACCACAGAAAAATTTATGGATACTTCTTTATCCAATCATTATTAAGTTCTCTATTTCATCCATGATTTTTTTTTTAATCCAAACTGTGTGGCTAATCAAACCGGAGAGGGTAAATAAAAAGTAGTAAAGTAGTAAAAAATAGTTAAAAAAAAAAAAAAAAAAAAAACTATGTGTAAGTACCTTGAAAGTACCATATGTAACAATTTCTTATAATTTCTATTCAAAGCTTCTGTTTTGTTAGGACCTGTTGACTATAGAAATTACTCTTGTAATCAAAAAGTGGTTTGGCAACATATTAACATTTAACTTAATAACTGTATTATCTATAGATCTGGATCCTATCCCTAAAACACTGGACTCAAGGCAAGAAGACACCTTGAAAGGCCTACTGTATATACAGTACATTGCCCTCTGAATGTATTTGAACAAGGACAGGCTTTTGTTTGTTTGTTATACACTCAGGACGTTAGGGCATGCTATCAGAAGGCGAATGCAAGATGAGATATAATGACTTAATCTTTTTTCCTCTGATATTTACATCTAGATATGTTAAATATAATTAATAATAATAATAATAATAATAATTTAGAACATGGCACCTTTTGAGTAAAACCTATCATTCTTCAAGGGATTAAAAATACTGGAACATGTTTATATATTTTTTAAATGCCCAGCTTTGCTCTGATGGATTGACTAGTTAAACAATTAATAGCTCTGAATGCATTCTCTGTTTATGCCCTGGGTTTCACTCTGTGAAAAAAAAAAAAAGGATATACCAACACGAGGACACAGAGAGCAGTCTTTGGAATAAACAAGCCATTTTAAAGCTATGAAAAGAGCAAACATAGATCAAAGCAATTACACTGGGATTGAGCATAGCCACTACACCAATTTGCAATGTACTAAAAAAGAAAGGAACCACAGATACACAAACCACCACACGTTGTAAAAGATAACAACAGTAGATGATGCCAAACACTGTGACATCTGTGAAGAATAAATATAAAACAACAGACAGTGACATTACCAACAGCTTCCATACTGTAAATCAGGGGTAAAGATATCACAATCAAAAGTTTAAAGAAGACTTTAGGAGCAGAAATATAGAGGCCATACCACAAGATGCAACTCACTAATCAGCAGTAAGACTGGATTATTTAGTGATGCGCCACAAAGATCCAGAATCAAGACTAACCTTTACCAAAGTGATGCAAACGGCAAAGTCTGGACAAAAAAGTATCTGCTCGTTATCCAAAACACACAAGCGTATCTGTTTGCCAATGTACAGAGAAATGCATCCAATCTAATTTAGGAGGAATTTTATCATGCAGTGAGATAATGACCCTAAACATACTGCCAACACAACAAAGTAATTCATCAGGGGAAAAAGTTTTAGACTGAATAAATCAATCACCACGCCATGACACAATTGAGCATACATTTGACCTGCTAAAGAGAAGACTGAAGGGAGAATGTTAGGGTTTTCCAAAATTTTGTGCACATTCCCATACCTCTATCTCTTACATCTCTCCTTTGTTCTATGCCATATGGTCGGTCATAAAACAACCCCTTTATTGTGCTTCCTCATTCCTTATATGATAATACTTCCTAGGGCTCGCTACAACACTTTTGTCTAACTGGAACATGATAATGTGCTTCCTGTCGTCTGTCTGTTGCTGAGTCTCCACATGAATTACATGTACAGTAAATTACTTTTGTTCTTTTGATGTATAGGACAAACTTGATTAAAAGCTTAAATATGCTCTCTTTTGGAAGACATTCGCCACCCATCATGTGTGCATGTTTGACCTTAAGCCTCGCGATGTTGGTAAGTGAATCGAGAAGACATGAAGAATAATTCCTTAAAGAAGCTCCTCAAGCATGTATAAGGATCACAAAAGATAGCAACAGTTTGGTAATTTCACTAAGTCTCTGACTTGATGCAGTTGTTTCAAGCAAGGCTGCGCGAGTTGTTTAACACATTTAGGTGTATAAGAAATATTTAGGAAATGTAAGCTAAAATTCTGATTTATCATCTCACATTTATCTTTTGATCTCATACATAAATGTCTTAAGAGTATATCCAAAACAAACCAAAAAAAAAAAAAAAACGGCCTTGATGGCTTATTCATGAAGCATGAATAGAGTACGTAGTTGATCCGATGTACTTGACGGTAAGTGAATAGAATATCAGCTGTCTTTTAAAAATGAAGCTATAATAGCACCTCCAATTAGCATTTGGCATGCAGGCCTCAATAAAATCAAACTCTCTTACAAGTTTTCATATTTCACATTCATACAAACATGCTCATCAAAACATCAAAAACAAAGGCTAGACAAAGGGAGACTGTCAGTACTGCAAATTTTGAGGACATCAAATGGGATTTTTTAAATAAGTGATAACCAACTAGTACAAATAGTAAAAGAATAAAAGGTTTATTAATTCTAAATAAAATGTATTCATGCCAAACTAAAAAAAAATGTTCAGACACTAGTACTCAACCCTAAAGTTGATATAAATGCACCCCTAGTACAAAATAATTTCCCTATGGCAACAACGTTTACTAGAATGGTGTATTTTTTTTTTTTTGGTTGCACTTTATTATTACTATACACTAACAAAGATAATGTCTATACATTACACACACATTCAGACATAAAGACACACACAAAAACATATGAACACACATAAACTACCAGTCAAAAGTTTAGACACACCTTCTAATTCTTGTGATCTTTCCTGGTCTTTTTTTCTTTCTATAGTGTAAAACAATGCTGAAGACATGCAAAATATGCAATAATCTCCTGAACAGTTGATTTGAAGTTGTGTCTGCTACTTATGCTTTGTAAAGCCTTCATAAACTAATCTGAGGTGCTGTTTGTTAATTGGTGATTTTTGAGGGTAGTAACTCTAAATGAACTTCTCCTCTGCAGCAGAGGTAAGTTTTGGTCTTGACTTTTTTTTTAATGAAAATTAGTTTCACCATGGTGCTTGATGGGTTTTGCAAATGCACCTGACATGCTGAAATTG
The DNA here is from genome assembly GCA_030347435.1 of Clarias fuscus. NCBI lineage: Eukaryota > Metazoa > Chordata > Actinopteri > Siluriformes > Clariidae > Clarias > Clarias fuscus. The sequence goes on from CM059205.1 coordinate 11,508,484, forward strand.
ATTATTTTCCTGTGACAACACGATGTGAAGTGTTTTATACTTCTACCACATCAATTTGCCAAGAAATACACTTTTTATTTAATTATTAATGACATCCTGCACTTTTTAAAAAGCAGTTTATTCTCAGGCTTAGATTATGGAGCATCTGCTACACAACCTGTGTATGAGCTATTACAATAATAATCATAATCATAGTCATAATGTGTTAGAATTAGCACAAACACACCTATAAATTTAAGCTACAACAGGAGTACTGAAAAAAATCATCAGCAACTGAGATATTATGGAAGAAACTCCTTCAGATATGTAAATACAACAGTACTATGGTATAAAGATACATACTGTACATTCTAGATAGTTGGAAGATTAAGTTTATAGTTAGAAATCTTGTTTTTGAAAATTTTCTGAACTAAGTACTGTCCACCGGAATGCTGCATCACTTCAGAGACATCCCTGTTCCTACTATGCTTAAGGTGGTACACAGTCCCAAAACTCATGGCAAACACACTGGCACATCCCATACACCATGATCATGAGCAGACTAACAGGCACCAGGCTCATCAACAGAATTCCCAGAGTGGTCTTCTGCATGATGAGTAAGTAAACACCTATTGGCAGAGAGCTGAAATACAGCAATCCCAGGACCCACACCAGAATTTGGGCCAATGCCTGGCACAGCAGCGTGGTACAGTTCCACGCTGTGCAGCGTTGTGTCACTGAGGGCATGGAGTCATGGCTAGAGGATCTGTGATCTGCTAAAATGGCATGCTCCTGTGGTGATTCCATAATGGTGATAACCACATAGTTGGAGTATACAGATGAAGATGTTGCCGATGCTGAGTGACCAACCAGAGAATTTAGACGTCCAGGACTGAGCAAAATCTCATCCTGGCTTCCGTTCAAGTTCAGATATTGGTTTTGAATGGACAGCACACTCACCAAGTTGTAGTCATCTGGTAGTCTACCACCAGCTTCTCCAGGAAGACCAGTAATGAAGCGGCAGAAAGGGCAGACCACTGAGTTTGTCGGTGACTCGCCCAGATTGAGGATCTTTTCCAAGCATTTGCTGCACAAACGATGGCAGCACTCAAGCACTTTGGGTCGCCGACTGAACAGATTGTAAGCACAATAGCAAATCTTACATTCCATCTCCTCTGTGCACAAACTGTAGGTCACTTCCTCTGGTAGTTGACCCATCATCTCTTGCTAGTCTCAACAGTCTTGCATTCGTTTAATATAAAAAAAAGAAGAGACTCATGAACATGGTCTTAAGCTGGTTATTAGGCAACGACTGGATGCCAGACAGAAAGGTTGCACCAAAACTTTTACCAACCCAGTGACACATGCAAAATCAGGATTTTTTTTTTTAATGCTGAAGTTTATTGTAGGGAGAGTTTCATGCTCTGTGTGAAAGGCTGGGGAGAGAGGCTGTCACAGAAAGGATAACTGTTAACACAGCACTAGAGAACAAATGCAGCAGCAACAAAGCAGGTCCTGTAAAACGAAGCCTGGAATTTTCTAGCCAGGCCTTTTGTTGCCTGTGAAATTCTGTCCAATTAGGGTCTTCACACCCCATTCTGGCACACTGTTAGTATTGACGTGATTTGCTTTGTTCCTTCCTTTGTTGTTGCAACACTCCCAAAAATCCCCTCATGTATTTTAATTTTAAGATATTTCATGGAACCACCCAAATGTTTGCATAATAATGACATTGAGTACAATTGAGGTTTTTGGGGTGGGGGTGGGGGAGGGGGCAGGTAGAGCTGTATCTTGCACTGAAGAATATTCAGCCAATTAATTAGAATCCACTGGTTGCTCAGAAAAAAATGGGTTAAGCCACTTTTGTTTGCTTTTCATTGCTGGCTCTGGAAGACCATTTTTCATTTATAATCTATCGTTTGATGGCTTTATATACTGACTATAACCATGAAAGTTTGAAAGTTTTACAAAACTCTCCTTTGAATATTCCTGAACAGCTGACCTACTGTAACTGTTCAGGAACAGCTGAATAAACAAGAATTTGATGTTACTTAATTACCTAATTCCATATGTGTTATTTCATTGTTTTGAAAAAAAAAAAGGAAAAGAGATTCAATATTGTGTTCGATGAATCTGAACTTGTGTCAAAATGTTTGACTGGTAATGTATATTAGCCATAACATTATGACCACTGAGAGGTGATGTGAAAAACATTGGTTATCTCATTACTCTGGCACCTGGAAGTGAGTAACAACTCTGTGCTGGAAGGAATATTTGAGGGCCAAATTGTGACGGCCAGACAAATGGGTCAGAGCAACTTCAAAATTTCAGGTCTTGTGGAATGTTCCCGGTCTCCAGTGGCCAGCATGTACTGAAAGTGCTCCAAGGAAGGAAAAACTGGAGAACTCTCAACAAGGCCATTGATGGCCAAGGCTCACTGATGCATGTGGGTAGGAAAGGCTGGCCCATTTCTTCTGATCCAATAAAAAGAGATGAAAAATTCGTCCTCTTAGGCAGCACAGTGTACTAGTGGTTAGCAATGTCGCCTTGCACCTCCAGGGTCCGGTTTCCCAGCCAGCCTTCGATACCCACCTCTGTGTGCATGGAGTTTGCATATTGTGTTCATGCTTGGTGGGTTTCCTAGGGATACTTCGGTTTCCTACCACAGTCTAAAGACATGCTTTCTATTTCAAAACCTCTGCAATTTGCCCTGGCATGCTGTCAATCAACTTCTGATGGTAACGCTCACCTTTTCTTAACTTTTTTTTCAAGCTTTTTTTCCAGAATCCCCCAAACAATATGAAAGGGGATTCATCAGAGAAAATGACTTTACACCAGTCCAAACTGAGACCGTTTATCTGTGGGGTTGCTTCTCAGGCAAGGGCGTGAGCTCACTCTCAATTTTGTCTAAGAACACAGCCACGAATAAAGAATGGTACAAAAACATCCTCCAAGATGAACTTCTCCCAACGCCTCTTCCAGCATGATGGAGCACTTTGCCATAAAGCAAAAGTAATACAGTAACTATGTAGCTCCGCGAACAAGACAATGACATTTTGGGTCCATGGCCAGGACTCCCCAGCCTTTGAGAATGTGTGTCAATCGTTAAGAGGCAAACAAAAAGCCACAAATTCTCACAAACTCCAAGCACTGATTATACAAGAATGGGCTGCCATCAGTCAGGATGTGGCCCAGACGTTGATTGACAGCATGCATTGAAAAAGAAGGGTCAACACTGTAAATATTGAGTCTATGCATAAATTGAATGTAATTGTCATTAAAAGCCTTAGACACTTATAAAATGCTTGTGATTATACGTCAGTATACCAAAGTAACATCTGACAAAAAGATTTAAAACACAGAAGCAGCAGACTATGTGAAAATCTTTTATTTGTGTCATTCTCAAAACATTTGTCCATGCTGTATAGGCATTATCACGTCATCATTTTTATTACATCAAGCATTTTAATGTGAGAGCGCGCAGGAGAGGTACAGGCTGTCACGCCTGACTCTATCCGCTGAAGGGAATAACAGACGGCAGGTAGAGTAGAGCCAGCCGGACGACTAGGAGTAGGAGATCCCAAGAGCAAGCTTGATAGTCTCCGAATGACGTCAGCGGCAGAACAACAACAAAGCCGCGAGCAGCTGTGCCTGAGTTCACGCGCTGGCTCGCAGGGAGGAGCGCGAGCGCGGTCCGGCAGCGCGATGGCGGAGAGAGCTGAGCAGGAGAGTGCACGAGCCCCGCGGGCCTCATCAGTCACCCCGCCGCCGGCGTGCTGCCGATCAACGCGCGTCAACTGGAAACGGCTCGTGAGGACTTGCGCCACATTCACAGCGACGAACATCGTGTTCTGGTGAGAGCCATGACGCAGCTGTTTTTTTCCCCCCTCTCCCACGTGAGATTTAAACGTCTATATATATGACGTGATGTTTGTTTGTTTTTAATACAGAATGCGCACTGCTCAGTTTTTGGCTTTTCTTCACTGTCTGTGTCAAATACTGATTTCATGCTTCGTTCATGCCTATTAATACTTTATATTTATCTGTAGCCTTATAGATCTATGCGTTAACCCAAGATTTAGGCCTGTCATTGGATACAGTTTAGAAGTCTACTTCCCAAGTCATGCTACTGGGCTTGAACAGAACTATTACATATAAAGGTTACTGTATTAGATATAAAGATCACTGTCCATAGGATATAATGCATTATTTAGTCATGTTTCTGAGTAGTTTCCTCGAAAAGCACGCTTTTCCTGGAGGAAGCAGTGATATCATGAGTGAGTGTTCAATGTACTTACGTATATCATTCAGTCTTCCTCCCTCTCTATGTGTATTTAAAAGAAATGTAACTCATGGGATGCTTGGCATCCTGTAATTTTAATATATTAATCACTCATATACCAGGCCAGCTCATATACCAGGCCAGCTTCACTTAAATATTTGTACGTTAAAACAAACAAACAAACAAACAAACAAACAAAAATTGTGAGACTTTCCTCATTTTTTATTCATACAAACACCTTGCACACAGGCAATTTCTCCATGTAAGTAAGCTGTGGCCTGGTTTAAAAAACTGGAGATTAGTCCCTTTGGCCAAGCATGAGTAAAACAGGACGTATTGGCACAAATGGTGGCAGATTTTTGTGATACCTAAATGTGCTTTAGACTTTTCAGTTACCGTGTATGTTGTTTTGAAACCAATACCATTCATTAAACGTTAATTTCACTTAATGCTTCCTTTTGCCCTTGTGAGTAAACTGAAAAAAAAAAAAACAGTTTGTTTTTCCTCTATTCAGGTTTGTGTCCTTTAACCCATTCCGAGTGGTGTGTCTCCTCTGCTTGTGTCTGCTTCTGTTGCTGCTGGTACAGTTGGTGAGGGACATGGCACTTTCCAGATCAAGAGGTGTGGACCACCAGTTAATACTGTCACTGTAGGATGCTGGTAGAGAATACTTGCCTAATGTGTAATAATTAGATATTAAAGCATGCATAACTGTATAAACCAAGGGCAGCATTGTCACCTGATGAAGATACATTAGGGTAAATAGTGCAGTTAGTAAAGTTATAAAATTACAATATGACGAAGGTATTATCCATCCATGATGCCAGTTTATAGCGCTAAATTTACCTTTAGATGAAAACACTCACCTGAATACATTTTTAGTTTATTATGGGTTTTATGCAAGCACTGTGCCACGATGATTGAAGGTTCAATGCTTCTGTGTTCATCATGTATATCTAAGAGATTTAATTTGTGTACATACTGATAACATGGTATTGTCAGAATGTCCCTAACATTATGTTTCCCTTTTACTTTCCCTATTAGGATCCCGTTTATGGCGAAGTATGACAGGCAGGTATGTTTAAACATAATGTCACATGCTTTGCTAGCAATGTTGTCTTTTCCAGTGCATTGTGTTTCCTGTTTGTCCTGTCTATTTTTGACATGTGCAACTAGATGACTCACCAGTAGATGGCACTTCATCACTTAAATTGCATTAATGTTAATACGCTGCAACCATAAGGTTGGTCATATGAGCTGATGACGTTATGCATACAAATGTGACAGTCCCATTGTGGCTGTTGGGATTATTTTCAGCAACATCTGTGCAACACTTTTGATAATCGCACAACTTAACATTACAGATTTTTGGCATTCCATGATATCTGAATACATACCTTTCAAAGACATAATACACTGAAGCTGTGATGATTCAGGTTTATTCATCGTACAGTATATTGCATTGCTCCCATTCCAACAGATATAATCCTAACCCTAACCCTAGTATGTTGTCTAAGATTTGCATATAAAATCATGTAGGGCAAAGATAGTTTAAAAATAATAAAATGAAAAGATTCCAAGTATGCATTATAAAGATGAGCAAGAAGAAAAAAATGGCAGTTCTCTCCTGGACAGACTTTTATAAGGAAATCAGTTTGTAGGTTGCAGGTCTGCACAAGAAAACAAAAGAAATCAATATATCTGACTATATATCTATCAAAATACCTCTCATATAGATTATACAGTATGTGTGTGTGTGAGCATGATTAAACAAACAACCATGTCATTCAAATGCCTCTGTAAACAGCCTGTATTTACACATTTAAATGGACTCATAATTAGGATATTTGATTATTAAATTAAAAGGAGGATTGATGAATTTATCCAGTGTTGCTAATGACTTCAGACTTCAGTTCCTCACCATGTATTATCCTATTGGCTGGGGTCTCACTTTTGGACACACACAAAGTAATGTAGTGACACAATAATCAGAAATTTCTGCTACACTTTCTTTCTTCTCATTTACAAGAGTTCATTCTCACTGTAAGGGTTTTTGAATGCACCGCATAAGGCAGGGACATTTACGAGACAGCTCTTTCCAGAGCCAGATTCCTCAGTAATCTCTACAGGTGTGTATGTGTGTGTGTACGCAGGTGGGAGGTTGAATAGGTATCGGTGTGGGTGTGGGTGTGGCACTTCAACAATGACTAAAAGTACATGCCATAACCAAAAGCATGAATGGAGGTCTCTCTCTCTTCCCAAGCCCATCCAGCCATACTTTAAATCCGTAGTTCCTTCTCCACAGGGCGTTGATTGGCCCGCCAGAGAAGCGCAGAGTATTAACATCACAGCGGGCATTCCTGAACATGCACACATGAAGATTGTGCCTATGTGCTTGTGGATATAACACAACTCACATTTTCAAAATTACTGTACAGTCACTTATTTAATGGTCATGTGATTTAAAAAGGATTAATCCAAAATATATTTTTTTAAGTCAGTGTGGACCTAATGTGTTTAGGAATAGTAAGCTCTATGACAAAAATATTATGGTACACATGTAAATGTTTATGGAGTACATTTGCTCCCAGCGGATCTGTGGAATGTGGAATTGTTATCGTTATAGGGGTTCATAAACACTATTAAGAACAGTAATAAGATATCAACAACATTCATTCAGTACTAATGGAGTTGTTTGTTCTATAAGCAGTTGTGTTGTGAAATTTGAGGTCTGTCATAGCCCTCCTGTCTGTCAGCATGTGGCATGAGTGTTGGTTAGGATGACTCTGCCATTTCTATGCTTTAAGAACTGCTCACACTTTGTTACAAACCCTAATGCAACTGCCCACCAACTCAACCAATCAGAAGCAGGAAAACCCTTAAGTAAGGGGTGTGCCAGAATATCATAGGCCTTGATTTGCAGGCGGTGGAGTGTGGAGTGTGTAATAGCTAACAAATGCTTGCTCATGATCACTGCAGTCGTTAAGAGTCATATGGCCGGCTTATGTCACAAAGATTTAAATAACGAAGAATGCTCTTTTACTTCTACTCATGAGTCATTTTTAGACTTTTGGAGATGGAACCTATAAAACAGCCATTTATTCTCATGAGCTATTGTAGTAACTATGTATCCCTTTAAAATGCACACTAAAATATCTCTCACGTAATTGGTAAGAATGGTGTAATACTCTAAATATAATATGAGACAGGCATAAGAAACACCACACAATGACCTGGAGATCCTTAAGAAAGGTCTTAATTTGGGTATAAGTGGCATTCGATCCATTTTTCTTACAAATCTTATATGGGGTCCATGTTCGGCATGTGTGTCACACGACAACCAGCACGCCTTCCTCTATCTGACGGCTATGGAATGTTGTGTGGCTGTGGTATTTTTAGACCAGCCTGGTAGAAATAGTGAAGCCAGGGTCTTGCTCCACGTAAACAGTGACAGCTGTGGCTTGGAGTGAGATGTAACGTGTCATAGCCGGTCACACATCCCTGAACGTTGAACTTTGCTAGCAGTTCAAGTGTGAGACTGGAGCTCAGAAGGTTTTCTACACGACTTGATGATTAAAGACTGAGAGATGATGGACGAGAGTCTTGGATCAGGGTTAAGGTAAAAGTGCAGTCGTCTGTTTATGAGGAAAAAAAGGGGTACAAATATAATTGAAGAGGGAGGAGAAAGGTAAATATGAGGTGCTCGGTTGGTCGAGTCAAATGTGTGTGGAAGATCAAAAATTTCACATATTTGAAAATGATTGTTTATAATAGCATTGCGTAGATAGTACTCCATACAGGTTTCTATTAATATGCATATTCTAAAACTTTATTATTTTTGTAGTATTTCATTGACATGGCAGAGATTTGTTAAGTGGATGCTCTACATTATCTAAGTCTAATAATAGACACATTTTTAGACATACTCACCTTTAAACATACTCACCTGATAAACATATATTTGTGGATCTGGTAAAGCTTTCGATAGGATGTATAGATGTAAATTAAACTTAAAAATATATTAACTAAATTTTTTAATGTTTTAATTAAATAAAGATTGCTATTTACTTGTAGATCTTGGCAAGCTTTTAAGATTATTATTTCTATAATAACTTACAGAACAAAGTTTTTATTAGCCGTCAGTTACTATAGAGACAAAAACGTTAGAATGTATTTACTTCATCTGTACTGCATTCAGTACCTTTTGTAAAAGGCATCACCATATGAACAAGAGATCATACATTCTCTAGGACATACTTGGCACCAGAGTTTAGTTGATCCTGTGATTTTTTTTTTCAGAGTTCCATGTACCCATAAGGCTACAAGTCGGTGAAATTCTTTATCATTAGCTTTATTTGCGTGTTTGCAAGCAAAACTTAGATGCTTTGAAATAAATAATATATCAACTGTGATAAATAAAATCCAGTGCCCTCTATGGTTTGATAAATAGGTAAAGGTTCTAGTGTTTTCTCTGCCATTCTTCACATTGGTCAGCTGTTGCTTTCTGGCTATTTTTGCCTCCTGTCACTAGGCTTGTTAGATTTTCAGACGTGATGCTTTCGTTGTTGATGTAAAGATTAGTATAGGAGACAAAACAAGCAGCTGTTTGTATTTTAGTCTCCCGGCTCGACAGTTGTCGGATTTAAGCAAGCTAAATTGAAAGCTCTAATGGACATGGTTTAACGTGGAAGGTTACAGTCGTTTGTCTGATATATGTTTTGCAGCAGAGAACAGCCAGCTTTCTCCAACTGCCTTTTCCTTGTACCGACACATGACCCCTCGCTAGCACCTTTCCAAGCTGCTTTGGATCAAATGGGACTCACACCTCATTTAAGCTTACCCACCCACCCTCCCTGTGTTGGGCAAGCTGTCCTCTCTGGCACCAGAGATGATGTAGTGCTCCTTGTGGATGGTGAAATGCTAATGTGGGCCACATTGCGCCATAGTCACACGTGACACCTCACCCCATGTGATCAGTTTCTTAGGAAATTCTGTACATTTGATTCTGTGGCCTGGAACGTGATAGGTGACAGGTGGGTGACCTTTTGTGGAGTGTGTAGGGCGGTTGTATCGAGATCTTTGCTGAAATGCAATCACGGCGTGATAAAGGACATTATTTCCCCTAATAGATACTGACATCCTGCCAAGGAATCCTGTGATGAGGGATAAAAAAGTAAAGCATTTAGTATACACTTCTCTAACTCTGCTTCCAGAATGCACACCCTTTCTTATAGACCTTTTGCTCCTGATGTTACGACATCTGTCTGTGATGTCCCGCCCACTTCTGTACGACAAAACAGATGTTACTTTCCTATGCCAGTGCTAAAACCCACATACAAAGCCAGTCAGGGTAGCACTTTCAGCAAGAAAACACATCTGTTAATGTTATGTCATCATACAAGCAATTACTGAGGAGACAATGTGTTTTTTAAATTGTTCTTAACTGCCTCTGTACCATAAATGTTGTGTTTTACAGCTAACTAGCTTGTAACACAAGGCTGAATCCCGTATGCCATTGGTTAATGGTGAGTCTGCCATCCACTGTTGTGACTGACGTTATGGTAGACATATATCTGCAAAAGTTCAATATTTTCATATTTGTCCTCAACATTTCACATTTTGGTGTGCACTGAAGACGGATGTTTGCACCCAAACCGCTGTCCTGACACGTTTCTTTAAATATCGTTCTTCCCAATAAAATGTGTATTCGCTTACCTTCAGAAATACACTATATGGACAAAAGTATTTGGCCACACCTGCGATGGCATTGTATCCAAATACATATACTGTACTTCAATATGGAGTTAGTCCCCCATTTGCACTCTTCTTGGAAAGCTGTCCATACGATTTTTGTATGGTTCTGTGGGAATTCGTGCCCATTCATTCTTTAGAGCATTTATGAGGTCATGCACTGTTCCAGCTCATCCCAAAGGTGATCGATGGTGTTGAGGTCAGAGCTCTCTCTCAAGTTCTTTTACAACAAACTCATCAAACCATTTCTTTCTAGTCCTTGCTTTGTGCACTGAGGCACAGTTATGTTGGAAAAGTAAAGGGCCATCCCTGAATTATTGCCACAAAATTGGAAGCATAACATTGTCCAATATGTCTTGGTATGCTGAAGCATTAAGATTTCCCTTCACTGGGAATATACATACTAAACATATTTAAAAATCACACTTTTTTATAGCTTGGAAGCAGGGATGGATTAATTCATATTGAGCTTTTATCCCCACCTTTCTGTCTATTGCTAATGTACATTACACATCCTTTATGAGTATTTGAGTCAGGTGGTATATGAAGGTGATCTTATCTTTCTTTTTTTGCATTTCACCTCACAGAATGTTCCACCAAAATTGTTAAAGTGTATCTCCAGCTCAGTGGCATGTATTGACAGCATTTTAAATAATCTATGGTCGATTTTAGTTCAGATTTTCTTTTTAAATAGATCCATTTCAGAAAATATTTAAGAAAAATATTCTCAAGGTTCTCGTTTAATCAACACACTAGTTTGGGTTATTTCTAACTCTAGTTACCACCTGCTAGGCCACAACTGACCATTCATTAGTTATAAATTTAAACCCACACTCCAATAACATTTCTGTCATTAGTTCAGGGTCTGTGCATTTAGTGGGTCATACTGTATGTACACAATCATGTGTGTGACAATCTAACGACCTTATGGCCTTTATTTTTTTAACCAAAAACCTGGTCGCAAGCCACGCCAGTCCAAGCAATCCACCTCTTACTGATACTTACTTATCTGATACTGTAGCTGAGATTTAATGACCACTGCGAAGATGGAGTTCTTCAGAACAGCCATTCCCCCTAATTTCTTGTACCCATAGCTGTTTTCTGTTGTGCTTAAAAAGCTGTCTGATTTGATATTGCATGGTAAAAATATCTCCACAATGTATACAGGATAAAGTTGTATAGACGATGAGTGATTGAGTAAGTGGTAAAAATATAAATGTCTATATGACCACTTTTTAGACTCTGACACCGAAAGCACAACGTGACAGTTTAGGAAACAAATACTGGTTTGCATGTCAAAATCACTATAGTCACCTGGGGTTGTGGTTGAGATCACAGTGAGGTGCCACTCCTAGAGGTGGGGCTGAACTTATGCAAAGCCAGAAGACTAAGGTTTGCAAAAGACCACAGGAATTGGACTAAAAAGAATTTGAGTAAGGTATTTTTTCTCTGATGAGTCCAGTTTTCATCTTTGGCTAACACCTGGTCATCTTACGGTTGGACGGAGACCTGTGCTGGCCTACATGCCACTGTGTCTCACACCAACTGTGAAATGAGGAAGAGGATTGGTGATGATCTGGGGTGCTTCAGCAAGGCTGGAATTAAAACTGATTTGCCTTTAAAAAGGATGCATGAATCAAGGCAAAGAAATCCTGGAAGAACATTTGCTCTGACTATTTTCCCCAATTCTGAGGATTAGATTTAATGCTCCATGTCAATTACGGCATGGATGGAGGACTGGCTGATCATGACCCTGTCATGGCTAGCCCCATCTACAGATCTGAACAGCAATGTGAAAGCCTTGAGAGCATAGCAAGGTGTTATGCAAGCAGGGTTATTTCACCAACTGCTGATTTCTGAATGTTTCGTAGTTTAGTTTCTTTGCAAGAAAAAACTCGACAACACATCTTTTATAATTTTGTGTTATTTTTTCAAATGGGTGCTCTAAAAATATATATTTTTATTTGGAATTTTGGACAAATGTTGTCAGTAGTTTATAGAGTACAGCAAAAGTGTTTATTTTACCACAATGAACGCTGGAAACTGATTGTGCAGTGGTTTTGTCTGTGTATGTACTGTATGTACTGTATGTATGTATGTATGTATGTACTGTATGTATGTATGTATGTATGTATCACATGTTTGGGTTTATTTTCTACATTCTTGAACAATACTGGATTTTTGTTCCAAAACTAGGAAATAACACAAATGGCATTAAGTAATTAAGTAACATCAACCACCGCCAGTTGTTATTTTGAGACATGAAGGCCAGCTGTTCTGAAATAGTTCTTGCAAGAACAGTATTGTCAAGTGCATTTGCAAAACCCATCAAGCACCATGATGGAACTGGCTCTCATGAAGACTATCCCAAGAAAAGCCAAAATTCATTTAGAGTTACCATTCTCAGAAATCACAAATTTTCAGCACTAAAGATTAGAGCCGTTATGAAGAAGCAAAAGTACAGAGCATAAGTACTGTAGCAGATACATCTCAATATCAACTGTTCAAAGGAGATTTTCACTTATTTTGGATGCCTTCAGCATTGTTTTACAGTGAAGAAAGACATAAAATAAAAATCAGGAAAGGACTTTGGATTAGAAGGTGTGTACCAACATTTAACTGATAGTGTATGTTAACGAGGAGCTACTGGGAATGTAGTTAAACTACAGCAACCTGGTCTTGTAAAGAAAACTAAAATGAAACTAACAAAAAACTAAAATGAGTAACTGAAAAAAACAAATAAACAAGAAATTAATTATTACAATATAATTATTGTGATTTTTATTTTAAAAAGGTATCTATAAAGGTAACTATAGCTTCTGGCAGCGTACAGTGAGTCACTGATATAGTTCTACTGCAGTAAGGTGTAAGATTGCTTGACATTAATGACTTGTACTGTTTTGGGACCAGGTTTAACATTTATACTAGTTGCCCTCCTTCTGTGAAATCACACACTGTTTCTTTGACTTCAGCTGGGAGCTGGTGGACTCAGGTCAGGAGAGAAGGTCTGGACCAGAAGCTCAGCTTACAGACTGCTGGATGAGCATCAAGCTGTTCCTTGAGGAAACGTCTTCTTTTAAAAAGCAAAACCCGGGCAAGGTGATGGCTTGGCGAAAACCGATTGATGTATATGTTTATGTTTATGCTGTTAAAAAGGAATATAATATTTGAAGCCTGCACATGTTTTCCGTTGCAGTTTTGTCTTCTGGTATGCAGCTTGTGCTTTTTCCTGGCTATTCTGGGCAATTACATTCCAGGAGTTGTTATTTCATATATCATAGGTAGGTGCATCAGATCTTCTGATTGATTATTGTGGTTTATCATGGATGGTTTATTGAACCTTGGATAAATGTTCAGTGTAAAAAAGCTGATTTTTATTAACATACCATGTGGGCAAAGTGACAATTTCTTACAGACTGCGATATGCATGAACGTGCTATTTGTGTATTTCTGTCAGTACTAGGCATTTTCCTGTGGCCTCTTGTGTCATCACAAGAGTTTTGGATGTGGGTGGAACCAGTTCTGCAGAAACTGAACTTCGGAATGGGGTACTTCCTGCATAAGATTAAAGAGAATCATGGTAATTAAGTTTGTTTTATTTAATTAGCCACGACTTGCTTACATGCACAACAGATTTATCTTAATCTGGACTAACTGATGACTTCAAATTAGATTTGCTCAACTTTCATTTATCCAGAAAAGAGGTTGCAGAAAGCAGAGACAGAGGCTGAGAAAGAAAGCATTGAAGCTGATTTGTCCTCAATGTTCCCTAAGGTGGGTGAACTCTCCTTTACTTTCCTTTTGGCAGCCTTTTGAATGTAAATTGAGATGGGAACTGACGCAGATGGGTTCTTTTAGTTGGACTCCATGGTATGCAGGGAGCTGTCTGTATCAGACACTGAAGTCTCTGAAGTAACGTGGACTGATAATGGCACCTTTAATTTGTCAGAAGGGCACACACCTCAGACAGAGAACTCAGAGGGTGAGCTTGTTCATTTTATTATATCAAGTTGTTCCTTGATTGTGTGCATACCTTTTCACACCCACAGCAACATGCCAACATGCTAGCAACTAATATGGTCTAATATGGAATATGGACTATTGTCACTTGGAGCATTTTTTAATCATTACAACTTAGTGATTAATTAATTGCTGTGTATTTGAGATATTTTGGAAAATGTAATATTTTTCTTGGTAGTCCTTTGGACTATAATCTGTCATAAACAGATGTTAGCGACTAGCAGATGGAGTGAGCAATGCAAGAAAATGCGAGTTTATGTGAGTTTAGCTTTATGCAAATTGCAAGCAATGTTATGTGGTGCATTTATGTTTTCAAGAATTTATGTTTTGTTTCTATATAAATCATGTTTCTATATAGTGATAGAAGCAGTCATGAAGACTCGTCCTGCTGCATGATTGCTTGAGGTTATTGAAGTGTTCAGCTCTAGATCAATCTATATACAAGCAACTTTGTGGAAATCCATCTATGATTAGTGAAAGGATGAGATTGGGTGGTGTGTCCGAAACTAAAAAATGTCCACTAATGATTGCCCTAGCGTGATGTGATGTGTGAATGTGGAGAGAGACCTCTTGGCCATGATAGGAGTCAAATTTTAATGGAAAAAATTCTGCTTTCCCTCGATTTAGATTTGGATCGTCGTAGCGAGGAGGAAGTATTCTCCGGTCTCACTGAATTTCCCTCCCTGGATAATGGAGCAGGGACGAATGGAGACGATGAGGACCTGAGCATCGGCCTCCCCACCACGTCCATCCCTCAGCACAGAGAGGCTCGGGACGATGCTGCTGTGACTCAAGCTTTGGGACTTTTACAGAGGACAGCCGAGAACGCCATCAAAGACGCGGTCACTGCTGCCATACAGGAGCGGCTGGAGTCAGCGATTGCTGACAACACAGACAGTGAGGCTGAGGACTTTGAGCTGCTGGACGAGTCTGAGCTTGAACATCTGGAGGGTGAGCTGGGCCTGGAGAAAAAGAGTGGCGATCCTCAGTCGAAAGACGCCAAAAATCCTGGGTTTTTCTCCAAACTGCTTGGGCACCAGTAATGACAGCATTTTTGCAGTGGGGCAGACGCATGAGTAGAAGACAGTCCTTGAGACTGCAGCAAGGTCCAGATTAATGATGGTATTCCATTTTTTTTATGTTAAAATGTTGCAATTAAATCACCTTGCAGTAAATTCCAAGGAAGGATGCTTCTTGTACAATGATGTGTGAGGGTGGAAATGAGGTTTTGATACTTTTTCCCCCTTTTTTTTATCTTCTTCATTTACCCACTATAAAATGGTTTTAGACATGGTCCCCATTTGAAATTTTTGTTGTTATTGACAAATTACTGTATAATGGCTATAATTCAAAGTAAAAACAGGAGACATTGCAATACAATAAACCTCACTCATCTCCAACCAATCCAATATCTAATCAAATTAGTGTAAAACATGTGTAACTACAAAAAGTTAGCTTGATTTTTTTTGTTACGTATTGCACATTCAATTTATAGTAACATTACTGCCACACTTGTATTCATAATAATAATGTAATATCTAAAAGAACGGAAACACCAACAGAAAAAATTTCCCATGACACAAACCAGTTTTTCTTTTTATATATATATATATATATATATATATATATATATATATATATATATATATATATACTGTATGAGGTGCCATCTTAACACAGGGTCATTTCAGTTATTAGATGGATATCCTCATTATCTTGCTGCCAAACAAGCTTGTTATTAAAATCAGTGATTGATCTGCAGATGATCTTTCAGCACCTTCTTTCTTGATGATATACACACCTCAAACCCCAAAAGGACAAGACCTCTCATAAAATGACAATCAGTAAGGTTTCCCAAAATAATGCATATATCATAAACAAAAAATAAATTTGCATTTAAATGTAACCTAAGAAGCTAACCATGAAAAATCTACATCTCATGTTGTCTGTTTTGTTATTTTAGGATTTGTATTTTTTTTTTTTAACCATTGCTAAGTATTGATTTGGAGCTGGGTGTCTCATTACAAGACTTTGCATGAATAATTCTTGTATTTGTATTTGCACCTTATTCATAGAGCGATGTGACTAGGCATTAGAGCACGCTGACACTGAGCTGGACTGTTTTGTTTGAGTACATTTTATATATATACTCACACACACACACACACACACACACACACACACACACACACACACACACACACACACACACACACACACCACTCATTGTCCTCTTCATTATGAACATGTGTATACCTGTACATTCATGCAGTTAACTAATCAACCAATCATGTGGAACCAGCAAAAAGCAGAAAATTTATGACGATACAGATCAAGAGGTTCAGGTAATGTTTGCGTCAGACATCAGAATGAACGATATGTGTGATCTCTAACTTTGATCATGCCATGGTCGTTGGTGCCAGGTGGAATGATTTGAGTATGTTTTAAACTGCTGATTTTTTTATTACACACATGCAATAGTCTCTAAATAAATTCTCTAGGTGGACACATTATTGATAAGAAAAATCGCTGGGAAAAAAGGCAAGATTGGTTTCAAGGATATAGTAACTGAAATAATCACTCTTTATAATCGGGATGAAGAGAAAAGCATCTAAGCATGCACAAAACATCAAACCTGGAGACAACAAGATTCTGGTCAACCAAGAACAAGAATCTGCATGTTTAACCAAACTGTATAGTTGAAGACGTTTTTTTTTTCTACCTTTAACTGAAGATCCTGAACTGTATCTGCATAGAATTATCCATTGCTTTCATGCCTCATGATTGGCTGATAACATAGCTGCATGAATGTGCAGGTGTCCCTAATAAATGGGCCGTGAGACATGGCCGATATTTGGCTCATCTTTTTATCCACATCACTGAAGGTTGTATAGGATAAAACCTGTCATTAATCTGTGGGTTACTTTATGTCTATCTAAAATCCCTCTTTAAATGTACTATGAATTGTACTAAGAAGTAATAATGTAAGCAGCCTAAACTCTCCTAGTAACACAATGACTCGTATGGACTTTTCTAATGTGATTATTATGAACGTTATCCGAACAGTGATTTGTTTCAGTGTCAGTGTGATTTCCAAATGCTTCTGAATGTACTATTTATTCCTTTCTTCTCTCCTGGTTGATTACTTCACATACTTATGATTGCCTTATATGCCTGAGTGAATTGTGTGTCAGAATGAAGGAACATACAAAATATAGTTGTATGTAAACAATGCGATTAAAATATGAAGAATTAAAGTCAGCTGTGTCTTGCCTGTGCTGTGGGTGTGTTTGCAGGAAATAACCAAGCTAGATCATGAGTTCCTCTTACAAATCTAATGCAGTTATTTTTTCCCTCTCTTGCTTTTCTGCTGTTTAGCCAACAGGGGGCAGTACAAGCTTTTAAGGGCAACAGTTTTTGTATCAGGGATTTAACTTCCATCTCCATCCATCTAGGATCCTCTGTAGTCCAACTAGGGAGGCCAGTGGTGACCATTGTATTTACTCCCCTTTTCACGACCGTGGTAGGACCTCCGGTCAACATGGCGACATGGTCACCATGTCGTCGTTCTGAACTTATTTCACAAAAATTTACCAAACGTGATCTGTTTTTTTTACTCATATTTATATCATACTACCTATGTTTAAGAGATAATGATGATGTGTTTTTTCCTTTAAAAAAAAATAAATAAACATGCTTATACATTAGGTGGATTAATTATGCTAAATAATTGGTCCGGGGTGTGAACTGTGAGTGCATAGTGCCCTGTGATGTACTGGTCTCCCATCCATGGTTCAGTCACACTCTAAACTCCACATTCACAGGATTGACTTGGGTTTGCTGTGACCCTGAGTAGATGGAAGGGTTACTGATTATGAAAAATTAGTTCAACTGGTGTGGTTTTGTAGGATGACGTTGATGTTGCTGAGGTGCTATCACCAAGGTTATATGTTTTGTACCTTTAGTTTTTATTGCTTGCCTAAAGAAATCCTTAAGGTGCATTTATATAGATAATTTGAAAGATTTTCTGGAAATAGACATACTCACCACCTACTTTAACAGAAAACTAATTCATGTAGTTATCCCATCACCCACTTGTCTGCAGTGGTGGGCAGAATACGAAGATCTTACCTGACCTTGAATAAAAGTAGTGTTAGGAACCTCCACCAGAGGTCACTGTTCATGTCTTGTGTAGTTCTTGTTGGTTGACTCAGTTTCCCAGAAGGCACCTCAGTCAGGTGATGAGTGCTCACCTGAACTGAGGTGCCTCATTAAAGTTTCTATAAATAGCAGTTTGTTCTGGGAAACTGGGTCGAGCATTGTTTGTTTGTTTGTTATAGTTGTAATACCGTCATGTGGGCATTCCTTTTGTTTGGTTTTTGTTTCTTTCAGTTTATATTGGGTTTATGTTTTGTAACCTTTGTTTTTCTAGAGGGCTCTAGTTTTGTTTTCTGTATGTTCCTTGTTCTGATGGATTCATGGAGCTGTCCTGTTTCATGTTTAGTTAGGCTGTGTCTCCTCCTGTGTACAGTGTAAGTACTGTTCTGTGTCTTCCCAGTGTTGGTCTTCTTGTGTAGTTCTTTGTCTGTTTAGTTTTGTGTAGCCACATGAGGGCCTAGCCGCTAGCAGGGTTAGCCGCTAGTAGGCCTTGATTGCTAGCAGGGTTAGCCCCTAGTAGGGTTAGCCTCCAGTAGGATAGCCTCTAGTGGGATTGACTGCTAGTGGTTCTGGTTGCTAGTAGGTTAGCCGCTAGTTTGGTATAGCCTCATGTGTGCCCTGCCTTTTGTGTTCAGTTCCCCCCCTATTAGGTCAGTACTAACCCGGTTAGCCACTAACTCCTTTAGATACTAACCTGGTTAGGTCAGCATCCAGTGTCCCCAGTATTCCATGTAGCTACTAACCTAACTAACCACTAACCCATCTAGTCTCTGTGCTCCTGGTCCTGTCTCTGTGCTCCTGGTCCTGTCTCCCCAGTCTCTAGTTCCCCTATGTGTCTTTAGGTAGCTTCAGCTCCATGCTTCCTCATCCCCAGTTCTCTCTGTCAGTTCTCTGTGTCAGATCCCTGTGTCAGCTCGTGGTTCCCTGTGTTCAGTTCCTGTCCCTGTGTTCAGTTCCTGTCCCTGTGTTAGCGTGCCGTTCCCTGTGTTTTTCCTGAGCCCTAGTTTTAGTTTGAGTTTGTTGTTTTGGTTTCTTTGTTCGTTTGTCTGTTTTTGAGTTTGTTTAAATAAAGACAATTTCTGTTTGAAAACCCCTCTGCCTTATATGCCCACGGAAACATCAGCCGGTCTAGCCAGCACCACCAGGCTAGACCCCTGACAGAATGCTCGACCAAACAAAGGCATAGCAAAGGAGGGCCCCCCGGGAGAAATTTTTTTTGGGGGGGCTGGGACCGTAACGCTGGGGCAAGCAGTCGGAGGGTAGACGGATTGCCCTACAGCTGAACAGTGAAGGTCCCACCTCGTCTCCGGGCCTCACGGGGAGGCTCCACCCCTTCGTCTCCGGGCCTCACGGGGAGGCTCCACCCCTTCATCTCCGGGCCTCAGTGGGGGATCTCCCGCCCCCCCCCCCCCCCTTCCCGTCCCAGAGCATCAATGGAGGTCTCGCATCCACCACCCGGCTTCGGCGTCGAGTCTACCACCCCGAGAACGGGCCTTTGCCGCCGCCGCTGCCAAGCTTCAAGGGTAGACCCGAGACTGCCTCCGGCGCCTGGCTTCGGCGGCATTCCAGTTTCGCCCCCCTTCCCATCCTGCTCGGGGAACCTGCTCGCCGGCGTCGTAAGTCGGGTGAAATGACTCAAGACAATGGGGACCTCCGGTAACGCTACGGAGGAGCGTTTTTAAGGGGGGGGGGGATACTGTTAGGAACCTCCACCAGAGGTCACTGTTCATGTCTTGTGTAGTTCTTGTTGGTTGACTCAGTTCCCCAGAAGGCACCTCAGTCAGGTGATGAGTGCTCACCTGAACTGAGGTGCCTCATTAAAGTTTCTATAAATAGCAGTTTGTTCTGGGAAACTGGGTCGAGCATTTTGTTTGTTATAGTTGTAATACTGTCATGTGGGCATTCCTTTTGTTTGGTTTTTGTTTCTTTAAGTTTATATTGGGTTTATGTTTTGTAACCTATGTTTTTCTAGAGGGCTCTAGTTTTGTTTTCTGTATGTTCCTTGTTCTGATGGATTCATGGAGCTGTCCTGTTTCATTTTTAGTTAGGCTGTCTCCTCCTGTGTACAGTGTAAGTACTGTTCTGTGTCTTCCCAGTGTTGGTCTTCTTGTGTAGTTCTTTGTCTGTTTAGTTTTGTGTAGCCACATGAGGGCCTAGCCGCTAGTAGGGTTAGCCTCCAGTAGGCTAGCCTCTAGTGGGATTGACTGTTAGTGGTTCTGGTTGCTAGTAGGTTAGCCGCTAGTTTGGTATAGCCTCATGTGTGCCCTGCCTTTTGTGTTCAGTTCCCCCCTATTAGGTCAGTACTAACCCGGTTAGCCACTAACTCCTTTAGATACTAACCTGGTTAGGTCAGCATCCAGTGTCCCCAGTATTCCATGTAGCTACTAACCACTAACCCATCTAGTCTCTGTGCTCCTGGTCCTGTCTCTCGTCTCTGTGCTCCTGATCCTGTCTCTCGTCTCTGTGCTCCTGGTCCTGTCTCTCGTCTCTGTGCTCCTGGTCCTGTCTCTCGTCTCTGTGCTCCTGGTCCTGTCTCTCGTCTCTGTGCTCCTGGTCCTGTCTCTCGTCTCTGTGCTCCTGGTCCTGTCTCTCGTCTCTGTGCTCCTGGTCCTGTCTCTCGTCTCTGTGCTCCTGGTCCTGTCTCTCTAGTCCAGTCTCTAGTTCCCCTATGTGTCTTTAGTTAGCTTCAGCTCCATGTTTCCTCATCCCCAGTTCTCTCTGTCGGTTCTCTCTGTCAGATCCCTGTGTCAGCTCCTGGTTCCCTGTGTTCAGTTCCTGTCCCTGTGTTAGCGCGCCGTTCCCTGTGTTTTTCCTAAGCCCTAGTTTTAGTTTGAGTTTGTTGTTTTGGATTCTCTGTTCGTTTGTCTGTTTGAGTTTGTTTAAATAAAGACAATTTCTGTTTGAAAACCCCTCTGCCTTCATGCCTGCCTTATATGTCCACGGCAACATCAGCCGGTCTAGCCAGCACCACCAGGCTAGACCCCTGACAAGTAGAGCTATTTCAAGTAAAATATTACTTTCCTAATACTACTTTCCTAATACTAAAGTCCTCCATTTAAATTTCTACTTGAGAAAATGAGAAAATTCATTCAAATTTACTTGTCTTTAAGCCAGAGGAAAAGTATATTTCACTTTGTTTCCAAACTTGCTAACATGCTGTTTAAATCACTGCCTGAAACCATCTCTGCTTCTGATTTCAAACACCCGCTACATGATTAATCGTTTCACAAAGGGAAGGCAAATAATACATGCCACTGTGGGAACAAAATGCCATGCACAAATGCAGTGAAGTACAAAATACAGATATTTGTTGCAGGATGTAGTGGAGTAAAAGCGGAAAGTATCCACTATAAACCATCTCCACTTCTGATTTCAAACACCTACTACACGATTAAGTGTTTTACAAAGGGAAGGTAAATATTAGCTCTTCAAATGCTACAGTCATGGCCAAAAGTTGAGAATGACACAAATATTAGTTTTCACAAAGTTTGCTGCTAAAATGCTTTTAGATCTTTGTTTCAGTTGTGCATCATGGCCTGTTCCATGTTCATTTTTTTTTATAATTCCGTTGAAGCATGGTTGAAAAGCAATGTCTGACTTTCATTGGTTAACATTCATAGAGTTCTTATTACTTTTGTCAGATTAAAGTTATTTCTGTGACCATTGTGAGTTTTTCTTTAATTGACCGAAGGGTACCAACAATTTTGTCCACGTGTGTATACTGTATGCTGTCAACAATTATTTACTCAAGCTATCAATCTGCTATCTAAATAGCATTTTAGAACATGAAAGCACTGTTTTTGTCTGGTAAACTAAATTATGATTATTTCTAAATAATGTTTAGCCCACTTTATAGTATATAACTTTAAACAAGCATATTCATATAAGTGCAACAGAAGTCATTAAGTGATTTCCTTTCTTTTCAGCTTGGGCCACTGTGCAGTACATCATCGAGTGTCAGGAGCCATATAACACATGAAATCAATTACAGAGGCACGAGGAAGCTCTTAGGAAAACGTGCTGCCATTGCTGTTTGGTCCTCTGAAATCCAAACTGTTTGGTCCTCTGAAATCCAAACTGTTGCTTCAGACCCAGCAGGAGCTGCTTTTACTGGACCTGAAACCATCACATCCTCTTGCTAAATGAGATTTGCAGTGTAGTGCGGTAACTGGCCTCAGGCCAAAACCGCAAAAACAACACACCATGTGCCACACAGATCACCACAGGCCGACTCAGTATGAGGTTCCGGCAGACAGACACAAGTATCATTAAAATGCCAACAAGATAGTTGTTGAATTTCAGTTCAGAAATAAGTTGATGGATGGAATTTTCTTAAAAAACAAAACATTTTAGCAAGTCCAAATACAATCCAGTGAAATTGAACTAATATGGCATATTATGAAATGATAATAAACCCCATACTATCGTTCTTATTGATATGTAAAAACATTTTCCAACGGAAGTATATATTTCTATGAAAAGGCAAAATTATTTGACAATGCCATAGAATAAGATAAGCAAAAGCCTGAAATGTGTAAAAGCATCCAAAGGAAAATAACAACAATCTAGTTATACAATAACAGAATATTATTATATTTGCACATACACTATATTGCTAAATGTTTGTGGACACCTCACTATAACACACACACACACATTGATAAGCCATAATATTAAAACTGCATGACATTAACACAGTGATTATATACCAGTAAACTGTGGACAGAATCAGGGATACCTAAGGCTCATTTATATCTGTTGGAAGAAAAGGCTAGCCTATCTGATCTGATCCCACAGGAAAGCCAATGCAGCACAATTCACAGAAAAAGGTCAATGCTGTCCATGATAGAAAGGCACCAGAACACCTACTGCACCACAGCCTAACACACGGATTCTTGCCTCGGGTCTGTGTGCATGGAGCTTGCATGCTCTCCCAGTGCTTGGTGGATTTCTTCCGGCTACTCCAGTTTCCTCCCACAGTCCAAATACATGCAGATTGGGCTAATTGGTGTTCCCAAATTGCCCATAGTGTTTGTATGCATGTGTGAATGTTGACTGAAGGTCCTACCATGGTCATAAAAATGAAAATAAATACAACTGTCTCTATTGGCCTCCATGGCCCCTACGACTGCAGAGGTACCTAGATGGATGGATGGTTGGATGGCCTGTCTTAGTGACTTACAAAACTATTAGAAAAGCTTTCCACTGCGTTTTAAAGAAAGGAGTTTTTCATGATATATAAAAACAAATAAAATATAGAAACATAAAACTAAACACTGTACATCTTCAATAATGTACATGGGTATCTTTAACTTACAATAGGATATCCATATAAACACAATGAGAATTTAATTAAAATGAAATGAGAGCACCTACACATTATTAAATTGAAATACAGTATTCAGGTGCATAAAATCATACAGATACTGATCATGGACTTAATGTTCACATCAAACTGGGGAAAACCTGATCTCAGTGGCTAGAAAATTTGGCAGACACCTTAAGCCAGAGTGACATATAACTTATCTCATTTTACATATCTGAGCAGCTAAGGGTCATGAGCCTTGGCCAAGGGCCCAGTGGTCGCAACTTGGTGGTGCTGGGGTTCGAAACGGGACCTTCTAATCAGTAGCCCACCAGCTTAACCACCAACCGCCAAGCCCTGCCTCTTGCAACATATATTTTGGTGCTAGACAGGCTGGTTTGAATGTTTCATAACATGCTGATCCCGAGATTTTTATACCTAGCAAAGTCTAGTGTTCACACAAAATAATGCCACAAACCAAACAAAAACATCAAATGAGTGGCAGTCCTATGGATGAGAAATCCATCTTGTTGATGAAAGAGGTCAAAGGAGAATGGCCAAGCTAGTTTGATCTACTCTAGAATTTTGTGCATGAAAATCTCTGGAGATTAGCAGTTTCCAAAATACTCCTTTCAGTCTACCTGGCACCAACAATCACACCACAGTCAAATTACATGAGAGAGAGATCAGATTATGAAGTTATTAGGTGTGATCTTCTCCTTAAACAGCATAAAGGGATGTACATGGGGGGTACAGGAGAGCCAGAAGTTACCACAGGCATCAAAACACCCTGGGATATAAAGAGTTTCACCGCTTCGCTATCAACAAGCCGGAGTGAATGTATAATCTGTAAACAGATTTTCGATCTAGTTAAGAATAAAAGACTGTGTCTGCGTCTGAACCCATAGCACTAATTAGATTCAATAGCTGAGGAGCTTTATAGGGGAAAAAATCTCTGCCTCCTGCTGTAGTCTTTATTATGCTAGGTTCTAATAAACAGTGTCCACCTTTTGATCGACGCAGGAACGGCAGATCATAATAGACCAAATTTTCTCCTATATATTTTAGTGCAAGAACATTAAATGCTTTATAGGTCATTAGTAGTATTTTACTATCAATGTGAAATTTTACCAACAGCCAATGATGTGTACTACTGAATTTCACCGAGCGTGATGAATAAGACGTACCCATTTCTACTGTATTGTATATTTAATATAGAAA
Organism: Clarias fuscus; assembly: GCA_030347435.1. Taxonomy (NCBI): domain Eukaryota; kingdom Metazoa; phylum Chordata; class Actinopteri; order Siluriformes; family Clariidae; genus Clarias; species Clarias fuscus. The sequence continues at coordinate 11,533,200 of CM059205.1, forward strand.
CGTTTTTTCTGTTGCTGTATTTTACTAAAAATTTAAGGTGAGGCCAGACCTCACATGCAGCTGTAAAACTATCGCCTGTGGTGTGCACGTCTGCAGAGAGCATCCCTCCAGATCTCATAGTGATGTACAGTATAATGCAGTAATGACAAGAAATACCACCAATGCGTATTCACTTCCGTTCTCTGCATGGAAGTCTACATTAACACAGTATGCAGCTTTCCTGTTGGAGCTATATGTGGCCTGTCCTCCAGTTTTCTTCTATATTCTGACCATAATTAATTGAATGTTACAGCACTCACAACTGCAACTGCAGCCACATGCGTGATGTTGTGTAGGCTTGTTTGCTGCTACTGGTATACACTGGGTTTGTCAGTTATAAGTCTGCACCGGCACTTCGAACCTTATGGAATTGTTTTACTAAATAGTGACTAGAGCCTGTACATTGGCTTGCTGGTGATGCAAAGTATTTCTAACAGAATGTCCACTTCACAGGGCTGGGGTAATATTGTACCACAGATGAACCCTAAAACTAGCCCTGAAACATGTCTTGTTTCATTTGGTGGTCCACCATTAGATGATCATCTACTGTATATCACCCATAAGACTAAGAGAAACATGAGGTAAAGTGTCTCTCTGCTTTCCATGCACAGCAAAATCCTTAGTCTTGAATTAACACCCAGAGTGTTGATTTAACATTTTCAGAGTGCATTTGTGACCTTTAGGTCATACAGTATATAAACACTTGGGGTGTTAAATCAACACTGGGAATTTTGCAGTGTAGGATCTCTCCATCTGGCACCATCTATGACCTGCTTATTTATCTTATGGGGAGCAAAGGCTAGCCTGTTTGATCTAATCCCACAGAAAAGTCTAATGTGAAGGTCAATGCTGTCCAAAGGCACCAAAACACCTACTGCACCCCAGCCTGACACGCAGGGAGCCCATCAGCCAAAGAGCTTAAGACATCTGGTGAACTCATGGACTCCAAACTCATCAGATCCAAATCCGATTATGCACCTATGGGATGCACTGGAGAAACAAGTCTCATCTAGAAATTCCCTACTCCACAACCTACAGCTGACAGAGGATCCCCTGATAATGTCCTGGTTCCAGACACCACAGCACAACACTAGAGGTCTTGTGTATATTCATGCACCAAAGGGCCAGCTCTGCCCAGGTGGCACAAAGTGAAGCCACGCAATATTGTGCTTAATGGTTGGATGGGTGATGCATGTGCAGTGTGTGTGCTTGTTGATCTTCTGATAGCTGAATTAGTGCCCCCTTACGGACTTAGGGAACTACTGAAAAGGCTTTCCACTGCGTTTAGGAGTGTGGTTATGGGGTTAAAAAAAAAGAAGAGAAATTAAAATTACACTGTACTGTAGATGCACAAGGAAAAAAAGTACTAACAGCCAATGATGAGCTGGGGGTAATGTTGCATCACAGTTGAACTAGGACTGAGAGTGTTCCATCAACACCTGAAGCTTATCTTGTTTCATATGCTGGTCCACCTAGAGGACTGTGGCATGATCAGCTACTGTATGTCACCCATCAGAGAAACATGTGTCATTAAGTCTGGTTGTGTCAACAGTACACCAGTTGTACTTTAAAAATCAGCCAGCACATTCAAACTTAGATAAAGTCACAGAAATACTCAAAAAGATATCATATATATATATCATTAAAAGAAACCAATTTATGATGTCTGGTCAATTGATCCCCCAGTATATATATATATATATATATATATATATATATATATATATATATATGATCACTGAAGCATACATTTTGATTAACTAATATTTTGCTTCTTTCTGTCATCCACTAATTTCTTTTTGCCAACAGTTTTCTTTGTTCTCTTCATTTCTTGTATTTCTGTCATTGAGAGGTAAGGAAGAATGATAAAGAGTAAAACTGAATAACAAATAATACATCAAAATCTGAATGATGTCTGGTGTGATAAGTGATAAAATGTGTTTTTAAAGGCAGTGGTGTTGCTGGCCAGTTTGCATAATGGGATTACTTCGGCCTCACAAATAAAAAACAGACATACCATAAACAGACTGTCAAGCAGGGCAAAGAATCCAAGGTTTATTACCAGGACCTTTCTGACCTGCTGTTTATGAATCTGACTTTTAGAAAGAATCCATCAGCTGAAGTATTGTAATGTTATTTTGCATAAGGTCACAGAAATAAGAGTTTTGTCTCACAGAAGATAGAAATGTAATGGGATGATATGAGTGATGTTCAAGTCAAACTGGGACAAACTGGGTGAAATTTCTTGTGAATGAGGGCATAAAATTGATTGACATTTACAGAAGACTTACGGTGATGAGCCTCTTCGGTTCCAGATGTTTCAAAGTTCTGAGAATTTTTGGCATTTTGTTCATAAGCTGTGTTAAAATGATGAGCCTACATTATAGCTGTACTCGAGTGCTTCCGGGCTGGATTGCAGGTTTGCATTCTGGACAAAACACCTGTTTTCTACACATTTAAGATGTAATTATATATTTAGTAGAGCACTGCAGCTGATCCAACTTGCAAGAAATGCACATATAATGACAGATGATGAATAGGTCTTCAGTAAACCACTATGTAAAGTGTCCTCCTGCATGATAAAAAAAAAAGAGTTATTGTCCTTTATGAGTCCTAACTGTACATTGGCATTTTTTAATGTTTAGCTTATTTTTCCGATGAAGCATTTCTATGTCATATACAGTATGTTGTTTTAAAAAAAAAAAAAACATATATAGAGATTGACTGAAATGGTCCATGTACATGACAGGCTATATATCAGTTACAGTTGTATATATAAAAGCAAAGGAAAGCCTTTCTTGTTAACCTTCTGTTCAAACATAAAACATGGTACAGCATATACATTAAAATATACGTCCATTAATTGACTAAAAATCAGAGGGAAACCTGCTTGATCGTGAATAGAAAGTCACATTTTCATGTTAAACAACATTGAGCTTGCTGTAGGAAATTATTATTTAATTTGACAAAAGAATGCATGTTGGTGCAGAGTGTCTAGTGTGCGTCTGTGTGGAGTTTCTCATGTTCATGCCATGTCCAAATGGGGTTCTATGGGTTCTTCTGTATTCTAATCCTGGTAGGTGGGTTATTCTATTATTGTACAAATAAAAATATGAGAAATTAAATAGAAATGGATAAAACAATAACATACAATTTTCCATCCAAGGGATACAAGTAGCAAAACTCAGAAAGTTCATGCGATCAATTATTCTGCTGACTCACTGTATGGCACATAACCACTATTAATAAATTACGTCTGATAAAATAACATGTAACTGCTACTTTTGAAAATTTTGAGGCCCAAATGATCATACAAGGCAATACACTTGTGAAAGATATACATCCTTATAATAAATTACATCTAGAAGATTTGACCATATAATATACTTGCATTAGAGCCACACTTCATGAGAATAAAGGGTAAAAGAGCAAGTGGCATGTAACTGTATGCAACTTCGCCTTTGTCAGGTAATGTTACAGAACCTGGATTGGTTGCTCAGCCTATTTTATGTGAGCCAATCCTACTGAGGATAGAAGCAAACCCCTACCGTATGCCAAGCCTTTCTGATTTTTAATGATCATGAACCTCCTTAAAAATGTTGCCCTCCACTGCCCACTGGGTCTTCAGGGAGGAGAGAGATTGGATGTAGAGTTGATTACGTTCCCCCCTCTCTGTCAGGAGCTTTGAGCACTTGGGCTGAATCAGGTAAGAATGACAACTATGCTCCACAGATTTAATGAGGATTGTGTGCATTTTATGATTTTATGCGACAATGATTTTATGCATTCTTAAAAATAAATTAATAAATCTGAATGACAAATTGTCTATGATTGAATGTTAAATATAAATAACTTAAATGTTATATATTTTTCATTGTGTATTTTATTTTTTACATGAATTGCATTATATGTTTAATTATATGTATTATATTTTTAATTGTATAGTATACATTATATTTCTTCCATTTGCATTGTATTGTGAACTACTTTTACGTAACAAGAAACAAACCTACTGCCTGCCTAATAAAAGACTTAAGTCAGTGGAAAAATAATGGACCATGTCCTGTATTATAAAAAATGAAAAATTATATTAAAATGAAAAATTAATCAATAGCTAGGCAAAGATAAAACTGATGGACTGACACATTTCAGTCCACATCCACATTTCTGTCCATCAACTAACAGTCCCCTAAGGTAGACTTCTGGACCACACATGTCTTGATGTATATCATTTAAAAGTATGGTCAATTTTTTGCTAAACATTGGTTGATCTACTTTAGTCTTGTATATGAAGTGGATGATAATGTGAGTGCTTTAAACCAGCCACTTTTTTTTTTAAATAATTAAATAAAATAGGTTTTATTTATTTTTTGATGTATCCAGCTATTCCCAAGTGTATGCAGAGCTGTCAAGTTCATATTGTTTTTCAAACCACTTTCGTAAAATATTCAAATGATATTCATTGTCCTGCTATTGTATTTTGCCCATGAAATAAATGCAATTTCAGATGTATGAAATCCAACTATTGCCAAACTTCTAGACTAGATATAAACTCATTTACACTGTTGTATAGAGATTTGATCATATTATGATCTTCTTCTATAACACTGAATTCTTTTCTATTCTTCATAATACTTCTGAAATAAATAAAAATATCAATCAAATTATATATTAGATATATTCAACTTATATGTTTAAATAATCATGTTGTCTAACCTTCAGTTGATTTGATACATATTTATTGGCTATTATTGTGTTATAATACTGCTTATGGTAAACCACAGGGCTCTGTACTTGGACCACACATGTCTTGCTGTATATCATTTAAAAGTATGGTCAACTTTTTGCTAAACATTTGTTGATCTACTTTGGTCTCGTATATGAAGTGGGTGATAATGTGAGTGCTTTAAACCAGCCACTTATTTGACCCACTAGTATTCTACATGTGCTATTTGGTGGCAAAGGACAATTGTTTTTTCCTGGTAATGGAAAAAGTGAGCTTAGAAATGTGAACGAGATAATAAACCTTAAATTCTATTTAAATACTTTTCATTTTCTAGAAATGTTTTAACATCATCGTTCCATTAAAAATGGTGGTTATGAGCTGTTATTATCCTTTCTGTGTTCTTTACTTTGGCTCATTCATAGGAGTTGTAAAAATGGCCATACCTAAGCTGTCGTTGCTATTTACTGGCACTGTGTTTGCAATCATCTTAATGCCAGGTATGTTTAAACCTCTCTTTTACTCCCTTATTTTTAATACGTAGTTTAATAGTATGTTTTAAAAATATCATATTCATATGTAGTACTAAGCATGCATTTTATTACTACAGTATACTGTAACAATAAGCCCCAGAGGTCTGCTAATGATAAGCTGACAGTGCTTTTCCCCCAGGCCATAAAGATCTAAAGGCACCAACTGGGGGTGCAGACGCATGGCACACTTACTGTCATAATGTTAACTGTACGGACAATTTTGACCCCCTCCATCTTCTTTTATAACAACGTTAAAGCAATTAAAGCTGCAGCCTTCAGGCACACAGCCGATGCTCTTTGTAGTTTAACGGGTGCCCTTATAGGGCGCCACAGTTGCAGTAAGCCCTTTCTGACAGTGCTAAAAACCACCTGTGTAGGGGAAAAAGTATGAATCTGTAGGACATGCCTCAGGTTCCATAAACAGGGAAAGTTCTTGCTTTTAAGTGCTTATTAGTCGATTAGCATTTTCCCCTCCTTTGGGACATCTGGCACATCTGGTTCCTGACAGATACATTTTTCTTTTAACGATTATCAGATTTTCTCGGGGCTGGTCCTGTGGGGCAACCAGAAAAGGACGAAGGTGAGTGACTCTTTTAAAACTCAATGTGGACTTATTAGTGACTGATCACTGTTACTTAATATCAACAGATTAATATATCCTTATTCAGAAATAAATCATGTTCGTATTTGATGCCAAATCGGCGAATGTTTTAATAGACAATATCTCTGTGGGTTCAGTAGTTGAGATTGCTGAAGAGAAGCCAGCCAGCTCATTAGGCCTGAAAAAACTGACACGCAGTAAAAGGAATCCTGTTGCTTACTACAGACGCTTACCTGAATTTTGGGCCTGGTACAAGTACTACATGGACACCCACAACCAGGAGGGAGTATGTAATCTCATACATTACACAAATGAACTAGTAGTGTTGAAAGATTGCTGTCAGGCTCAGATCACTCTCACTCTTCACCTTTTCACATGTTTTCACATTTACAGATTGAGAGTTTGGACCAGCTGTATTTGATCTATCTGCAGAATAAACACCGATTTGAGGGGGACAATTCGTACAAACATTACCTCAGCCATTTGAGTGAGGTCTACAAGAACTGTGCTAAATCAGATGACCCTGACTGCATTCCAGAGTACACCAGCAAGCCCACAGCTAAGATTGCTTTGCCTGCTGCCATTAAGCAAGCTCCAGTGAATATGTGTAACCCATATCTCGATCCCTACTGTATCATTTCTGTTGGTCCTCGAGCAGCACCTGAGGAGCCTCCTCCTGCTCCTATTTCAGTTAAATCTCCTAGTCCCTTTCTGGTCCCTACGCCAATACAAACCCCATCTGGGTACCATTACTATGCCCCAGCAATGGAATCTTTCCTCTCTAATGAACAGAGAGCTGAGCTGCTCCGGATCTGCAGCCCATCTGACGTAGAGTGCTTGCAGTACCACTTGCGTGCTGCTCATGGTTACAGGCCTGCACTTTCCCCAGTGCCTTCCTATGCCTACCTGGGATGTGACCCCTCAAAAGACCCTTACTGCATGCCTAGAATGCTAGCCAAGAGTCCATCAGGTCTGTATCATGTCTACCCTCAATGTAACCCTGCTGTTGACCCTCTTTGTGTCAGAAATATGGCCCCAGCTGCCCAAAGTGCAGATGAGGTTCCTAAAGAGCCGTACTGCAACCCCCTGTTTGAGAAGGGGTGCAATCCACTCACTGCTAACAGGCTGGTTACACTTAAGGCTCCTGTGCTGCAGTATGTGTCACCAGGACAGCTGACTCCTCTCCACCCAGCTGCCGCAATGAAACCATTCGCGAAGTCCAGCGCCATGCCAGAATGTCATCCTTATGACCCCAACTGCAGCAATTTTTCTCCTCCGGCTCCCTTTGAGGCAGCCAAAAACATCCGGGATGGCATCATCTTACCTCATCCTGACTGTGACCCTGAGATTGACTACAATTGCCGTCTGCGCCGAGCAGAGCCCAAAGACGACAAAAAGACAGCTGAGGAACCCAAGGATGAGCTGGAAAGTGGGGATGACGCCAGCAATGCCAATGTAGCTCCACAGTACCAAGCCGCACGTTTTGAGGATTTCTTGAGAGGATACCTGGGTCACTACAAGAAATAAGAGGACATGCCAGCATCTGAAAAGGTTTAAATTCTCAAACCACTTGTAATGTTTTAAAAGGAACTTGCAATCATGCTAAAGCCTTCAGCCTTCAGGTCAGCAACGACCTCCTGGTCATGAAGCTAAAACTCACACTTCAGAACAGTAAAGAAGCCGCTGCTTTATAGGGATGATTTTAAATAATTACTTTCTGCATTTAAGTGTATGGCAGGATCACAGGACTCTACTTAATATGGGCAACACACTTAGATGTTCTAGTCAAATTAGTATTGTTCATTTTAATACTAAGTCCATGCTCATGCAGGATTGCCTAGTAAGACCAATGCCCCAACCATTTTTGTATTGTGAATAATATTTCATTACAGACCTTTGAAAATGCGCATTTTTAAAATATCATTTACTGCATGAATAAAATTATTAAATAAATTGTGTGGCTGCTGATACAAATTATTTCAGATTTGTATTGATGACTTGATTGAAAAATATGCTTATGTCAGTATTTTCATGATTTTGGACACTGTTCAAGTTGAAATCAAATTGGATGCAAAGGTATAAACGGTGTGAACAATGAAATCCAGTTGCACTCATGACAAGAAGTTTGCAACACAGCAGTGGTAGTATACAAAGTTATGCTAATAAACATATGACTTTCTCAGTTCCCCAACACCATCACACCATCTTTCTTAGTCAGTAAGTTTCATTAGTATTTTTACTAAGCGTTTCTCTTACACGCTGAAATGCTGAAGGGATGGGCGTGTCAGGGACGGAAGGAAAGTGCATGAAGCGACGCACCCATCATGCATAGTGCCTTCTGTACAGGCTTCCGGAGGCAGTGTTGTGTTATGATGTAGGGTTGCTTCAGTTTTAAACTTAGAGTTAACTTAGAGTTAAACAACCAATATCACAAGTTACACAACATTTTATTCATTCATTTATCTTTTCCACCGCTTACCCTGTATATAGGGTATATATTTTTATTATTACTTTTCAACACTTCCCAATCTGTTATAATATAATATAATATAATATAATATAATATAATATAATATAATTATATAATATAATTATATAATATTATATTATACTATACTATATTATACTATATTATATTATATTACATTACATTACAATGTCGGAGCAGGCCATGATAAGAAGGTATCAGAACACATAGTGTTTCACATCTGTGACCGAGCATACTGTACATGGGATGTGCCAGACAAATAAATCTGATTAATGAAGGTCCCATCCCCACCCCAGAGCACCCAAAAGATCCACCACAGCACACCACCTGAAGTTTTATAGAATCATGCACCTTGGGGGAAGAGCTTCCCTTTTGGCACAAGGGGAACCTACACAATAGTGGGCTTAATGCTTTAGGTTTTCATTTTATGGCTGAAAAGTGTAGCTGCTTGAGACAAATCAGACAATAAATATTAGTGCTACTGAACAGGAAATTGCATCGCCCAAAAATTTTACCTAATCAAATCAACAGTCTATCCCTGATTCACAGCTCTACAGCTGTGAAAAAAATGAAGTGAGAGGCAGTAAAGCAGTAGTGATACTATGTGTGTGGTTGTGTGCATGGGTACATCCATGTTTAAAAGAGAAAGCAACTAATAATATGTGTGTGTGTGTGTGTGTGTGTGTGTGTGTGTGTGTGTGTGTGTGTGTGTGTGTGTGTGTGTGTGTGTGTGTGTGCGCGTGTGCGTGTGTGTGTGTGTATTTCTTTTGCACATATGTCATGAGCTCCTCAGGGGTGAGAAATATGCTGCACTATGAAATACTGAAATATGTATCCTTCACTTTGCCACCTATCCTAAACAATGGAGGTCTAGAAGAGCCTTCCACTTGAAGCCAGCATCCTCAAAAAGAGAGAGCTAAAATGTGGAAGAAACTTGACAAGATATCAAAATGAACAAACCAGATACACATCTTTCAGCCATGAAATCAGAGCTACACGAAAAGAAAACCAGTCTCCACTTGTTTGGCTCTGTTAGGCCGTCTGATGTTGAACCAACCTTTAAAAACCACCCCTCTTGGTAAACACAGAGGAGAGCCCATGATTAGTGAACAGTGCCCTCTACTGTGGTGGTCTGTTCACAGAGGAGCTCATAGTCAATTGACCAAAATTCATAGAAAGATCTACAGTAGCAACTCTGCTTCAGCTGTGCCATGTAGGAGATTGTTTTCACCTGCAGGAAACGTTGTGCAAAAGAGTAGGGTATCAGAAATTCTTAACACACTTACTGTATGTGCCTCAAGAATGGGTTGAATGTTAAGAGGGAAAGCTGAACTGATGAGAGCAAAGCAGAACAAATTTTGTTTTTGCAATTAACAGAAAGTTCTAAAATGCTTCTTTTAAATAGTTTGTGAATTTTGTTGATACTTGACCCAATGTGTGTGTTACTGCGCCGACTTCAAAACATACAAAATTACCACATTAAAGTTTGTTCCAATGACAACCCAGTTCATAATGCGTATTCATAATTCATATTGTGGTGCAATGATGGCTTAGTGGGTGTGGAAATCAAACCCAGGACCAGGGGGAGAGCACTCGCATTGTATGCATATGTGGTGTAGTTGTTAACACTGTGTCCACACACCTCCAGGGTCGAGGTTTCACGTCCTGCCTTGGGTCTGTATGTGGAGTCGGCACGTCCTCCCCATGCTTTGTGGATTTCATCCAGGTTCTCCGGTTTTCTCCCACAGTCCAAAGACATGCAGAATAGGCTAATTGGCATGCCCACGTTGCCTGTAGTGTGTGAAAGAGTGTGTGAATGTTGACCGGACGTCCTTCTACAGTCGTCCAAATGGGAATAAGTACAATGGTCACCACTACTGAGGTTCCTAGATGGCTAAATGAATGGTATTGTATTGTGTTATTCTATTCTATTCTATTCTATTCTATTCTATTCTATTCTATTCTATTATGTTATGTTATATTATATTATGAGGGCTGTTCAAGTCAAACCGGGACCTTTGATTGTGTGGAATAACAGAACACAGTTATGAAAGTTAAAAAGTACCTTTGTGAGTGACAGTGATTTCCATATTTCAGATACAACTTATTATTCCTGTTAAAGCCTAGCTATAACAAACTGTTCAGAGACTATATCTGTTAAGAATTAGCAAGTGTTAAACAGGACAGGGTAGGGGGGGAAAAAAGCAGAGGCCCTTAGAGGCCCTTTAACATGGCACCAATTCCATCACCAATTCCTTTGACTTTCCAACATTAGGCTGGAAGTTGTTTTCCCTTCGCCACAAGAAAAAGTACTACACCATCTCCACACTGATGGTGGAGGTGTTATCAGAGAAATACTGCAAGAGGCTCTAGCTGGTATTGTACTAGAAGTCTTATGTAGTATATAGCCTGAAAGGGAAATATGGGAGTTTTCAGGGGATACCACCAGAGGGCGCCAAAGCGCCCACAGACTCCATTTTGTCTTTTGTTTTCATTTGTAGTTTTGGTGGACTCAACTCCCCAGAATGCACCTTGGTCAGGTGATGTGGCGCTCACCTGAACTGAGGTTGCTCATTAGTTTTTGTTATAAATGTTCCTGAGTTCTGTGATGTCCTTGTCTTGCATCTGTTCGTCTAGGGTTACTGTTTGTTTTGGTATGTCTTCCAAGCTCTGTGTTCTTCCAAGCTCTGTGTTCTCCACGCTCTGTGTTCTTCCAAGCTCTGTGTTCTCCTAGCCTGTCTGTCTGTCTCCTAGCCTGTCTGTCTCTCAGTCTGTTTGTAATGTCTAGTCTGTGTAGCTCCATGTTTAGTTTATCCTGGGTTTAAGTTCATGTTCTGTTCCGTTTGTTCCCTGTTTTGTTTTCAATAAAGATTTCTGTTCACTTCACCTCTGTTACTATGCCTCTCTTTCGTCCTTCAAACAGTACCTGTAACAGAATGCAAGACCCAAAAAGTGGTATAGCAGAGGTGCCTCCCTGGGAAAATTGGGGGGGGGGGGTGCTGTGACTGTGACGCCGGGGCAAGCGACCTTGTTGGGGAGTCAGCTTGCCATCCGGCGGAATAACTTGGGGTGCGCCGGAGCGACTGCCGGTGGAGCACCTCAGAGAGAAGCTGGAGAGGGCGAACATGTGTCTGCTGGTGTTCAGAGGGTTGATCCTTCAACAGCGGAGGCTGGGGCTCCACCAACTAGCCGAGGTGCTGATCCAGCAGATAAACAGTTGTCGCTTGATGGGAGATCGGGGGCAAATGCAAACCCTGCTGGAGCTGGGGGCATTGGTGCAGGAACAGCTGGTCAAGGTCAACAAAGAGGCAGCTGACGTCAAGGCCAGCACTCAGTCTCCAGCCAGCCTCAGTGGAGGCCCAGACCCTCCAGCCAGCCTCAGTGGAGGCTCAGACCCTCCAGCCAGCCTCAGTGGAGGCCCAGACCCTCCAGCCAGCCGCCTCCGCCTCGAGGTGGACAGCGAGCTGCCTCCGCCACCGCCCTGCATCGAGGACGACAGCAAGCTGCCTCAGCCGCCGCCCTGCATCGAGGAGGACAGCAAGCTGCCTCCGCCTCCGCACGGGTTCGTGGACGCCGTGCTCCTGCCGCCTCCGCACGGGTTCGTGGACGCCGTGCTTCCTCCACCGCCCGACCTGGGTGGCAACCCACCCTTACCCACCCTTCCACCTCGCCCAAGGGATGGGTACTGCAGCCTCACGGTATAGGACCTAGGACCTACGACATAGGACCTTGGGGGGGCTGTCCTGGACCTCCGTTGGGCGCTCCGTTGTCGCGCCGTGGGGAGGGGGGTAATGTCAGGGGATACCACCAGAGGGCGCCAAAGCGCCCACAGACTCCATTTTGTCTTTTGTTTTCATTTGTAGTTTTGATGGACTCAAATCCCCAGAATGCACCTCGGTCAGGTGATGTGGCGCTCACCTAAACTGAGGTTGCTCATTAGTTTTTGTTATAAATGTTCCTGAGTTCTGTGATGTCCTTGTCTTGCATCTGTTCGTCTAGGGTTACTGTTTGTTCTGGTATGTCTTCCAAGCTCTGTGTTCTTCCAAGCTCCATGTTTAGTTTATCCTGGGTTTAAGTTCATGTTCTGTTCCGTCTGTTCCGTGTTTTGTTTTCAACAAAGATTTCTGATAACTTCACCTCTGTTACTATGCCTCTCTTTCGTTCCGTAACAGGAGTACTGTATCTTTTAAGATTTAAGAATTTTATTTTGTCATTAATGTATGCGTAAAAACTATAGGGAATATTATTTGTAAAAGACCACATGACGTTGTGCCTGTGTAAACAAAAAGCGATTACATGAATGTTCTATGCCGCCACCAACTGGCAGCAGAAAGTGTCTACTTTCAGAAATTAAATTCTTTTGTGGCTAATTTTCAGCAAATTGGCTTCAGAATCAGGCACAATAATTGGAAGACAAGGCTGATGTCACACTGTAAAGGATTTTTTGGTACGTTGAATAGTGTTGATATGGCAACATATCATTTGGAGCAAATATAAGATACTTATATCCACCAAGTGGAAAGTCCTAATGTGCCCAAACATTTTATGTAGAAAGAACAACTGCTTCTGAGTAGATTTCTTGAGTTTCATGTTTTTGTGATGCTCACACAGCTCCCAACAATTTTTTTACAGTATATTTATCATCCTTAGCCTGAACTGTCTCCACTGACTCCTGCAGTAATAAAATATGTCCAGTAGATGGCAGTAGTAGGCAGGTATTCTGCAGTCAGGTCTTTCCCCTTCTCCTTTACTATGGCTTCATGTTTACAATTTAAATATATGCAGAAATCATACAAAATAAACAATACAAACATTTAAATTGCCCACTGTGCAACATTCAGTCTGGTGGACAAGCGCGGCGATATACACACCAGACCACACATTCTAAACACACACACACACACACACACACACTCTACACATCGGTCATGTACACATCCCAACAAATACACAATATGAACACACTAACTATCCTACATGCACACACACACACATCACAAGCACACGTCACTAATGTGACCTGACTAAATAAAAATCAATATATCATGAAAAAGGAAAAAGATCCTTAGGAAAACAAGAGGCTCCTGCGCACCTACATTGTGTGGGTGAGTTTTTCATTGCAAATCAGTTTTGATATCTCAAATGTCTCAGCCGTACTAATGTCTTAAACTTACACAACAAAAAATGATTAATAACACACACATCACTAAGGTCAAACACTAGATTAAAAAAAAAGGAATAATCCTTAGGAAAACACGAGGGTTCTGCGCATCTATAGCACACATCTCTCACGACACACACACACTCACACACACACATCATATTCAGTGACACGGACAGTGACATCACATTCAGGAACATCCTTAAACTTACACTGAAAAATTATTAATAACACACATCACTAATGTTCACACACAGACTCACACACCATACACACAAACACACACACACACACACTCCATATACACAAACACAAGCACATTTACTCGTCACACACAGACTGACACATCTACATCTCACACACCTCTGTCCCTCACTCTCACACACACTAAACCTCACACACACACACACACACACGGACACACACACACGGACACACACACACACACAAATCACATCACATCACATCACTGTCACACATATCTCTCCCTCACTCTCACACACACATCACATCACATCACACATTTTGATATCTCAAACGGGTCAGCCGTGATAATGTCTTAAACTTACACCCAACAATTATTAATCACACACAAATCACTAATATTTGAACACACCATACACACAAACATGCACAAACACAAGCACACATCACTAATGTTAACACACTAAATAAACACACACAAAGACACAAACACATCTCACACACATGCACACACATGCATGCACAAACACAAACAAATACACTCATACATCACACAAATGAGCACCTACATACACACACACACATTATAACATCACAAATTATAACACTCACACACTCACATCTCTGTCTCACACACCCTCACGCAGAAACACACACATCCACTAACAAGTCACATGTCTTAGACATACTAACACACACATCACTAATGTTAACACACAGACTCACACACCACACACACACAAACACGCAAAAACACACACACACACACACACACACACACACACACACAAATATTTAGGGCCCAAACTGATATTAGCCCAGTATGATGTGTGACGTTCTGTGTGCAAGTTCTGCGGTGCAACCGGGTGCCGATGACTTTTTCGAGGTTTTGACACACTCGAATAACACGCAGGTTGTGCGGTGCGCCCAGGGTGGGGACCGCGCCCCTTGCTTGGGCCCGTCATCGTTGCTTGCAACTATATTTATTATTATTATTATTATTATTATTATTATATAATACTTTCTTGTACCAATGCTTATTGTAGCAGTTGTGTTTATGTTTAAAATACAAAATACACTACCACTCAAAAGTTTGGGATCAATTCTCAAGTCCATGGTCGTTCCTGATCTTACTTTTATTCTACATTGTGAAAAAATGCTAAAGGCATCCAAAATATGCAACAATCCCCTTTGTACAATTAATGTTGATATGTATCTGCCACTGAGGATCTATAAAGCCTTCATAATGGCTCTAATTCAAGGTGTTGTTACTTGCTGATTTTTTTGAGGTTGGTAACTCTAAATGAACTTCTCCTCTGCTGCAGAGGTAAGTTTTGGTCTTGCCTTCCTGAGAAAGTCTTCATGATAGCCAGTTTCATCAAGGTGCTTGACAGGTTTTGCAAATACACTTGACAATAATGTCCTTGAAAGACTTATTCCAGAACAGCTAACCTCTGTGTTTTAAAATAACAACTGACTGTTGATGTTGTTACATAATTACCTAATTCCATACGTGTTATGTCATAGTTTTGAAATCCCCAGTATAGTTGTAGAATGTAGAAAATAAATCACTAAACAAAAACAAAGAAAATTGCAAGTGATCCCAAACCTTTGGGAGAAGTGTATAATATGTATGATGTCATGGTGGCTGTGGTTTGTATTGTCCCCTTTCACCTTAAGCGTCAGGATTCAGTCCCCACCTTGGATCTGTGTGTATGTAGTTTGTATTTTCTTCCCATGCTTGGTAAGTTTCCTCCGGGTGGAAAAAATTGGTCCCAAAATTCTAAATAATTCTTGACTATGCCTATTCATAGATCAGAGCCTGCATGTCACAGAGGAGGATGTGGAAATGTTAAATAGACCTGTTTACATCCACCATCAGTAACTGAATTTAATTACATTTTTTCACGTTAAAAACAAACCAATTTAATCAAATCTGTTTAGAATTACAGTCGAATTTGTTGAGAAGTCTGCATTTTTCAATCACATTGTATTTGCTTACTAGGGGGTCTTGACCTCTCCAATATGGCGGATGCGCACACGCACAGCGGGGGCTTACAGCAACGGAGAATGAGGTATCTACGTTACGTTCCTATATCCGGGCTTGTGGAGCAAAACAGGAAGTGACGTTTTGTACCGCCGTAAGCGGTTGGTTCAATTTTTTAAGTTAACATGGCGTTGTGTGTGGAGCTTCGGTAAAGTGTTGAGTGAAATTAGTTACAGCAGGGTATGTTAAATTACACCTATTCACAACCGTTATACATTTGGTAGTATATAAAAATGATATATTAATATCACAATTGAATCGCTGTAGCTAAGCTAGCAGTATTAACAGCTACAATTGGCTAAGCAACACATAACGCTACAACAATAAATATAAGAGTATTACATAGACACTCATGTACAAACACGAATAAATATTTAAAAAAATGATTTTTATGTAGTAAATGTATTTATGTATTATACAGCTATTAGAGAAAAGACTACGTTAGTTATTTATCTAACAGTAAACACTACACAGCCCAGCAGTGCCATGGCAACGTCTTACCAATAAAGTAAGCATATTAGAGATGGAGGAAAATCAATTTAGTTACATATTGCGATTCTAGTGGATAATTCCTTTTTCACCAGTCTGACGAAATCGATTTATTTTTAATACAATTTAAATAAAATGTCTATTTGTTTGCATTTCATGTAACATGTTACAATTCACACTTTGACAGGCAGTGCAGAATGCTGTCTGGTAGGTGCAAATTATTGTTGTTTATTTAGGATTGTAACAAAATTGTAAATAGGTATATAAAATGTATAATATAAATATTTATATTGTTTATATTTATAATGTTGTGATACTAAAATAATTACAATACAAATCAAATCGTCACCTACAGTGCCATTTGCAAACACTTGAATGAAGTTGTTGCTACCAAGCCTGGGACATCCTGTTATTAGGTTTAGGGGGCAATTACTTTTTCACATAGGGCCAGGTAGATATTTTTCCCTTAAAAAATTAAATAATCTTTTAAAAAACTGCATTTTGTATTTACTCGAGTTATCTGTGTGTAATATTACATTTGTTTAATGATCTCAGTCATTTACGTCTGAGAAATATGCCAAATTAATTGGCTGGTCTTTGGTGATTCTCATCTCTAAACCATATGTTTGTTTTTTCTGTTACGGTGTCCACAGTAGGAGTTTATGGAAACTGAAATGTATTGCTGTTCATAATTTAGTTTGCTACTCATCTGTCAAAGGGATTCGAATTTTTATTGACGTTTATGAAGGTCCTGACCTAAGTACAGATTGTCATGACTTCACAAAATGATTGAACATCTAATCAAACCTGCATGACCATTGATAAAATTGCTAACTATATGACATATCAAAAACAGAAACTCTTGGTTGGTTATCAGTTTAAGCATGTTATCAAGTTGTCAGTTGTTATTACAAGCAGGTTAGGAACCGGTCATGGCTGATGGAGAGCTTACTTTGATCGATAAAGACATTTCAAGGTAATTTGATTTTAACCCTATTATTGTTATTCCTGCATTTTTGCTTTTATATTTATTGATGTTACATTGCAATTATAATTTTAAACATCCATAAAATTTAAATGCAGTTTAATGTTATTTAATAATAAGCTGTCATTTCAGCATGCATTTGCTTTGGCATTGTTTTGATAAGCTTATGCAATGTCACAACATTTATTTTAGTCCAGAGGCGCATTAATTATTCTTCAAGATCTTGTATTGATTATGGGAGAGTCAGACTGCTGCATAAATTCTTCCCCTTTTTTTTCTTTGCGGAGCACATAAAATATACATAATCTTTTGGCCACTATATTTTATTGAACCTAGACCTGACCAACTGAAGTAACCTGAGATCATAACACTGCCCTCACAGGTTTGTATGGTAGGAACTATGCATGATAGGTGCATTACTTCATCCACATTTCTTCTGACCCTAATGTATGCACCCATCACTATAGAACAGGGTGAATCAGGACTCATCAGACCACATGACCTTTTCCAATACTCCACAGTCCATTCTTTATGCTCCTTAGCAAACTGAAGCCTTTTTTCTGATTAGCCTCACTCACTAGTGGTTTTCTTAAGCCTAAACAGCTTTTTAGTCCCAGTCCCTTCCACTTCACCAAATTTTAGTAGTTTCAACAGATAATAGTGTCAATCTCCTTGTTTGTTTTCGTTTCTTGATGCAGGACAATAATTTGACTGTTTTGAAACAGATTAATGTCTTCCTCATGATCACAGGATATGTCTTCTGACATGGTTGTTTAAGAATTGAGAATCTACTCACTGCATCAGTTATGGATAAATAACTTGTTGCCAACTGAACCATATTAATCACTGCAGTAATTATCCAATGAAAAAAATATTAATTTGTTTAGTTAAATCCAGGTGGTGACATTTTTGGCCAGGCAGTCTATACTATATCTATCTTTACTATAAAAGAGTAAAATGTAGTTTTGCACTACTAAAACTACTACTAAAAACTAAATGCACAGTTTTTTTATTGTGAATTTGTTGTGTTGTATAGCTTGTTAGTGGTTCCACTGAAGCCAACCATCACATCTTTAAACCTCCACTGTAACCGACTGTCAAAAATCGAAGGATTGACTACAGCATGGCACATCCGCCATCTGGACCTTTCATCAAATCACATTGCTCGTATCGAGGGACTTGGTGCCCTTTCTTCACTGCGTACCTTAAATCTGTCTTGCAACAACATCACCAAGGTGGAAGGTAAAGTCCAAGGAGAGTCAGTTAGTCAGTGCTTATATGTATTAATATGTCAGAAAAAGTGTACTTGTTATGTTTTTTGTCATGTCTTATAACTAGAATTCTGTTGTTTAGGTCTTAATGGACTCGTAAACCTTACAAGGCTGAATCTGGCTTATAATCAAATAAATGACCTTACTGGTAAGTTATCAGGTATTTTATGAAGTTTGACATAGCATTGTTATGTGAATCTATATGCAGTGCCAGATTATTTAAGCACACTACTGTGTTCCCCTAGGTCTCTTATATCTGCATGGGACAGAATACAAATTAAAGCACATCCAGCTTCATAGCAATCGACTGGACAGCATGAACCATCTGCTGCAATGCATGGTGGGACTGCACAATCTGAGAGATGTCACTCTCAGTATGGATGGTGCCGATAACCCCGTCTGCCGTCTACCAGGTTTGCAAATAAGCTTCTCTCCTGCAAGTAGTAAAAAGTAGCTCTTGCCTATCCATCAAATCTTACTGGGGGAATTTAGTACCTACACAGCATTACCAACCTCATCTTCTTATCTTCCGTTCCTCTTGGGAAAATAAGTCACTTATATTTTCATGCATTTAGACAGTTTTCACTGAGCAATTGTACCATGAAAATGTCCATTTAACTGCAGACTTTAATATTGCAATAGTGACATATCAATAAAAATACATCCAGTTAAAAAACTTGCATAATCCTTTAAGTCATCTCTCTTCGCTTAGTACAATATACAGTAAACATTTAAAATCCAATATACATTGCTTAAATGAACACAAAGCTCCTATTATTATCGCTGCTATAGGAAAGTTAGATATTTGTTTAAAACTTTTTATAATGGTAAAAAAACATGCATGTGCAGGTATTGTAAAATAGTCACACCACCTTGCTTTGTATTTTTCTTTATGTATTACACACTTTTAATCATAGAACCAATCACATGAGTGCCCATAGACCTGCACTCAGACTCAGGCTTTGTAGTGCAATTTTCAAGGGCTATTTCTGCTGTGCTCAATATCTGCTATTTCTGCTGTGTTCTGTATGTTTTTATATAGGATACAGAGATATGATGCTACATCCTTTGCAACAAATCTCTATTCTGGATGGGGAAGACAGGATGGGAAAACCCATTTCATCAGCGGATGAGAGCCCAATGGACATCCCAGGCATGGAGGACTTTCTGGAGTTTCTGATTTCAACAGATAATAGTGTCAATGCTGAGCCGGTGAACATTTTCTTTATTTCAAGTAAAGCTCCAAGTATATGGTTTAGTCTTTTTGTTTGGGTTTAGGCGATACACTCAAATGATGTCCTGTGCACAATATCGCAAAGAACAATTACTCTAATATTACAGCTTTTTAAAAGAGAAAATTGTACCACAATGTTATTTCAATAAACTATTGAAAACCAATAATGATCCACCTAAAGAGTTTACATTAAACTATGATATTAGATTGTTTAACCAATTACTGGTATTCTGATAACTGTTACATTGAATTGTAAGCCTGTTATATTATTACTCTTTATTACAGTTCCACCTATAGTTTAATTGTCCATCTTGTGAGAATAGCTTATTTCTTCTTTCCAAAGGTCCACACAGATGCCCCTCTGCCCACTCCACGGATCAACGAGGTTCTGACACAGTTTCGGCACCGCAACAGTTTTAGAGTTTTAAACAAACCCTCTGAAACCCCCGTGCAGGAAGGCTCTGCCCAAGCGAACCACATAAACGAGCTTCGTATTAAAAAGCTGGAGCAGCAGGTGTCCCAGCTCTTCCAGAAGGTACAACAGGATCCTATGCGTTTTTTTTTTTTTCATTTGAGCTTTTTATTTCTGTACTGAGAAGATCTTCTTGTCCCAGGCTCCCAGGGCTGATGGCCCTAATGCGAGTTCTACATTGCAGTCTGCAGTGCGGAAGGCAAAAAGGGACACAGATCTCACATCAGAGAGTGAAAATGACAGTGTGAAAGAGAATCTGCTACACTCAAGAGTCCGCCGTCCCAAAATCATGACAGCGAAGAAGGTGGTAAAAGGCAAACACTCTGACAGGTAACCACCATTTATATTGTAGTTAGAAATGTAGATCTGATTCTGAAATTAAATATATTTCTGAAATATGGATATAGAAATATATATATGGATATAAGAAATAAACCTTTGTGTCCTTGAAAGCTACTGCTTTGCAAATATTCTTAAAATTTATATATATAAAATTATATTTATATATATATATATATATATTTATATATATATAAATTATATTTATTATATAAAATTATATATATATATATATATATAAAATTTATTTTTTCCCACGTAATTTTCATGACTGTGTGTTAACGAGGAGGGTGGTGAGTTATTTCAATATTCTACAGTTTGTGTATAATGTAATGTGAAGAACTATAAATATTCACTAACTATTTAACACTATCTGTTGTCTTGCGTTATTCGTCATGTGTCATTATCAAACCTTTCCTCTATCTGCAGCTTCTTCCAAACGTTTTGACCAAAACTTTACAGAGCCTTTAGTAAGAAGTTACTTTTAGAAGTAATACATTCAGGGGGCAGGTGGCACATGATTTTGCATTCAATGAGCAGGTGGTCAAACATTACGAAACATTTGTTTGCAATGCTTATGTGTGTATATTTACAGCAGTGAAACAAGCACACAAAAGCACAGGAATGCAACGTTTACCACTGGCACTGGGCAGAGGGCAGCAGTCCAAACTGCTGGGGGGACAGAAACAGCAAAGAAAAGCCTCAAAGCACGCCAGGCCACTCCAGACAAAACCTCCGATCACACACAGCAGGAGACCTACAGGGTAAGCAGACTGGTGTGGCCAAGTCCCAGTGTTTTTGTAAAGATTCCAGAATTGCCTAAGACTATAGATGTGAAAAGCTGTAATCTTTGTTTGTGTATTTTTGTGTGTGTAGGTGATTTTGGAGGAGCGGGATCAGGAGCGGGAACGGCGCTGGAAGGCAGAGCAGGCTGTGAAGAAGCTTACAGAGCAAGTGAAGGGGCTGCAAACACGTGCCACAGAGGAGAAAGAACTGCAGAATCTGGCTTTCCACACTACTGATAGGTGAGGAGTATAAGCAAGTTTGTAAGTGCACATTCTACAAACAGAGAATGAGACAGTACAGCTGTCATATTGGCTTTGTCAATAATTTCAGCTCATTGACAAAGCCAATATGAAAAAGAGCCCATAAAAAATATAATACTAAAGCAAATGCTATAACACCATACCATGACAAAACCCATCAGTAATGAATTAGACTACCCTAAAGAGAACCTTGGTTTTCCCATGTTTTGAGGTCAGTAAAATTAATCAACATTTACAGCGTATGTGATGTCTACCTCTGCAGCACTCTCCTTCTCATGTTTTATGAGATCGTTTGATCTTGTTTGAAACCATAATGATAACATAATGTTTTTACATATGATTGCTTGTATAAACCACCATTTTAAAAATGATATAAGCTTTATTTTACAGTATCAGGGACTAGCCAAAACATACTCTTCTGTATTTGCTTACTAAATATTCATTTAACATAATGAAGAATAATATGATAGAATAAATGTTATTCACCACCATAACCACTGCCTTGCTTGCACTCAGGCTGAAGGAGCTGTTGCTGAAGGAGCGCTCGGAGCGGACGGCACTGCAGACTCGAGTCGAGGAGCTGGAGGGACGATGTGCCAATGCAGTACAACAGCTGGAGGAGCAGCGCAGCCATGAGGCACAATATAAAGATGCACTTCACAGGCTGCAGGAGAGTGTTTCCCAGCAAGAGGCTGACAGAGCCACACAACAGGTGGAGGAGGTAATAGCTAAATAGTTATCCACTTAAAGAGATATCCACGACAGGAAAATGGTCATTCTACTGTTTGGTTATTGATGGAGACGTTTAATGTATATGCATATTTCACAACCATAGTCAGAGTTAGAGGGTTTTTGTCCAGCTTCCTAAGATGTCTAATTGTGTACGTTTTTTTTCCATAGCATCAGTCACAGTCACTTGTGTAAGTCATTCAGAGTATATATTTACTCGATTTCTCTGCTCAGATGAAGAGAAGGCAGGAGCTGGAGAATAAATGTGCTGTCCTAAAGAGAGAGGTGGAAATACTTCGAGTATCTGTGCGACAGCATAAAGATAAAGTACAGCAAATTCAAGAGCTGCTGACATCCAGAGAAGAAGCACACAGGTGTGTATTCCATCATCATGATTCCAGACTATGCAATGTACAGTCGTGGCCAAAATTTTTGAGAATGACACAAATATTAGTTTTCACAAAGTTTGCTGCTAAACTGCTTTTAGATCTTTGTTTCAGTTGTTTCTGTGATGTACTGAAATATAATTACAAGCACTTCATACGTTTCAAAGGCTTTTATCGACAATTACATGACATTTATGCAAAGAGTCAGTATTTGCAGTGTTGGCCCTTCTTTATCAGGACCTCTGCAATTCGACTGGGCTGCTCTCAATCAACTTCTGGGCCAAATCCTGACTGATAGCAACCCATTCTTTCATAATCACTTCTTGGAGTTTGTCAGAATTAGTGGGTTTTTGGTTGTCCACCCGCCTCTTGAGGATTGACCACAAGTTCTCAATGGGATTAAGATCTGGGGAGTTTCCAGGCCATGGGACCAAAATTTCAACGTTTTGGTCCCCGAGCCACTTAGTTATCACTTTTGCCTTATGGCACGGTGCTCCATCGTGCTGGAAAATGCATTGTTCTTCACCAAACTGTTGTTGGATTGTTGGAAGAAGTTGCTGTTGGAGGGTGTTTTAGTACCATTCTTTATTCATGGCTGTGTTTTTGGGCAAAATTGTGAGTGAGCCCACTCCCTTGGATGAGAAGCAACACCACACATGAATGGTCTCAGGATGCTTTACTGTTGGCATGACACAGGACTGATGGTAGCGCTTACCTTTTCTTCTCCGGACAAGCCTTTTTCCAGATGACCCAAACAATTGGAAAGAGGCTTCATCCGAGAATATGACTTTGCCCCAGTCCTCAGCAGTCCATTCGCCAAACGTTTTGTAGAAAATCAATCTGTCCCTGATGTTTTTTTTTGGAGAGAAGTGGCTTCTTTGCTGCCCTTCTTGACACCAGGCCATCTTAAAAAAAGTCTTCGCCTCACTGTGCGTGCAGATGCACTAACACCTGCCTGCTGCCATTCCTGAGCAAGCTCTGCACTGGTGGCACTCCGATCCCGCAGCTGAATCCTCTTTAGGAGACAATCCTGGCGCTTGCTGGATTTTCTTGGACGCCCTGAAGCCTTCTTAACAAGAATTTAACCTCTTGATGATCCTATAAATTGTTGATTTAGGTGCAATCTTAGTAACCACAATATCCTTGCCTGTGAAGCCATTTTTATGCAACGCAATGATGGCTGCACGTGTTTCTTTTCAGGTCACCATGGTTAACAATGAAAGAACAATGATTTCAAGCATCACCCTCCTTTTAACATGTCAAGTCTGCCATTCTAACCCAATCAGCCTGACATAATGATCTCCAGCCTTGTGCTCGTCAACATTCTCACCTGAGTTAACAAGACGATTACTGAAATGATCTCAGCAGGTCCTTTAATGACTGCAATGAAATGCAGTTGAAAGTTTTTTGGGGGATTAAATTAATTTTCATGGCAAAGAAGGACTATGCAATTGATCTGATCACTCTTCATAACATTCTGGAGTATATGCAAATTGCTATTATAAAAACTTAAGCAGCAACTTTTCCAATTTCCAATATTTATGTAATTCTCAAAACTTTTGGCCACGACTGTACATTCCAAAAATTAAATCAGTAAGATTTTAATTACATGACTACAAACTAGTTTTCAGAGCTGTGTGGTTAAATCGATTATTAATCAATTTTGCAGAAAATACATTTTGGTTTCTTTTTCCACAAAGTTCCTCTGTTTTCCAAGGGTGATGCTACTTCTTCTTTCCTTTGGAGTTCATGAGTTGGTGATGCCACACACTAATCCATATGTGGGGCACTGCCAGGAAATAAAGATTATTGCTTTGCTTTGTTAAATAATCACGAACAAATGTTACACAGCATTTTAATGTTTATTAAATACTCCTATATACTCCATAGCTTTCACTAGTTTTTAATGCTGAAAAAACCTGTAAGACATATACCTAATTAAAACAAATTATAAAAAAGTCACAATGCTCAAAAATCACCAGTCTACCTAGTAGTTTTGCACATTGTTTTATTACCATTATGTCAGGTAACATAATATATCAGAAAATTTGGCTTGACTTAACCATGTGGTTTAGGAAGGAGCTGGCGTCACGGCTCACTCCAGGTGGTTCTGAGTTCCGTGAAGCAGTGGCTAAGGAAGTGGTGGCTGTGGAGCAGAGATCTGCTCAGAGACACAGTGAGATGGAGCAGAAACTGGCTAACGCCCAGCGCCAGTATGCCACCCTGGAGGATGAGTTCCGCATGGCTCTCACTATTGAAGCCAGTCGCTTTGCAGAGGTAGGGCCTAGAGCAACCTCTGTGTCTAATTAATTATTTACACAGGGCTCTACACTAATGCAGTAGCATCAGTTTTCCTTACTGAAAATGTTAGGAGCACAGAACAAAATTTAGACGCACCACTTAAATCAACATATTGATATTTTTTATCTGTATTACTGATGCATGCTTTGTGATAAATACACAATTTACTGACATAACAACAGCCTGTTTTATTTTAATGGAAATGTCAGTTCATCTCTTCCTGTATAGTTTATACTTCATTCTGTTTTTGCCTTTTTAATACAACTTTAAAACAAAGAATTCAATATTTAATTGTTAAAATAAAGTACAGTAACGTTTTTCTTATATTAGGGGGATTTCAGCATAATCTCTGCCGGATTTTTTTGTCTTTGATGAACACAAGAGTTTGATTGAGGGAAAATACTATTTTTGCACATGTACAGTAACTATACCCAAATATTGACTTATAGTTTAGTTACCTACAGTATCTGTCAGATATAATGATAAACTGGAGCATGCCATTTAGTCTGTAATGTCTCAGGGTTGTGCATCAGTGGTGATGATTGTTTGTATGATCTTTTGCATGGAATCAGGTGAAAGACGGCTTTGAGCACGTGTCTGCTGAACTTGCTGAGGTGAAGACAGCTTTGACCGCATCTCAGCAGAGAGAGAAGCAGTCAGGGTCTTTGGTGCAGGAGCTCACAGCTATGGTGAAGGAGCAGAAAAATCGCATAGCTGACCTCATCAAATCCAAACGTGAGGCTGTAACAGAATTAAAAGTAAGAAATTTATGTCCTTCATTTTGACAGTTTATATCACAATAAATCAACACATCCAGATCAATTGTGGAATGCAGATTTGTTATAGATAAAAAGCAAAATATGTTAAACTTTATAATAATTGTGGTTTGACCTGCTCTCCTCTTTAATAACACAGTTTTGAATATTTGTTAATCACAAGAGAATTTTGTTAGGAAAAAGCTTGTTGGAGAGCATTATATTAGAAAGGACATAAAAATCTCTAAAGACTTGGGCTCTACCAAACGCCATCAGTTTGCGTAATGAACAATTATAATTTTTATAATATAATATAGAATTATTATTAACAAAATATTCTGAGATGAACATAAAGGCAATAGAGGAAAAAAAATAGATGACTCACCAACAATAATTTTGTTCATATCATTATAAATTTACATAATTTTACAAAAACATGTTTGTTATTTCATTGTGTATTATATATGGAGTGTAGGGCCAACCCCATTTTTAAAATATATATATGCTAGCAATGGGAAATTGTGTATGTTTAGGAGACAGGAATGATCAAAATAATACAAAACAATAAAAGAAGTCAAAAAGACTTCTTAACTCTAAAGTTATAGAAAGAGAAATAGTAGAACATAGAGCTAGATAAGAAAACATGTGGTTGTGTGTTTTAGGCACGAGTGCAGAGTCTGGAGGCAGGTGCAGAGGATGACAGGCGTCTAAGTGTGCAACTCGAACTTCTCAAGAAGGACAAATCCAAGCTGCTGTCACAGCTCACTGCACAGGAGACTGTGATAGAGGGACTCCGAGCAGAGAGAAGGCTCTGGGGACAGGAGCTCGCCCAGCAAGGTACCCAATACACTTACTGCCGAACTTAGAATTGCATTTACTTGCTATATTATTTTAATCATTGTTGTGAACTTAGGTTTGGTAGGTGCAAAAACAATTTAGTTAAGCTTATCAAGGTTTTTTGTTCTACAGCACAACAGTGGGCTTTTTAGGATTCTTCAATTATAGAATTAGAACTCAAAACCTTCCAGTCATAGAAGCTTTACCTACTGAGCTTCCAGTGGATCTATTATCTTCTATGTAGACCTTTGTGGGCCCTTTTTAAAATTACAAATAGCTAAGATTAATTGTTCTACTTTTTTTGTTGCATTTGTTGGCATTGAGAAATTAGTACTTGTATTACTGCTTTAAGGAATTATTTCACATCAAGACAAAGCATGTTCTATAATTTGTTAAAGTCTAAAGTACTGATGGCTTTTTGCTTCAGGAGCATCCCTTGCCCAGGATCGAGGTCGATTGGAGGCCAAAATTGAAGTCCTTTCTGCTGAGCTGGAGTCCCAGAAGAAACAGAATCAAAGAGACCTTGACTCACTTAAGATAAAAACAAAGATAATGGATGATCAAACTGAGACAATCCGGAAGCTAAAAGAGGTGAATACATTTCCGTCTGTTATGTTGTTAAACGTTGCTTGACTTCAGAAACTGCATCAACTCGTTGTTGCCATATTTAGGCAGTGCAGGAACGGGACGAACAGCTACGTGCTCTGCGTGAGGAGAACCTGGAGATTCAAAGAAAGTTCCAGAAGGAGCTGGAGGAAGAGATGGCCACAGCAGCAGATCTCCGAGATGCTGTGGAAAAACTCAGCTTCAGAAAAGATGAGCTCAAACAACAGCTCCTTGACAAGGAAGTTGAGATGGATGAGCTCAAAGATGCCTATAGGTACTAGGTCTAGTACATGTTACCTAGTTTATCATGTGTTCCAATGTTAATTGAGAGTGACTTTTTAAAAATAAATGTACAGAACCTGACTGCATACTAATTTCAGAACCATGTGCCAACCAGCTGATGTATTACTATAACATTGTAATTGCTGTGACTAAAACTTACTGTATGTCTCTTTATGTTAGTTTTACATTGTAGACTCATTTGTAGCTACCTGAGCTTAATAGGATATTACAGCTGACTAGTAACAATATTCTCTACCATCTGGAATCCAGAATCCAACTGTTGAGAGCCTTCACATTTCAATTCCTGTAGCACAATAATATTCATACAACTTAAGAGACATTTTGAATTCCTTTTTGATAATATGAGTCCTGCCATGGATTTATATAAATTTGATCAGATTCTATAAATGGTCTTTAGAAGAGGAATTTCCACAATGTTTTATGGGCCTTTATATTACCGTTTGAATGCAAATTATTTCATAATATTTATTCGGGGAAATATTACATTATATTTGTTTTCATCTAGTTACCTTAGTGTCTAGCTGTCCAACAACAAGAACTGGACCATTACTGGACAATAACTGGAGTTTACATTGATTCATTTCAATCAGATGACTTGGACTTCTGTGAACCTCAGGTCACAATATTCTTGGTTTTGACCTTGATTGGACATAATAAAAAGAGTCACAATGCAACTTATTTTGAAAAACCTGGTGTTCACAAAACACAACTTTATAAGAACAAAAGATTGACAACGCAGCTTATTTTGAACAAGTTGGTGTTCTTAAAACACAATTCCAAAGTACAATGTCCATGTCTCAACTCATAGCATGAATATTGTTTTCTGCAGTGCAGGCATAATGTCCGTGCGGTCAGTGGCCCAGAGTAGGAATGAACACAAGCAAACTTTATTTAAATGTGAAAATTAGAAAACAAATTGAAATAGAGAACTAGGTATAAGAGTCATGCAAACATTCTGCTTCAATCAACACCTGAGAAAAGAACTCAGAAGTCTTGAATGAGATTTCTAATAACGATTTTGTATAATTTAATATATAACATTAAATGGTTTTCTTTGTTTCTTTAGCAAAAATGTCAACATTCTCAACTCAGTCAAGTGTCTTCATTTTATTTAAATCATCAATGATAGTGTGTACTTTCACATATTATACAATGCTCTTTACTGCCTGTTCCCTTCTTACATGAAGAGGTAAGATCCTTGTACTGCTTTGAAAGTCTATAGCTTTCTGAAGTTAATTTTGGAACCTATAGCAAGATCTTTAGTGTAATTTAAGTCTGCATTTCCTGTTTTGTTTTTGTGGACTGTCATATAAGCTCATAAATTTTCAACTTTGGTTTGCTTAATTTATTAATTTCAATGGCCATTTTGTAATAGTACTAACAGCAACTGATTTCTTCAAACCATCTCAGTGCCTCGAGTCGCAAATGGCAGGATAAGGCAGATCTGCTGACCAAACTGGAGAATCAGGTGAAGCGTATGAAGGAGGGATTTGATGCTAAAGAGAAGGCACTACTGGAAGAAAGAGATAAAACCGCCCAGGCACACAAGTAAGAGCAATAAGTTACAGTTACCCAGTAAAGTCAATATCATCTTTTCTTATCATCATATCTTGGTATTAATTGTATTTATTTAGGGTGGCGGTTGAGAAACTTCATTGTGTGGACGACGCTTTCCGTAGACAGCTGGAGTCACTGCAGGCTTCCCATCAGGCTGAGCTGCTCCAACTGGCTACTGACAAACAGAAACAAATAGAACAGGCCAATCAGAAGGTACTACAAAACAAGATCTTGTATATAAATTTGTCCAAAAAAAAAGTGATCATTCATGATAGGTTGAGTTCTTCAATATATTTGAGTGTACTGTATGACAACCATAGTTAGGATTTATTTAGGGAACTTTCAAATATTCAGTGTCTTTTTCCCAAAATGTTTTTTAAAGCATGTAGCTCAGTCAGAAATTAACCAGCTAAACCACACTATGGGTGCAGAGCTATAGTGAAGCAGAAATGTTATGTTCTGGATATTTGAACCAACAAAGAAAAAAAAGAACTGGATGTAAAATGTTGTAAACTTGAAAATAAGTTACATTTTGTTAGTAACAGTAATTTGTTCCTAGGTGTGAATGTGTATGTGAATTATGACTCCTCTGTTCCATGTGTTGGACTGGTGGTTCCGTACAGGGTGTAATCATGTATCTCTAGAGCAACACCAGTCAGTCTAATGCATCATGTTTTTTGCGCTTAAATAATCTAAGTGATTTCTACATGCAGTTTGCAAAAGTGTCAATGCATGAAATAATCTTACAAGCATTTTTTGAACAAGGTTCTTTTTTGTTAGCTTTTTTTGTTTATATGTTCATGCAAATGAACCAAAGGAATTATTTGATTCAGATGTATCAAATGAGCTTATTTGTGTGCAAGTACCCTAGAGAACAAGTGGTTAAGTCACAGGACGTGGGCCAATTTGTTTTAGTATGAAAAAAAAATAAATCCTAATGCTACACTCAAATCCCTGAGATTTTGAGTAGCATTTGACGGACTACATTTGCCACCATAACGGTGTAGCTCGGACCTCTGAATTGGACTACATGGGCCAGCCTTCACACTTCATTATGATGAAATGGGATCCTTGAAACTTTCAGGACGTGTGATTTCTTACTGTATAGTGAGTACACACTGAATGGTGATAAACTGAAACTGATCTTTAATTATAGTAATTTTAGTTTAAACCTTGAGTTTTTTAAAAAACAAATTTGCATATTTTTTTACACTGCTCAGCAAAAAAAAAAAAAAAAAAACCTGTTTAAAAAAATCAAATAGTGAGCTATAATTACTGCAGTGGTTAATATGGTTCAGCAGGCTACAAGTCATTTAACCCTAACTGATGCAGGGAGTAGCTTCTCATTTCTTAAACAACCATGACAGAAGACACATCTTGCGGCCGTGGCAAATATGTTACTCTGCTTCAACAGTCTCAAATTATTGTCTTGCATCAAGAAAAGAAAACAAGGAAGGAGATTGCTGAATCTAGTAAAACTGGATTAAGAACTTAAAACGCATTATTAAAATCTGGAACGATAGTAGTAAACCATTATATTCAAGGAAAAGCATCCTGAATGATGGGAGGTCACTTAAAGGTGGAAATAAAATTGTAAAAAAAACAAAAAACAGGTCATGTTGTCTGATAAATCCAGATTTACCCTGTTCTAGAGTGATGGGTACATCAGGGTAAGAAGATGGGTGCATCACTTTATCCACCTATCATGCCTAGTGCCTACGTATTTTGAATGAGGTCAAAATCACTACATGAATGACCAGGTTTTTCCCAATAAATTGTTTTTTTTTCTTCCTTGATGGCGTGGGCATATTCCAAGGTCACCATGCCAGGGTTCATATGGTTTAAATTAAGAAAGATTAGTTCAGGGAGCATAAGACATAATTTACACACATGAATTGGCCACTACATGGTCCAGACCTTAACACCATTGAGAACCTTTGGGATGTGATGGAGAAGACTTTACGCAATGTTTCAACTCCCCCATCATCAGTGGGAGAGAAATTAATGTGACTGAAATAAATGAGATATTACATGAAAACAATGATATTGCCATAATACATGCAAAGGCGGTCCAACAAAATGTGTGTGACTTTTTTTGGGGACAGGCAGTGTAGTTTGTACACTCAAATTTGATCATATAACTGTTGAGTTTCAGTTCATGGTCACTTTCTAAATGCAGTATAACCTCCTGAGGTGTTTTTTCACAGGTGTTTCAGGTGGAAGATGAGATGAGACAGCTGCTGGAGGAAACCGAGATGAACAAGAGGGGAATGGAGGAGAACATGAGACGCCTCACCGATGTCCTTAAAGACTTCTGACCATGTCATTTTAAAATTAACATCACACAATGTACATTAGAACCATTGTCTGTAGGATATCTGAAGTACACCGTTTTAAAAATAAGGTGTACTTTTGCTTGACACAGGGGTGGCGCTGGCAAGGGAACACTTTATACTTTTATATGAATTTAAGTAAAAGTCACACAAAACTTAGCTCTTAAAAGCAATTAGGGTACATTACACTGATCAGCCATAACAGCCATAACATTACGACCACCTGCCTAATATTGAGTACGTTTCCTCTTTTGCCACCATTACAGTGTAGCTCAGACTACTGAATCAGACTGCATGGGCCAGCTTTCACACCCAATCCGCATCAGTAAGGCTTGGCCGCCCATGCCACTGTCATCAGTTCACTGATTTTGCTACCATGGATTACTTTTGGTATATCCTGACCACTGCAGCCATCCCACAAGACCTGCACTTTTGGAGTTGCTCTGACCCAGTCCTCTAGCCATCATGATTTGGCCCCTGTGGCTAAACAATTGGGTCAGAGCACCTCCAAAAGTGCAGCTCTTGTGGGATGTTCCCAGGTTGCGGTGGTCAGGACATACCAAAAGTGATTCAATGGAGGAAATTTGGTGAACTGGCAACAGGGTCGTGGGTGGCCAAGGCTCACTGAAGCAGATGGAGAGCGAAGGTTGGCTTGTGTAATCCGATCCAGTAGAGATGCTACTGTAGCTAAAATTGAGGAAAAGGTTAATGCTGATTCCAATAGAAAGGTATCAGAACACACACAGCGCATCACTATTCTGCTGGCACATGAAGGGGACCTACTCAATATTAGGCCATAATATCATGGTTGATCATGGTGTAAACCATTTTTCAGACACACTATCCATGTTTCCAGAGAAAAGAGTCCTAATAAATGCACATAATGCATACTCTTGATTGGGGTGCTATTTGAGCAACAAAGAAAGGTAGTTTATGCTGTTTCATGGTGTTTTGATTTTTCTTTTTTTATTTAAAAACAGTTTTAGCGATATTTATTTATTTATATGTATATTTTTGCATAGTAATTTATATTGTGTGATATTGAAATTTAACTCCAAGAGGGGGTGCTTATAATGAAAGCCTAAAAGACTAGGTTAGGTGTATTTTATTTCCTCTCAGATGCTCTTTAAGATTTCATTTTACACATTTTACGTAACACATTTTTTTTTGCATATTTAGTAACGTCTATTATTTTAAAGTAAACATATTAAATAAATGTTTTAAATCACGTCTTGTTTCGTGTTGCTTTCTTTTCGTGAATGGAATGAGCAACCGATGGAACCTGCTGGTTGCTAAGGTAACCGTAAGCCCAACGTCATTTCCGTTCATTTAAAAATCCAGCTCTACGCTGAGGTAAACCGGGAGGGAGGAAAAACAAACATTTATGTGCGGTCTCCCCATGACAGTTGTGTTATCTAGGTAGTTGGATGTAACTTGACGAGATAAGTGTTTCCTCTGAGTGTGTGTGAGGGTCTTTTGAGAACGGCCGTGTTGTGTAGTATGATAACGTTACTATGGCTGAGTCGAGCAGCTCGAGCCTTTCGCACGCGGTTCCGAACGGGTCCAGTCGCCACGAGAAGAGTCTGGGTCTCCTCGCTATCAAGTTCGTCACACTGCTGCAAGAGACCAAAGACGGCATTCTCGATTTAAAAGTGGTAAATATAGACAAGTTCTACCAAACTGTTTCTTTCTGTGTTGTTCAGGAGTGAGATAAACGGTAAGGTGACGCTAAGACTCGTGTGAATGGAGAGAGAGAGAGAGAGAGAGAGAGCGCGAGCGCGCCTCAGGTGAGGTGATGGAGTCTGTCAGGAGGTCTTACTTATTTCTTGTGTGTGTGTATTTTAAAGTGGCACTTTCTTAAAGATATCAGACTAGCGTAAGCGCCTGTAGTTGACTGGAAAAGAGTTTGTAGAAATGGCTAAAAGGTTAAAGCTAAAAATAGATAGCTCAGCTTTAATGTAATAAGTGATATTATTGTTAGTTCAGGTTGAAGCCCAAGTACATTTCTGCCTGCAAACTTGAAACGAATTTTCATTTTATTTATTTATTTATTTATTTATTTATTTAATGGCCAGCTATTGGGAAATTGTACAAAGTTGACCTAGGTCATGGCAAAATTGTGAATCTGCTATCATTTCATCTTATTACAATCAATGGGAAAGAGAGGTTATAGAAAGGTTTATGTTTACGCCCAATTAACATTCCCTATTCGGTAAATCACAGAGAGAATCACAGATGAAAAATCGAAAACGAAGATCGAAATAAGATTTAAAAAATATTTCTCTTAAAATGTCTCCAACGTCTTAAAATTCTCTTGTACGACTTCAGCGCTGTAATTTCAGCTGTAAAAATATTCCGTTTAGATTTTCTAATTAATATCTATCGGTGCAGATGTTTGTTTACATTGAGCAAGTAGCTGCTTAGTAGCTTATTTTTAAGTAGAATATTACATCTGGCACATAACCATTGATTTGATACAGGTTAAACTTTAGGCAGTTACCCAAGTTTTGTTAAATTCTGTCCAGTCGGTTTTGTGTAATGCTGTAACACAATCTGTCAGGACAGACAGAAATTTCTCTAAATCTGGTTTGGGTCCTTCAGTGTATAAAATGTAATGATATCTTTAAAAGAGCATGTTCTGACCAATGTACAGACAAAACCTTGCTTTTATTTGAATGGATACACAGCTAGTTATTTTGTGTCTTTGATCCTTGTGCAAATAGCAAATACTTATTTATTAAGAATTAAATAATCAATCAATTTAATTCATTAAATCATCAATTAGATAATCAATAAATCAGTGAAGCCATATAGTATTTTGGGATATCAAAAGATGTATCTTGTGGGGGTGATAGTTTAGTTTGGGATCACGGGATTACATGATCTATTGAAGGAAGTACAGTAAAAATGCATTAATTAGATGATTAATAATAACTTAACAACAGATGCATGTTTTGATGTCTAAGAAGAAATTTGAATAATTGAGGCATGTAGCCTGGTATGTAACAAGTACCACACTTTATTCATGCAGAAATATGTTGACGGTCCCTAAAATGCCGCTTCTGAATGTCTGTTTAATATCCGAATATCACTGTTAGTCATTGTGTGAGATTTCAGCAGGTGATTTCGATGGTGTGGTTATTAAAACTAATTACTCACTTTAGATTATCAGTGTTTAGTGCAAAGTGTCTTCACAAACAATACAACTGTATATAATGTAACACCAATAAAACACAAATTAGAGTCATGATATGGCTTGATCGCTACTGTCTTTTATGCGTGTTCAATGTAGTTGTTCTACCAGCAAGAACCAGCATTTTGAGCTGAGCCATAAGGAAATCTTTCCTGCTGTGTCCCCCTTCCCCCTCCTGCTTTTGTCTTCAAACTACCTCTAAACCTAATCACTAATCCCACTGTAATGTTCACACCAGGGGCTCTTGTTCTGCCAGCTGTGTCTGTTAGTGAAACGTGAACTGGTCTCTGTGCTTCTGCTCCTCAGGCTGCGGAGTGCCTGGCCGTCCGACAGAAGAGAAGGATCTATGACATCACAAACGTCCTCGAAGGGATCGGGCTCATCGAGAAAAAGACCAAGAACACCATTCAATGGAAGTGAGTGTAACGATAAGTGTGACCGTTAAACTTTCATTGTTCTTGTGAGTTATCCCATGAGTGTTCTGCCGTCGGAATATGCACTGCTTTAAAAGACAATGGAAGGACACTATTGGTTGTTAAAATTCTGCTTTGTTTTGTATTAGAGGAGAAAGTTCAGGGTGCCAGCCTCAGGAGATCTTGGAGCAGGTGGAACTTCTGAAAGCTCAGATAGCTGAGCTGGAGACTCAGGAAAGGGAGCTGGATGTGCAGAAAGCATGTCTGCAGCAAAGCGTCAAACACATCCAGGAAGACCCAAACAGCAGCAGATATCCTTTGAGGTTTAAAAAAAAAAAATTTTTTTTACTGTGCTGTAAGATACTTGCAACAAATAATTTAATCATAAGTACACAGGTCAAGAATTTGTTGAAGCAAAGGATGAACAAAGAAACCAAATATTGCACAAAATAAAACTTTAGGACATGCAGTAAGAATCGATGCTAGGATTAAATGGCCAAGTGTTCACAGAAATGTATGTGAGTGAGTGAAAAATGAAGGCAGTTGAGATTTTCAATTGCAGGTTAAAAATCTCTCTCTCTCTCGCTCTCTCTCAGCCACTCAAGTGAAGATAAGCACTTGAAGCTTTAGTGGGTTTTATTGCACTTAAAGGCTTAGTGGATTTTATATTGCTGTTTTAAGGGTCATTGAGTAAACGGCTGAGGAACTTGCCTCTAAATCATTAGCACTAGACAATCAGCAGAGCTAGCTGGCTGTCTTATCTCATGACAAACAACTGGATGAACTTATAATCAATAGAGAGCAAAAAACACCTTACATTTCACTCCATCTTAAGAATACAATTATCTTAGGTAAAGTTTGTTTTGTGGTGCTAGACTCCCTCTGGACTCACTTCTAGGGAATTGTGGATTAACATTTTTCTGCTTGGAAATGGCCGATTTAAATACTTTATATATGTATTTCAAAAGTCAATATAAAAGATAATCTTGTCTTGTTCTAGACCTCTGTGCTGGCAATGGCCAGGTGGTGCTAAAGAGCATTGCTGAGGCCGTGCCAGTCAGTACTGGAATTTATAGACGATGAACAGGCTAGCATCTTGCATACATTATTTACCATTCATACTGTATGGTGTATAAAGGGTGCTTTTAAGTAAATGCTCATGGTATCATTACTGTAAAATATTTATATACCCATCTCTCAATATATACACCAATGAGACATCCGGAACCCATCCATCAGTAGCAGACCCTTTAAATCCTATACATTGTGAGATGGGCACATGCCACAGATGATTGATTTGGCAGTGTGACAGGGACCGTGATCCTACTGAAAGAGGCCACTGCCATCAGGGAATACTGCTTCCATGAAGGGGTGTAATTGGTCAGCAACAAAGTTTAGGTAGGTGTGGTTTGTGTCAAAGCCAGGACCTAAGGTTTCCAAGCAGAATACTGTCCAAAGCATCACACAATCTCTACTGCCTTTCCTTCTTCCAATCCTGGTGCTTTCTTTGAACCGCTTTTGGTAGGTCCTGACCACTCCACACCAGAAACACCCCACAAGACCTTCAGTTTTAGATTTGCTCTGTCCCAGTCGTCTAGCCAGTCATTCAAATCCTTTTGCTTTCCCATTTTTTCTGTTTCCAGCACATCAACTTCACATCAACAAAACCAAAATGTTTGCTTGGTGCCTAATATATCCCACCCACATCCATGTGCCATTGTAACAAGATAATCACTGTTTTTTACCTCGCACGTCTGTTGTCATAATTTTATGGCTGACCTGTGAACATAATTGTTTTTTTATTATTTGTTAAATGTATTTTTAATTTTTTTTTTACAATTATTTTCACTGCTACACTGTATTATCTAACTCTTTATCACAGCCTATGATGTGTGAAGGCTAAACCTGTGAAGTGTAAGTGTGGAATTTCCTTTTTTCTGCACACCATAGAAGTCCGTTGTAATCTCAGCACCACCGTTTGTGCAAGTGCAGATAATTATAGGTGCTTAACTGTGGCTGTTGAGAAAAGAGTCCAGTTTTTCCGGTCTCATGCCAGGCTATTTGGCCCCTTGCCTCAGCAGTGGGTCTCTTTCCTTGTATTTAGATTTAATTTTGAAGACCAGAGTGAAGGTTTGATTTTAATGAATATACAGTTTCCAGGTCTTTCCTTCATATATTCCTTTACTTTGCATACATATAATTATGTGACTCATGAGGACATTTGTGACGTGTTCAGTGGAGAAACTCTCCTGGCAGTCATGGCACCTGCAGGCACACAGCTGGAAGTCCCCGTGCCAGAAATGGTATGTAGCGTTACATTTCAGTAGTTACTTGTAGATAGTAATGAACTGAATGTAGGTGAAAAAAAAAAACAGTAAGAAGAGACTGGCAATGAAACTTGAGATGGAATTAAAGGCTTTTGAATATAGAGGACAACAAATAAAAAATAATTACTTAAGGGTAAAAGAACAAAGCCTGCAGCCACAAATTAAGCAATCACATATGATGACAAAGAAAAAGGAACTAAAATATTAAGAATTTCTTCTGTCGCTCTCACTAAAACGCAATCAATCATTTCAGGCACAGTTTTAAATTTTATTAAAAATAAAT
This sequence comes from Clarias fuscus, assembly GCA_030347435.1. Classification (NCBI taxonomy): domain Eukaryota; kingdom Metazoa; phylum Chordata; class Actinopteri; order Siluriformes; family Clariidae; genus Clarias; species Clarias fuscus. The sequence goes on from CM059205.1 coordinate 11,570,855, forward strand.
GTTTAATACGCCCAAAGTCAGCAATCAAGAGTTGGAAAACACATTTTTTTTCTGGTTCATCTGTTTGGTTTGTGTATATTCACTCAGTCTCAGAATGGCCAGAAGAGATACCAGGTGAATCTGCGGAGCCACTCGACTCCCATCCAGGTGCTCCTGATCAACAGAGAGAGCTGTGGCTCCAGACCTATTGTCTTCTCTGTGCCACCCCCAGATGATATTTGTGCCATGCCCACACCGCCCAGCACACCTGCCAGCCTGCAAAAGTACCCTCTCACTTCAGAATCCTGCAGTTTGGAGCCCAGCCGGCTCAAGGATCCAGTGCCTGAGCAGCAGCTCACTCCCTTCTCTACTCCACCTGATCTTCATATGGGTATGATCAACTTACTCTTAAGTTGTTAACTTGATGTACAGGTGTATAGGCTGTTTGTTGATCTCCAGGTTTTACATCAATTTACAGTATATCACAGCACAGAATTCTCGAATATGATTGTATGTGTTATTTTCGCATGACTACTTCGTTCTAGGTGTAACAGGAGCAAACAACAGATTGACAGTAATGGCCTCATTTTAATATAATAATAATAATGTTTTTATATATACATATACACATGTGCATATCAGCTATAATATAATGACCACTGATGGTTGAAGTGAACAAGATTGATTATTAATTATATATCTGCAAACTTGTGACGGGATCATGAGCACCGAAGGCTCACCCAGGTCTGCGGGTCATGACCCAGGTCTGCGGGTCATGACCCAGGTCTGCGGGTCATGACCCAGGTCTGCGGGTCATGACCCATGTCCCACAGAAAAGCCAATACAGCACAAATTGCTGTAAACATCAGTGTTGGTCATGATAGAAAGGCACTAGAACACCCAGTTCATCACAGCCTGTAGCACATGGGCCCCAGCAGGCAACGAGCCCAAGGACACTGACCTGGCCTCCAACCTCTCCAGATCTTAATCTGCTCAAGCACCCATGGGACGCACCAGACAAACGAGTAAGATCTACAAAATGGCCCTCCTTGCAACACAAAGGACACACTGCCAATGTCCTGGTACCAGACATCATAACCACCCTCAGAGGCACACCATGAGAGCTGGAACTCCCCCGGTGGCGCAAGGGGAACCTGAAACTTGTTTTTATTGGGGGTTTTAATGTTCTGGCTGATTTGATGTATATAAAAATAACAGGAACCAGCATATGTGGATGCTCAAAAACTTTACACGGTACTCTAAATGTTTTACAAGTATGAGAATCATGAATTAAAACTGTAAATGAAAGAGTGGCAACGCTTCACACGAGGGGCATGTCATACTACTTTACTACTTTCTACTACTACTACTACTTTCTGTAACTTACAATATAACTTTGTGCGCACAATGTTGTGTTTTATTCCTTACACCTTCCTTAAATATTACAACAGGTCTAATAAATAATAGATTTATCCACATTTTTGTATGTAATAATAGTACATAAAGGCAACATTGTGGTTTCATTTTGAAACTCATCAGTTAAATAAGTTGAGAAATCCTACCACATTATCATTGTCTTGACTTACTATCACTAGACATTTGTAGACATTTATTCATCGACTTGTTGTAGTGCTTTAACTTTTCTTCTTTTTCAGAGTGTCGCTCTGAGTCTCCTGGCAGCCAGTGCTTGATGATGCAGGAGCCTCTTGTTGGGCCAGAGGGTTCAGCAGAGCCACATGGAGATCTGGGAGGACAGGATATGCAGGCCATGCTGGATGTGGGAAATCTGCTCCGTCTCAACACTGTGGATCAAATGAAGGAAGAGAGAGAGGGTAAGAAGGAGCAATATGTTTCTCCTGGCGATTGTATATAGTCTTCTGTATTCTCAAGAATTCCATTTATGTTTTTAAAGGTGTTGCTGATCTTATAGATGAACTCATGTCGACTGATGGTAAGTCCTGTTCCATGAATCAGAGTGTTTGTCTACTTTGTGACTACTTTGTGTGATCTGTTGTGTTTTCCTCTGAGCTCCATGGTGAGCAAATTAGTGATTCACAGCCGTGCTTATCATGCGTGTCCATTTTATGAGTTGAAATGCAGTAAAAGAGAGATCGTTTACTTAAGGAATGAGGAATGGCATAAGAGCAGCCTCACCTGAATCCCTGCCAGCAATTCCTTACAACGGTCATGAACTGTCTCTTTATGTTTCGACAGTTGCACCTGCACTAATTTGTTTTTTGTTTCTACAGTCTTCCCGCTGTTGCGCCTCTCGCCCAACCACGGCGTCGATTACAACTTCAACCTGGATGACAATGAGGGAGTGTGTGACCTGTTTGATGTTCAGATTTTGAATTATTAAGAAAAGCCCAATTCTTGTGTGGACTTTGGCACGGCTGTCTTCCCCTCCATGGTAACACTCCAGAGCATTGCGACTCGTAAATGCCAACATCATCATTAAAAATACTCGCTCTGTGCTCTACACAGACTGCACCTTGGCCAGAATTCATATTAATATTATAAAGTCCCTTCACACTGGAATGTTTTTTTTCTTCTTCTTTTTTTCCCCTCCATCTGTTTTCCTTATGACACATTAAAACACCACAGTATGAATCTTACCGGATATTTTAATATTATTCATTATATCACTCATCGTTGACCACTAATACGTGGTATAGTTCATCACACTACATTTGACATATGTTCAAAAAAAAAAAAAAAAAACTTGAGAGAATTTTGTTTCTTTCTTCTTTAAGTTTTGGCTGTGTGGTTACTGGAGAATGTGCATTAAGATCCCGTTTATCTTGGGATTATTTGCCTTTAACACAGAGACCTAGAACAGTTTTTTTTCCGCTTGTCGGCATCTATTGTTTTTGGTTTAAGTTTGTTTGCTGCCTTATTTCAGTTTTGGAAGTTGTTTCAAAGTATTTCTCTGTAAAATAATCTGCTTTGATAGTTCTCGTGCCTAATTTATAATTTCAAGAACTTCAACAAAAGCCTGTTAAGCTGCCTTTAATAATCTAACGGTCTGATGGGCCAAACACATGTGCCTTAGCACTAACTAATCTAAGTGGTGATTTAGATTTTTTTTGTTTTTGTAAATTTTTGTTAAATGCTTTTTAAAAAAAACAAACAATAAAACGATTGCATGTAAACAACTAATCATGTAAATTCTCATGTACTGTGATCTTTTATCTGACTGTCTCCTCTCACCTCCAGGGTTGAGGGTTTCAGTCCTGCCGCATGTCTTGCATGTATTTATGTATTTATTTATTTATTTATTTTATGTGAGCGTTTTACATGCTTGTGTGCCCTATGATGGATGGCACCCCATCCATCCATCTTCATCCTGCCCCAAGTACCCTGGGAAGGGCCTAGACGTCCCTTGAGCTTATGCAGAATGAGCATGGAAAATCAGTCAGTCAGACAGACAGTCAGTCCCCAAAAAAATGAATAATTTCTTAGGTGTAGTCAAATCATAGGTCTCATTTCTAATCTTTCAGTAAACATCTGGCTAAAGTCTAAAGAGTAAAACTGTTTTATATAACTAGACATTTTAACTACAACTGATAGTGATGTGATGCTGCGTTCCTACCCTTTACTGAAAAGCAGAAGCAATATGCTACAAAAGTCAATTAAAGTTTCTGTAATTAAATCTGTTTTTAAATATCTGTACTTAAGTTTGGTATACTCCTGTCTCAGTCACTCACTCACAGGATACCACATATCCTGTGCATGGTTTTGGACTCAGGCCAGTAGGCAGGGTACACACTGGATGGAGTGCTAATCCATTGCAGGGCACAAGCATGCACACACACACTCATTCACACACACTGAATTTGGAAACTGCAATTAGCCTAATATGCATGTCTTTGGACTGTGGGAGGAAAACAGAGTATCCGGAGGAAACCCACCAGGCACCAGGAGGACATGCAAACTCCATGCACACAAGCCCAAGGGGTCCCATCATAATCACTCACTTACTCTAAACTGCTTTTCCTGTACACGGTTGTGGGAGGCCTGAAGGCACTCTGGTGGCCTAGTGGTTAGCCCTGTTGCAGCACACCTCCAGGGTTATGGGTTCAAGTTCTCCCTCGGGGCAACAGTGCTAACCACTAGGCCACCATGCCGCCTACTCCTGTCTCTTTTTATTGATCTGTCCAACCTTTCTTCGCCACATTTAAATTCTTAACAAATTTAATCTTGGACACATGTAACAACAAGCCACAATTCCCATCACTGTAACCTTATCTCCTATATTCAATGACCACTTTATTAGGAGTTGAGATTATGTACAGATGTACAATCCTGCAGTAATCTAATCATGAAGCTATTGTTAAAGAGCTCCATCTTATTGTCATATTAAACATCCAATTCAAGTAAGATCTATGTCATTTTAAACATGGAATCGTTCTTGGTACAAATCGGGCTGTTTGTGTATTTCGCAAATAGCGGATATCCTGGGTATTTCACACAACAATCCATATACAAGGGGGAAAAAAGTGAGCAATAAGTGGGTGGAAACACTTAGTGGTAAGAGAGCTCAGATTAGACTGAGCTGCCAGGAAGGACATAGTAACTCAAATCCCTCCATGAACAAAACAACAAACTTTGAGGTGAATGAGCTACAGCAGCAGATGACCACATTGCATGCCACCATCAGCCAAGAACAGGCTGTTATTGGCACAGACTCACCCAAATTGGACAGTTCAGATTTAGACACACACACACACACACACACACACACACATATATATATATAGATAGATAGATAGATAATTACTGTATATTTACATACTATATATAAATGAGCAACTGTACAGGCATTCCTAATAAAGTGGACAAGTGAGTGAATGGTATGCTGTATTGATTTAGGCAGTTTGATTGACAGCTGCTCTACCCATCTAGCTTGACCTAGTGCTTTCCTACATTTCCTACTTTCTATGTGAACTTAAGTGAAGAACTGAAAGGTTTACTTCATCTTTTACTAGCGGTTTAATTTAGCTGAGCAACTGAACCTTTACATCGGGTGTTTTTGCCACCTCTGCTGTTAGATTGAATTAGCGAAGTGTATGATTTGTGCAGTGCAGTCGTACACATGAAACAGAATTGAGCGACTCTTCTCAATGAGTCTTCTAGTCCGAATCGTTTGTTCTTTATTCACGTGACTCCCAGACGCTATGCAGCGCAATAGATTAAAAAGAACAAACGACTCGGACCAGAAGATATGAGAGGTAAGCTGCTCATTCAGTTTATAATATGTCCTTAGCTGCGTTGTATTATTTTCATTACTGGAATTATAGCCCAAATTTGTGTATGTAGCCATGTTGGGGGTCTGTTTATTGAAATTGTAACATTTTATTTTATTTCTGATCAAAAGAATGAAATGAACTAAATGACTACAAAAAAAAGATTCGTTCATTTTGATGAATGAGATTCAAAGACCCGACTCACTAAAATGATTCAAACTTCCCATCACTATTGTGTACACAAGTAAGAATTTAGATGGGTTTCAAACGTCCACAAGGGGGCAGTAGACACAAATTTTCAAAACATCTAATAAATGCGGTTTGTTACAGGCTGTTAGCATTTCTCAAATGTTAGTATATATTTAAAAAAGGGTCAAATGTAAACTTTAAAACTAACCTAATATGATGTATGAAGAAAAGATTTTGTCAAAGTATAGTGTTTAGTGTTGTCAAAGGGTAATGTTTAGATGAATGCTAGTTTAATCAACACTGTGCTAACACTGCTAGCGAGTGAAAGTGAAATATGTAGTGTTTAAAAAGGAAGGAAGTAATACGGACAGGATGTTCATTCATTTTCTATATTATGTGACCTTTTTTTTTTCTTCTATCGCCTTAAAGTGAAACATTTGATTTATATCAGTTATAAAGAATCTGTTTTTCAATAATGAATACCTATACCTTACTGGTTAGCACAGTCATCTTGCACCTCCAGTCTGTGTGCATGGAGTTTGCATGTCTCCCAATGCTTTGTGGGTTTCTTCCAGGTGTTCCTGTGTCCTCACACAGTCCAAAGACATGCAGGTTATGGGTCATGTGAATCAGCATGTGTGTGTGTGTGCACTGTGATGGATTGGCCCCCCCATCCAGAGTCTCCTGGGATAAGCTCCAGGCCCCCTGCGACCCTATATAAAGGATAAAGTGGAATAGACGATGAGTGAGTGAATACCTATTGATTCTGCCTGGTTCCAGACAGATGTAACGAAAATACTTAACTAAGACACCACTGCACATTTTTTCTAAGCCCCCCCCCCCCCCCCCCCCCCTTTCCCCTTTTTTTTCTGCTGCACTTAGATGGAAACGTTTCTGTCAGTTCCTGGGATGTATACCAGGAAAGTGGTAGATGTTTATGTAATTAGTAGAACAGAAACCATGTGGTTATCTTCGAACATGTTGTTCGTATCAAGCCTATCGACTGTATCAAACGTAATATGAGAGGAATACAGTTCATAAATTCACAACAGCATTCTGCTTTGACATAACCGATTTTTTCTCCCTCCCCTTATTCCTTACTGAAAGGCATTTAGTTAGTTCAGTAACTAAAAAGCTCTAAATGAAAGGATTTTGTTTGGCCACATCCCTAAGCCACAAGTACCTATAGTTATCACAAATATATAAAAGTATGTTTTTTTTGTGTTTTTTTTTTTAGATATATACACTTCTGTGCACTGCTGTAAATGAGACAAACACAAGCAACAATTGTAGAAGGTTGCGCTTTTCTGTTCACTAGTACACAAGGAATCAGATTTGTTCTTACATGCATTAGTGATACAAAAGATCTGAGGACTCATAACTTGTTACATGTTGTTGATAGTCTTTCGGCTGCTCCCACTGAGGGGTCGCCACAGCTGACCATCATTTCCGGACACAACTTTGGCACAGGTGTTTACGACAGATGCCCTTCCTGATGCAACCCTCTCATTTTATCTGGGCTTAGGACCGGCACTGCATCCAGTGGCTGGGGTTTTGGCATTGACTGGGAATTGAATCTGAGCCTTCCGCAAGGTAGGCGAGAAACCAACCACTGAGCCACCAATGCTCAGACACTGGTAATATAAGTCCACATTTACTAAATGTACAGAAATAGATATCACATAATCCCTATTAATATAATAAGTCTGTTATATAATTTTTTTTATTTAGTTTATTAGCTATTAATTCTGCACAAAGAAGAATGCTGCATTTTAAAAAGTGTTGACGCATCTTGACCACATACATACAGTAATGCTGGCAGTGACTCATCACGCTGTATCTGACAGGAAATGGAGAGTTCCAGCTGCAAGGAAGCTATTATTGGAGTCTGGTGGATTTCGTGCACACTGATCTGCTGGAGGGAGCAAGTTCAAGGATGTTGTGGTCATAGAATGCAGATTTCTTCCTCCAAGCATTTTCAGCAAATTCAACAATGTGTTACAGCCTCTTCAGCTCATTACTGGTTGCCATGCCAAACCACACTGCTAATGACTTGCCAAGCGTAGACTCAACCCCTGTGGTTGGTTGAACTTCCTCCTTTGTCCTTGGGAGCACTTCCTGTGAGCCTTTTATGGAATACAGACATTGTTTGCTTCTTCTTTCAGATTGTTAGACATGGTGGTTCCCAGTGATTCAACTTTTGGCCAATTCAGACTTACCACCCTTCCAGATGTGACAGATGATGGTTTCATTTGGGAGAAGTGTTCTTGGAGATAGAGTGGTTAGTATACTATACTATAGAACTCGCACTATTACTGATGAAAATATAAGATAAGATATACAGTATCTTTATTCGTTCCACAGTGGAGAAATTTCTTAAAGATTTTCCACCCCAGATGGGACTCGAACCCACAATCTGTGGCTTAGGAGGCCAGTGCCTTATCCATTAGGATAAGGTCTGTGTGTGTTCTCTTTGCATATTCTTTCTCATGCTTGGTGTGTTTACTCTGGGTACTCCAGCTTTCTCTTACACTCCAAGGACATGCAAATTAGGCTAATTGGTGTTCTCAAATTTCCCATTGTACCCTAACTGAGTGGCACCTCATCCAGAGTGTACCCCGTCTCCTGGGATAGGCTCCAGGCCTCCCATAACCCTGTAGAGAATGAGTGAATGAAGTAAGCCAGGTTAATTGCTCGCCTACTTTTGAGAAAACGTCTAAACAGAATCAACATTTCCCATACATCAAACAACAACTTGCTTAAAATGCATTCAGTCACACCAAGCAATTTAACATAGCCAGTTTGTCTACTGTAAGTTTTTTCTTTCTTAATAGGTGATTGAAACACATGAACCTATGAGAAATAACTTTTACTTTGAGCTGTAAAACAAAAACCATAAAATAATATACTATTACCATACAAAGTGGACTGGTTCACACTAAATGTTCCTAGGAAAGTGTGTAAATTATCTTATCTTATCTTATCTTTTTTTTTTTTTTTTTTTTTTGGAACAGTTAAAGCAAGAACTGTTTGTGTACATATTTATTTGGGCTGATTATTTCCGAACAGTGCAGTCAAACTGCACTTCTGTAAACAACCATACAAAATTGTATTTTTGGGCCACACTATTTTTTTGGCCAATGAGAAAATTAAATGGAACTGTGGACCATATTATTTTATTTATGAACCATTCCTTTAACACACACCCTCTGGTTTCCACAATGTAGTCTTGTATAAAGTCAGCTGGAATTGGTTTAATTTAGTCTGACAGAGTGCCTGCTTTCATTACAGTTTCTCCTTTCTATCTGACTCATTGTATTTTTTTCCACCGCCCCAGCTGTTTCTGTAGAAAGCATAACTAGTGACTGTATTTATAGACTGGGCTACACAACCCCTAGTGTAGGGTGCCCTGTATTGGCTTGTCGTCGCATCCAGGGTGTTCCCAAGGAAGATCCTCAAAATGTAAGCACTGAAGCATGTTCTATCGTGCATAACCTATGAGTCATTGTGCACTAGAAGTATGCGCCAGTATTCATTTGAAATGTGCATTGCTGCCTTGCCATCAGATTACACTCTTGCAGGATCAATCAGTACGTGCCTTTGTGCACATCTACAATCTGTCCCTTTGTTTTTGTTTTCCGCGTACGGTTAATTAATACTTGGGGCTGGTGTGATTAGTAATACAAATTGCAGTAAGGCTTATCAAGATAGTGTATATGGATGACACTGAATCTATTGTACATCCTAATTTAGACTTACATATAACAATATTTTTTTCCGAGCATATAGAAACTGCACTTACTGTACTGGACTTAATTCATGATAGATGGCATGTTTCAGTCACAAATATTTTCTTTAACAAAGGAAATCAAATAAAAAGATGTCTTGAGATTAATCTTTTGGGAAAGATTGACATCCTTTAAACTAACAAAGACTCCAAACCAGTCTAGGCGTTTCCAAAATGAATTGTGCTAAACAAGTTACTAATATGTCCCTGCTTGTCCACAGCATAACTTAATGAATTTCAGATGTTTACCAAAGGAAAACACTAGTTTCACAATAGTCCATCCCAAATTCAAATGTATTACTGGTTATTTCTGGATTATGGATGAACGTACAGTATGCATAATCCAGACTTATGCATGAGTATAACTGATCGAGGAAAACAAATGGACAAACTATAGTTTAATACTTATCATAATAGTAGTTTTATAATACATATTTGCTTACATATTTATAATTTATTGCCACATTGTTTTTAATTCTGTAAAACTGCTTTGCAACAATGACCATTGTTAAAATTGCCATACAAATGAGATTGAATTGAAATTAAATGATCTTGTTTTACACCAAGAATCAAAAACACAAACAAGACAAGAATGCACAGACCCCAAAACTGTGTATGTACTGTACGTGCTTTATTTAAAAGTCTGTAAACATGTTAGTAATATTCAGTAAGTCAAATAGTCAAGTCAAATACCTACTTGACAGGATTTGTTAGATCCAGTCACACTGTTTCTATCTTAGCATTTTCCCACCACAAGCCTTACTCTATTATCGCTCTGATTGGTAACTACAATGAAACAAAGCCATATGACTTAGAAAGATCTATATATTGTAAAATAAGTAAAATCTTACTGTAAAATCTTGTACATTTATAGCATACGTATCCAGTGTAATGTGTTTTAGAGGTGCAGTGTTTTTCCCTTTTACAAGATGTTGTTAAGTCCTTGTTCAGGTTTTTCTTTTATTCAGTTTAATCCATCTTAAACAGCTCTATTTCCTTTGTATAAAAAAGGTATTAAATTGATTTCGCACATATTGTCATGGTACATCTTTTTTCCGTTTGGGCTTGAGCACAAAGGGCAAAAAAAAAAAAAATCCTTCCAGTTAAACCATCCTGTTTTTCTAGTCCTTTTCAGGCTAAAGAAAAAAAAAAAACTTTTACTGGCGACACTGCGTTATATTGTTGTTGTCAGTCTTTCGGCTGCTCCCGTCGAGGGGTCGCCGCAGCGAACAACTTGGCACAGGTTTTACGCCGGGTGCTCTTCCTCAAGCAACCCTCCCATTTTATCCGGGCTTACTGCATTATATTATATATATATATATATATATATATATATATATATATACAATATAATATATTATATATACACACACACACACACACACACACACATATATATGGTCATATATATATATATATATATATATGGTCTTATGAATACAAATAGACAAAAATAAAATACACTTCTTATCATTGTTCTCTATATTACTTTTAAATGTACTCATATGGAGAAGGTACTTGTCTTTTGGGATTGCGAGTGTGAGTTAAATGAGATCTCCACACCACACTCCTCTCTCCTTCGTGCCGATCTTCTCCTCTGGCCAAACGCTTTGGCAAACCTTAGCACACGTAGTCTAAAGGATGAGCCAATAAACACATAAAGCACAGGGTTCAGGCAGCAGTGGATCAAAGCCAGACCCTCAGTAATCTGCGCTGCCCTGTCCATCGCTTTACTTGTTTCACAATTGCTTATTAACATGTGGATCACATCTAGGACTCGGCAAAATTTCACCACATTGTAGGGAAACTGTGTGAGCACAAAAACTCCAACCACCGCCAACAGCACACGAATAGTTGTCCATCTCTTCCCCGTGTTCTCTGGTGGAAGCTCCAATAGTTTCCGTACCACGTGGTAGTAGCAATACAGCATCATGAGCAACGGCACCAAGAAACTCAACAGCACCTCTAACACCTCCATGCTCACCTTTGCCTGAATGGCCATGTCTGATGGGTACAGCACCATACAGGCCTTCCTACTATGAAAGTCTTTAACTCTGGAGAGCACCAAATCAGGGATCCCTAGAAAGAAACTGACCAACCACACCACCAGGCAGAGCTTGACGGAGCAGTTCCTTTTAAAAATCCGGCCCAGGAAACGGTCTTTGAGTTGTGGGAATAGTGACAGGTAGCGGTCCAGACTGATGCAAGCCAGGAGTAACATACTGCATGTAAAGTTGATGGTGTATAAACCAGTGACAACCTTGCAGAGAACCTCTCCTAGTTCCCAGCCATGAACGGCAGCAGCAGCCCAGAAAGGTAGCGTCAGTAGGAGCAGGAGGTCGGCCACGGCCAGGTGCACCACAAATATGTCCATCAGTGTCCTCAAGCGCTTGGAATACGCGTACACAGCGACTACTAGAGCATTTCCTGTTAATCCCACTACTAGAGATAACCCGTACATGACGGGTAGGAAGACTCTAGCAAAAGAGCGGATGTCCTCTTTATCACAGGGGGACTCGTAGTTGTCATAGTTGTAGGTTTCATTGTCAGTCTCATTATATTCAGAAATATCCTCTTCTGAGTAAGACATATTTACTTTAAAATGAAGATTTCTGCAAAACAATAATAGTGTTACTTTGATTACATGTTCACAACAAAATCCCCAGTGCTGAATTAATAATGAGTGTTGAATTAACACTGAGCAGAGTTTATATGAGTCCAGTTGGAATAAATTAAACTCTGAAAGTGATAAATCAACACTGAGGATTTTATTTGTGTGTACTGTACTGAGCGAACGACTTAGGCAACCTGTTTTTTTGTTTACCGAGTTAGTTTCATAGTTACTTCATTACTGCCTCAGGATAAAAACATTTCATGTTTCCGAACATCGCTTGATTAATTAATCACACTTTCTTGATTAAGAACATTTTCTGGGACTACAGAACAAAACAAAACCACGAATCCTGCAGCTGGGTTTTTCCAGAAAAAAATAGTCTCCATCCAGAAGGAACGTGGCAGATTCTCCAAAGTGCTGAGGAACACTTCGCAGCTTCCTTATGAAACTGCACATGTACAGTACCTGAGACTACTTAAAAAAAAATACAAGTATATCAACATATTGCTTTAATACCTAGTGGTAGTTGTATTATTAGACAATAACAACTGTAAATTTGTATTACATTTTAATGCATTCATGTGTTCCAGTTAAACTGAACAACTAACATACATCTATCCAATACATAATTATTTCATTTTTTGCAATTTATGATGATTTTAGATATAATAATAATGTAAAAATAAAATCCCTTTCAGGAATTGAAATACAGCTTTTTGTATTGACGTAACTGTCCTCTATTATCAGTGATAACTCTCACACTTCATAAAACCCACAAGGTTGAATTATTGAGAGTGTAAAAGACTAATAATAATAATCATCATCATCATCATCAAGACTAAAGTTACTAACAATATGCATTTCTGAAATCATGTCATGAAATTTTAAGCTGTTTAAAGAATTTTTTATTTCATTGCATCTCAAAAACGCATGCATAAGAAAGCGTACATATTGTAACCAGACCATACGTATATCTTGCCTTGAGGCATTCGATAGGAAAATTCCTAACATCTCTAACATTCCTAACTCTCTGTGCTTGCTTCTTTATTAGTCAAACATTTTGTCAAATTCTTTCCTAAAGAAATGCAATGTGGGTTCTGAAAAAATAAATAAATAAAGCTATCAAGGACACTGAGTAAGTCTGTCCCATTACTTTCTTGTATAAATATTGCATTGAAAATAAGGAGTTAAAAATTGTTACATTTCGGAATACTGAGAAAGCATTTTTGCCCTTTTGGCACCTAAACAGGTCTGTGTTTAATAATTAATTCATGGCCTTTGGTTTTGAAAACAACCTAACCTTTAACACTGAGAAAAACTGAATAATTTGTGCAGAGATGTACAGAGATAACCCAACTGTATCATATATCTAAGCTTCATTTCTACATTTCTATCTCCTGGGTTAAAGAGGATGTGTCTTACCTTGTGTGAGGAGCCAGAAAAGAGCCTCCGCTCTCTAGTCCTGCTGTCAAGTGCGTGAACTCCAAACCTCAGTATTTTGTGTGGGTGTGTGTATATGTGTGCGTGTGTGTGTGTCTGTGTGAAGGAAAAAAAGGGAGGGATGGAAACTGACTCACGAATTTAATTGCATAGAGGATGTATTTCAGCTGGTGTGCGAGGTTTTTACAATGTTGAGGTTTTTTTTAACATTGGTAAGTTTTTTTTTTGTTGGGGGGGGGTAAATATAATTGTTTTTTTTTTCACTTGCTTTAACTTTATGTGTTCCAATGTTTGTACTATTGGAATTATGGTTTGTGTTTTCATGTGCTTGTGAGCCATTAGGTTTCTGTGAAAAATAAACTAAGTTTGATAAAACGTGAACATAAACCATGGACCATGGCATTATCACGAGATCTACTTAACAGGACAGCCTTTTTCAAAACTATATTTTTTTGCCACCAGTTAATCTGTTATCTTTACACAATACAGCAATGCTGTGTAAGTTTTTTGCCCTTACTTTAAACTTTATATTCTCAGTACTTTGATATTTAAAGTTATAATTTCTGGACGGTTGTTCATGGTTTCATGGTTTTTTTTTTCTGAACCTGTCCTCTTAAAGGGAATTAGTAGTGGTAGTAGTAGTAGTAGTAGTAGTAATAAAATAAATAAATAAATAAATAAATAAAATAATACTTTGGGTTATTATTGAAGGCTTATATATCTTTTTGCCATAATTGTTACTTTTGTTTCAAATTTATTAACAGATATAGCACAGAAAAAAAGTATTATATATACATTTCAATGATGACCTCAACACAATATGAAATACATAAGCACTCCTTTACTGGTGTAGATGTTGTTTATTTCTAAATCAAAGAAGATTTTATATTTATTATTGGTTGATATACTTTATATGCTATTTAAATGCATAGCATTTGCACATGCCATCTTTCCTTTTTTTCTGTCTGATACAAGAGTATCACTTCTGTATTATTTACAGCTGTTATGCTTTGTGTTAATACTTTCTGTTTCAAAATGATTTACATTTATCATCCGGCATGGGAGTGATGTGAGAAGTGACTTGTGCAAAAGTTTTTAAAGCTGAGCACGGCATTCCCAAGTTTCAACACCACCCAGACACCAGATATAGAAGATGTGGCTCTACACCTACACACTTTGCATTGCTTTACACTTAAATGAACCCTGAAATATTGCCATCTTTAGCAGTTAGACTTGTGATTATTTGTGCTACATTGCCATTAACTTGCCCCCTGCCTTTGCGTTAACTCTTCACAGCTCCAGGGTTCCTGGTTTCGGGGGAGTGAGTGAGTGAGTGAGTGAGTGAGTGTGTGTGTGTGTGTGTGTGTATGTGTGTGTGTGTGTGTGTATGTGTGTGTGTGTGTGTGTGTGTGTGTGTGTGTATTTGTGTGTGTGTGTGGGTGGGTGTGTGTGTGTGTGTGCACCCACTATGAACCTGACCGGGATAAAGCAGTCAATAAGAGTCAATAATGAAATTAGATGCTCTTAGAGGAATTTTATTTAAAACATTTTGGAGCAAAACCTACTCACCCATGCCCTCGAATACAGTTCTTTACACACAATTTACAATTCCAGACTGAATAATTACTGCAACAACATCTGTAGTACAACAGGGAAAGGTTAATAGCCAGTAAAGTACTGTAAATACTGTATGGGATTTATTAACAATGGAGAAAATTGTTCTAAACTTGACCTTGACTGTACACTTTATATATATTCAAAGGATTGATGTCATATAAATCTCATATAAAATGTTTTACATAAAAAGTCTGACTGTGTTGATCATTGTATATTATAAGGCCTTAGTCATCCAAATCTTCTGTTTGTCCATGTGATCTAAAAAACAGAAACAAACAAAAAAAACACCACCAACAACAAAACATCAGTGAGTCAAATGATGAACAGCGTGATATCTCAAAAGGTTTGTGGACAGCTGATCATCACACCTATATGATTTTCTTCCGCAAATTTTTGGTAGAAAGGAAGAACACAAATGTCTAGAATAAGGTTTCCCTAAGTGTGTGCTGCAGCCCCCTAGTGGGTTGTAAAGATACTGCAGGTCGGCTGAAAGACCATTTCTGGCAAACCACCTAGAAACGTCCGTAGTCAAAATAGGGACCATGGAGGCCAGTTGTATCTACTATTGTATTTATTCCCCTTTTATTAATGTGAACAACATTGGGAAAGCCAATTAGCTTAATCCGCATCTCTTTGGACTGTGGGAGGAAACCGGTGTACCTGGAGGAAACACACCAAGCACGGGAGAACATGCAAACTCCATGCACACAGATCCCGAGGCGAGAATCGAACCCCAACCCTAGAGGTGCAATTATTATTATTATTATTATTATTATTATTATTATTATTATTAGGATGATGATGATGATGATTATCATTATTATTTGTGTTTGTGTGTTTAAATTGGTAAGTAAGTTTAAACTGACCATATGATTATTATCATTTAAGTGGTTAAAACTAATCAAACAAAGCCATGAAATTGAAATTACATGCAATTCAGCATTTATCTTACTTTTGATTAGGGTTTCCTAAAAAAAAAAAAAAACTTGACACAAACCATTGATCAACAGACAAAAAGACATAAATTTTGATCAGAGACATCATTTTTCAACCAGTTCTGGATAGCCTGTGTGACAGTTATGAAATATGTGTATAAAATATAACTCTATATAAAGTCTGCCAAATAAAAAGGAGAGTGTGTGCTATGAGAAATGGAGGCAACCCTGGGTGTAAATCTTCTGGGTGGGGCTCATTTCTCAGAACATTTTGAGGTTTCAAATTGACCCGGAGCCTTATTAAGTCTGGGAATGGGTACGTTTTTTCTAGAATGGTTTTATTTGCTGTGGCATTACAATATCCATTCGATTAAGCTAAGACGCCAAGAAGAACATGTTTCCTCATGCACACAGTAAGCACAATAAAAAAAACATGCTTTGGATTGATAGAACTTGAGTAGCCTGCACAGATCCCTGACCCCAACCTCAATAAACCGCTTTGGGATAAATCGCAATGTCAGTACCTGATCTCACTAATGCTCCTGTGGCTGAACGGTAACAAATCTCAACACTCATCTTCCAAAATTTAGTAGAAAACCTTTCCACGAGAATAGAGGTTATTATAACAGCAAAAGAGGATTCGATCTGGAATGGGATGATCATGATGACTATGATGGTCAGGTGTCCACAGATGTTTGGCCATATACTGTGTGTATTTAATGTTATCTTCTTATTCATTGATATATATTGACCTATTATGGTTATATTTAAAAGCATAGAGAACACAGATGTAATCCAAAGAGGCTCACACAAACCTTTCCTTATCCTGTGCAGTATAACTGAGAACAGAGAATACTCCTGGTGGGTGAGGTTTCTTCACCTGCTTTTTCTGAAATATAACAGACAAGTAAAAAAAAAAAAAAAAGATAATCAGAGTTTTGTAATCTAATGCATGTTGCTTCTTAATTTGGTTTGCTGGTGAATGAAGTGGATTAAGATTTTACCTTTGAGACTTTCCTTTTTTCTCTAGGTGACGTCTGTTCATGATGTGACCTGTAGCGGTTTAGGAGTGCCTTCACAAGCTTGGTATTCTTGCCCTTTGAACTTCCATGCCTCTTGGTGCGAGAGTTCTGCGAATAGGGAATATGTGGTTGTGAGGCTGGATGGTTACATTAATCTCTACTGGTGTGATATTTTCTCTCACTAATTAATTCCATTTAAGTCTTGTGGCAAAATATTAATATAATATTAGCTTTTGATATGGTGAAGTACCAGAACCCAAATCTTCGGCGATCTAATGGTCAATCAAGGACAATCAGATCTGCTGAAACCTCATCATGCAACACTGGTCCAGTAAAGTTCTTATAAAATCTATATATAGAAATTTGTTTGACTTACTTTTTAAAAAGTTTACCAAATTTAAGGTCAGTATTAGGGTAGCTTTATTTCTCTGTATAATATCCCACTACCCTAATGCATTATTTCAGTGCTTTACTAGTGCTTGGATACCATCCAGTTTTCTCAGTACACCGAAACTATGATCGGATTCACGTCTGAAACGCTGGAACTCCTATAATGGCTCAAACATGTGGAAATAGCTTGGATTGAGGCCAGTACTGTAAAGGGAGATGTGACAATAACCCCCAGCTGAACTGCAATGAATTAATGTGCAAGTGGTGTTTGTGAATGATTGTGTGTACAGATGCGTCTCTTCCGCAAGTTGACGTCAAGTAATTCATGAATTTTCATTGATGATCAGATGTTTCACTTGCTGAATATTCACAGGAAGGACTATAGTGGGCTCTGGGCCACCATGGCTGGGATCATCATTAAAACCTTGTTTAAAACATTTGCACCATTTAAATGTTTAAGAGTCTCATCACCGTGCTGTACTTGAAATCTTCTGTAAATGTTGTTTAGCGTCTAATAGGTTTTACACCTTTTTTCACAAGAAATTTCATCACAACTACTGGTTTGACTTGAATACCCTTTGTAATTTAAAACCACAGACGTTACACTCGATTGTGCCAATCTGCATGAATTTCTTGTGAGATCAGGTTTGGCTTGCCACATGTCATGCGCATAGTCAATTCCAAATTTTCGAATGCCAGTCCAAACAAGGGCTATTAATCATGTTTATTATTTTTTTTAACTGGGCTGAGAAATGACGATTCGTGTGGGATCGATTCTGCTTGCTGAACAAATATATGGGCCAATACTCCCTACAGTGGTTATCCTAGAAAAGTTCAAATGTGTGTCATGCCTGGGCAAAATTCCCAAAGCAACACCCAGCAATATGCTGTAAATATTTGTCAACCTAAGTACACAACTTACTAAGATTGTACAATATATTCTTACTATTGGTCCTGGCAGCTTATTTTTATCCAAAGAGCTCACATTAAAATAGACTTATAAAATCACATTGTAATCCATTATTAAAATAAAGGTACATTGTAACATATTGTACTGCCAAAATATTACAAAAGAATTCTGAAAACATTGGTTGCAAATCAAGCTAAAGAAATGTTTACCAATTTTGTATTTGTGGCATTTTGTCCTGTAGTTCAAAGATATTTTAAATCACACGGCATACAGTAGCTCTGCTGTATTTCAGAACAAGGAACTACTGAAATGTCAGTCTAGCTTACGTGCATATTCTTTTCATCCTGGGACATCTTTGGCAAAGGCATGTAAAAAAAAAAAAGAAAAGAGAAGATGCACAGGAGTAATCAAAAACCATATTTAAAACACTCAAGTTGACAGATAAAGAATTTGACTGTTCTTGGACCACCATTACACTCAATGGGGAAAAGGCTCCCGCTTTATGCTTCTTTTTCTTCTTTTCTGCATGTCGACGCAGTCGTGCTCTGTACTTCTAAGAAGAAAGTAAGAAATAATAACCAAAATTGTAGTTTTTGTAAAACACAGTGCCAAGAAAGCATGCGCCCGGATTCTCCCTATTTCGAGTCACACGGAATGCTATTCTTGTTTTGCTGTAAACTCAATGACCCTTGATCTTTGGATCACAGACTGATGACCAGCCAGCCACCACCATGTTTACTGTTGGTCTGATGTACTTATTGTGGAATGCTGCAATAGGGCTATGCTAGATATAACAGGACCAATGTCCTCTACGAAGCTCCATGTTTAACTCATCAGTCCTCAGAACATTATCCAAAAGGCTTTGGCCAAGGGCTTTCATCATTTTTTTTTTTTGGCAAATATGAAGCGAGCCTTTATGTTCCTCTTGGCTCCGAGGGCTCTTGATGAAATCAAAGATGCTGGCCTTGATTTGAGGAGAATGCGGCCTACAGCTCCTTAGATGTTGGTCTCAGTTTATTTGTATAAGGAATTGAGGAATTTTGTTAGGCTGGTCATTTCTGGGAACTTTTACCACTAGTGGACGTTTTCTCCCTTTGGAGATAATGGCTCTCCCTGCGGTTCACTGGCAGAAGATTAGAATGGCTTTGTAACCCTTTCCAGGCTGTTATATTTAGATAACTTTCCCATTGCTTTCAGACTTTCTTTGTGGTGCTTGTTGAGAAAGGCTCTATTTAAGTGATGTTTAGATTCAGAGAACAGGGTTGTACTTAAGCCTGGATGCATGCAATCTAATCCAACATTTTCTCAATTACATTTAGTTAATTGTTTAAATGAGCAATTACTTTTTCCACACCTTATCAGATGATGAAAACAAAAAACACTGATAATGATCTTTTTTATTTTATTTTATAAAGATCTAAAGCAGAACGTGTTAAAAAAAAAAATAGAGGACATAAATACTTTTTTCACAGTAGTGTATCTTTACAAGTTAAGCATAAAAATAATTGCTTGAACTGTCATACCATCAGCTTGATGCAGGAGTTTGGATATTTTAGTTCCAGTCCAAACACTGCAGCCTGCCAAGTATACACACATGTCAAGTACTCACAAATCCTTCACGTTACATGATAATATCACTCCTACCATTAGTACTAAACCTTTTTCATCTGATCCAAATGACAAAAAATTATATTACAGTCTCCGTTACAGATCTCATGTCAAGGAAATATGTATTAAATATGCTTTTTTGATAATCATAGTTTGTCTGGTTTAAGGAAAACACCATATACACCGTAGACAAGGTTTTATATGCAGAGTGCTTTATATGAAAATAGGGTAAGTGTAAATGATTTACTCCATAAAAGCATAGATAAACTATGCATACACATCATCACACATCAATTTATTGGTGAACAGCATTGTCGGCTCATGTACATTAAAGGATAAATTTATACCCTGAAATACACACCACATATTCCGTTAGGTTATTTATTTATTTTTTTATATTATAAAATCTGTTTCCCTAATATTTAACAGGAAATTGTTCACAAGAGGTCAAAATGTAAATATATACAACTTTTAATAACTATATAGATAAAGCCATTCTTGTGCGAACATTATTTCCCACCAAGATATAAATTCAGCCCCCAACTATCCACCCACCCATATATGAACTAAAATTATTATCTTATCTCCTCTCAAACATTAAAAACCCTGCTGAATCCCTGGTACATCACGCCTAAGAACAGATATCACAGAAAAAGTCCAGCTCTTCCTTACTTCATCCTGATGTGTTGCTCCAGGTTCAGTCATTGGGTCTGGAACTAGTTTGGCCCTCTGGAGCTCTGTATGTTTCTCATTTCCTTCCCCATAACTACAGAAGACGAGACAAAACCCAAGCACTATAGACAACTCTCCGCAAGACATATTGAAGTGCTATGCTATGAAAACACACTGCAGGCCTGTTTTATACTCATCCACATAATCACTTCCAGATGCAGAAAGCTGGAGGGAGGTAAAAACACACACGCTCTTCCACATAAACTCTTATGAAAACATATTGCTGCTAGCTGGGCTTGGTTGTGGGCACTCAGTTTTTTTCTGTTTCAAACGAAACTTCCGCTTTCTTCTTCATGCTTATTAAAATAAATGCATCCTTGAATGCTTTGTGCAGTAGTGTAGGCAACTTTTCCACAAAAGAAAAACTCTATTTGGATAAGAGTGTTTGCTTCTCACAAACATGGAAATGCCATGTGTTTATTTGCTCTCGTCCTTAATGGGGTGAGATTAAGAACCTGAAAAGGATCAAAATACACAATGTAATGGATTCATAGTATATCATATAAATCATCTCTAGAGATGATAATATGCTTCCGCTGTTAAAGTGTTTTTCCACTAAAACGTTGACGCAGTTGATTTTCAGTAGGCTGGGTAATTTCAAGAACTATAAATGTTAAGCTTTGGAAGAATTTCTCACTGAGGGAGTGTAGCAAAGAGTGGACTTTGGCAGGCTACGCCACTGTTGACTGAATCGGCTGACTGAATACACGTGTGAATTGGCTTTGTAAGGCTGGGCAGTCCATGCAGATTTGTTTTGTAATTATTATTTCAGATCAGTGGCTGCACAGTGGCTTAGTGGTTGGCACTGTTGTTTCGCACCACCAATGTCAAGGGTTTGAATTTGCAGGATTGCATGTTCTCCCTGCATTGGTGGTTTCCTACAGATACTCCAATTTCCTCCCACATACAAAGACATTGTACTGTATTTCCTACATTCATTACACAAGCGAAATTGTTTAAGCCTCTTTTGTTTTGATTGTAATGCCCATGGCTTACAGCTAATGAAAATCAAACATCAAGCATCTCAAAATATTAGGCTATTTAAATTATTGAGTAAATTACTATTATGAATAGGTCTAGTTCAGTACATGCAACCACAGTCATGGGGAAGACAACTGTTTACAACAGTTGCCCAGAAGAAGATCTTCGACACCATCCACAAGGAGGGTAAGACACAGACACAACTGTATCAAAGCATATTCATGGAAAAAAGACTGCCAAGCTACGCTGATGGGAGAGTTTCCCAAGAATTGGTGTGAGGCTGGAGTTGCGTCCCTAGAGCCAAGCCACTCCTGAACCAGAGACAATGTTCATGTCATACTGTACCTGGGCTAAGTAGAAAAATAACTGGACCATTGCTGGTCCAAAAGTTCTTTTTAGATGAAAGTAAATTCCGCATTTCATTTGAAAATCTAGAGTTTAAAGAGAACACAGCCATCTACCGTTTTAGAGATTTTAGAACACTTGCTGTCTCTGTCTGCTGACAAGATTTTTTGGAAATGCCAATTTCTTTTTCCAGCTGGACTTAGCATGCCCTTACATTGCCTAAACTGCTACTAACTGGTGTGCTGACTATGATTTTACTGTGCTTGAGTGGCCAGCTACCTCGCCTGAACCCCATAGAAGAGAATCTGTTGTGTGTTGTTAAGAGGAAGATGAGAAAAACCTGGTGTAACAATACAGACGAGCTGAAAACTGATATCGAAGCAACCTGGGTTCAATAAAGTTTCAGCAGTGCCACAGGTTGATCGTTTCCATCCCATGCCACATTGATACAGTAAATCATGTTATAAGAGCCCTGACCAAATATTGAGTAATTAATATAAAATACGTTTCACTTTTTCAATTAAATTACAAAAAATAAAAATTCCACAATATTTAATTATTTTTATTATATTTATTTTTTTGTAATTTTATTTTGCACTTTTTGATGCACTGTTTATGTACAGTGGCTGTTGCCCTGATGCAAGTCATTCTAAAATCTCTATTGTATCTCTATCTGATGTGTTTGTTTTTGTTATTGTTGTCAGTCTTTCAGATGCCCCCGATAACAAAAGAGAAGTAGGGATGAATACAAGGGCACAAAGTAGACAGAGGACCCCAGGGATCATAAGAAATGAAAATTTTCTAGTGAAATGAAAACTGGGGACCAAGTGCATTATCTTTTTACTTGTCATATACTGTAAGTAAGCGCATCATAGCTCTATTAACTCTGCTGGAAAAACAGTTTCCTCTAACCAGCCATTAACTGCCAGTAAACAATCCAAGTTGGTCAAGGTGCTAGACTATCCTATTACTTTATAAACAAATATATGAGACGGTCTAACTGCCTTACAGATGTGTTATTTACTAGAATGGAACCTAAAGTAGCTTCCTGCTATTGTAGCCAATCTGCTGCATGATTTAAAGGAGACATGTGTTGTGCATTCTGTGAGGTTTTTCTGCCCAATTTATGTGTAAAGAGTGTTCTTTTGAGTATAGCCTTCATACCAGCTCGTACCAGTCTGGCAATTTTCCTCATACCTTGCTCATCACACAACAACCTCATGCCCCAGGTTTTTCTTTGTTTGTTTTTGCAATATTCTGTTTTGCACAAATAGAAGATTAGCAGCTTCTGAAATAGACAAAGCAGCCTATTTGACACAAACAGTCATACTACGACTAGATTTGTGCAATGCTGCATTTTTCCCAAATTGATGTTTGATTAACTGGAACTAACGATTTTATGCATTCAGCTGTAGCCACATGTTTGTTGTATTAAATGGGATAAATGCATTAATGTTAAAGTGCATGGGCATTCCTAATAAAGCTGTCGGTTATTGCATACGAGTTATCGTTTTTGACTGGTTACTTGCCACTGAAGACTTTGATGCACGTAAAAAACGAGCCAAACTATCAGTATTGTGTCATGTCAAAAGCATCCTTTCATGTGACCATTCAGGCGTGGCCAAAGTTTGCCTTGAATAAAGAACAGTACAAAAGTTCCTCCGAGAGCAGCTTCTCCCAACCATTCAACAACAGAATGGCGACAAACAATGGAGCACCTTGCCGTAAGTAGCTTGGGAAGCAAAACATCAACATTTTGAGTGCATGGCCAGGAAATTCCCAGAATCCCACTGAGAACTTGTGGTCAATCCTAAAGAGGTAAACCCACAGAGGTAAACCTGCACATTCTGACAAACTCCAAGCATTGATTATGCGAGAATGTGCTGCCATCAGTCAGGATGTGGCTCAGAAGTAGATTGATAGCAAGCCAGGGTGAATTAAAAAAAAAGAAGGGTCAACACTGCAAATATTGAGCCTTTGCTTAAACTTAATGCAATTGTCAACATTTATGAAAAGCTTGTGATTATACTTTAGAGTTCCATAGTAACACCTGACACACCGAAGCAGCAGACTTTGTATATATAAAATACATATTTTTGTAATTCTCAAAACGTTTGGCCCCAGATGCACAGTAAATCCGTTACTAATCTGTGCGCGTGCTGCGTGGCCAATGTCGAGGCACGTGATTGGCCGGCGCGCGGCTCCCGCTGCTCAGGTGCAGCAGTCTCGCGCCGGCTCTTTACACACAGCGCGCAGCGAGCAGCAGCCATCCGGCAAAAACATAAAACAAACTGCCGGATGTTTCCGTGTTTTTAGCCTCTCAGCATAAACGGGGCTATTCAGAACTGGCGACTAACGCTGTTTTGACATATTTCTAAATTCTCTCTCTCTCTCTCTCTCTCTGTGCTTTGGCAGGAAAACGCGTCTAGTGAATCCGGTAAGTGTCCCGCTGGCTTCGGTCTGAACTGTTACTTGTTTCACGCGTGTTTTCCTAAGACAGCACTGCCAGGTTCAAGTTATTTATTCTGGAAGAAATGCACGAAGAAAGAGTCGCCAGCTTTAGTACATCCTACTTGCTTGTTAAAGTGACCTTTTACAAGAAAAACAACAACAACTGTGTAGCCTGAGCTGTTAATTTAAGACATTTTTATTTATTTTCATTACTTTCTGAAGTCATGGACTATACATTCGTATGCAGTACATATAAATACATTAATGGAAAATATTAATATATTGTAAATAACTTGTATACTGTATACATTTTGTTACTGTACTGTAAATATATATTTATCGATTATATAAAGGTGTTCATGTATGTTGTTCATATCTTGTACACGTACATCTAATAATCTTAGAATGATCTATCATAATCTAGTGGCACAGCGGCTTAGTGGTTAGCACTGGCACCTTGATGGGTTGGTGTGTGCTCCGGTTTCCTCCCACAGTCCAAAGACATGCAGCTTTTGCTAATTAGTGTCCCATCACATGTTAGTTTAGACCCCCCAACATCATTCAACCTAAAGATAATCCAGAGAAGGGATTCAAACTCCCAGCCTGGAGGTGTGAGGCGACAGTGCTAACCCCTAAGCCACAGTGTCGCCAATCAAAATGCATAATAATATACCAACAGTGTAACAATGTGCATAATTAGGATAACATCAATAGAAATAATATTTATTATTGTTGTTATAATTTTTATACGTTGTCATACTAGCTCAATGTCTGAGTAACAAGGCTATTGCATGCTTCAATACACACAAGCCATGAAGTCATATGACTTGGAAAGTATCTTAAAAGCTTAGCTATACTAAGACAGTTTGCATGATTTGCCATGTGACCCGTCTTGGAAAACATACCAGTATCAAAGAGCAAGATATTAATATAAATACGATGTCTTTATTATAGTGTCCAAGTTATTTTGCTGGTGTGGTTTAGGTCCACATGTCCACTTAGAGGGAATAGCCGCGGCAAATGAAAACCAAAATTTTATGAATGACCACCTACAGTATGTATATCTAATTATGCAATATTTCTAACATAATATGAATGCTTTCTTCTAGCATTTTCAGTCAGCATTTGCAGGAACTGATGAGTAAGCAAATACCACAAATCAAAAGAGCAACATATTGGACCTCTTCCAGTGCTTTCTGTATGTGTAAAACCTCTGGCTGCTGTTCTGTTGGCTTATGGTAGCCCAATACTTTACTAATCCATTAGATGTTTTCCCCTTTAGGTTGTCCCATGTCTGTACAGTATATATGCTATTCATTATATAAAGCCTTAACCTGCCAGTTATCGTGTGACTATAATCTCTATCTGCAGACACACTGTGAAAGATCTTAAGAAACAAAATTGGCTTAAAGCATTTATACAAGTAGCTCATGGATGTATGGTATTTGTACATGTATTTGTTCTCACTGTTGGCTTCCTGCATGCTGTGGCCATTTTGCCAAGTGTTGGGCCTGAATATGGGTAGATAGCTGAAGCTGTTTGCTGTCGGGATTGTAAACACCTCAAGAGTTTTTTCATCAACATGTGAACAGTTTAACAGCAAAACGTAATACTTACAATTTGGACTACTACTCATTTTGGCAAATAATTTTTTTCTGGCTTACAAGGTTGAAAACTGCTATATAACATTAGAAGCGTTTAATATCTATGTTTAAGACATAATGTTTAGATGAATGTTGATGCCAAGAAAAAGGAACCTTACACTTTGTTACTGTACTGTAATGGAGAACAACTATGTGTCTCCAAACGGCCGAGATGTGTTCTGTGAAATAAGTCATTGTGGTAAAATTGCATGTTGCGCACATACCATGATATATACTTAAGAAATCTTTAGTTATTGGGTAAAGTTAGTGCGTAGTGAAAAAATCTGTTCCACAGCAAATGGATAATCTCTTTTCCGCCTCTTACTCATATTACTTGTCCGTGCATTTGTAAGACATGGTACACTTATGGAAATCTTTTCTATTTAAAATTATGCAGAGCTATAACTTTACAGCATTCGTAAGATGTGCAAATTTTGTGTACAAGACACATGAGAAGCATGTGCTGTGTGTGTCCAGTACACACTGTCTGTACTGCAAGTTGACTCCCTAGTGGTCTAAAAGTTAATAGATTATGTGAGCTCTGAGAAATACTGTGCAAAACAAATATTATCAGGTTCGTTAATTTTGAATATAGTTAAATTCTTGTTAGCAATAAATCAATAAATTAATGACTACTCATTAGGGGCAGTTGTAGCTCAAATGGCTTAGGCACTGGGTAACTGATTGGAAGGTTGGTGGTTTGAGCCTCAGCTCACCCAGGTTGCCATTGTTGAGCCCTTAAGCAAGGCTCTTAACCCTAGCTTCTCCAGGGGCCATCTGTATGATGGCTGACTCTGCACTTTGACCCCAGTTACGCTGGGATATACAAAGAAAGAATTTTACTGTGCAGTAATGTATATGTGACAAATAAAAGCTTAACATCCCTACTTCTTCAAGATCTAAAATAAACAAAGCATTCATATTCTTGTTCATGGAACTGTTGTTTAAAAATAATATTGTTATACTGAATATTAGCAAGGCAGTGATTATGGACTACAATTTATGGATAAAAAATTCATACAGACTTATGAACAATACGAATCATATCTTTTCCGATATTCATTGGTACCAATATTGCCTAATTATATTCAGATTGCAGCATAAGACAGCTGTTTTCTAGTGCGTCTAATTTTTACCAGATTTGGAGGCAGCATTGCACCTTGCATAACAGCGACAGGAAATCCTGAATTTTGTTCACAAGACTGTGACTTCTATAAAAGTTTTATAAACATGGAAAAGGAAACTACAGACTACGTAAGCCTGGGTTTCATTTTCACAGCAGCCGTTTAGCATTTATTTAGCAAAGTCATATTTATTCAAAGTATCTTAAAAGCTTAGCAGTAATAAGACAGTGTGCATGACATATTCTTGTTAATACATAAATAACAGCCATATTTATATTTGTAGATTAAAGACATTTCAATGGCAGATGGAAGTACATATGCAAATTGTTGGCGTCTAGTTACATTGCTTGTTAATAAAAGTGCTTACCACAATGAAAAACTGCCAAGTAAATAAATATCATATTCACAGTACAATAGAAGTTATGGGAGTGGAAGAGAGAATGTGATATTTCTTTGAGCTCCTTTCTTCTTTCCTAAATGGATTAATGAAGTAATAAAAATGATTTGTCTGTGTTTTTATCTTGATATATCAAAGACAATAGTTGAGAAATGGGCCGCAAGTTGGACATGTCAAATCTGACAGAGGAGGAGGCAGAGCATGTGCTGGAGGTGGTGCAGAGAGACATGCAGCTACGTAAGACAGAAGAGGAGCGTCTTAGGTAAGCTGTGACGGTGTTATACTCCTGTCTGCATCATAAAATTTTTATAGGCTCTTCAGTTAATCCATGCATTACTTGTTTGCAGTAGATATTACTTTATCATTCCTTTTGAGCAAAACACAGAATTCAGGAAGGACCCTCCCTTCCTTGTCTCACAGTAGCTTACTTCCTCAGACAAAGGATATGATCTCAGCTTTGTGGGCAGCTATTTTGGATCACTCACAAATACGTAGATATTTGTTTGCCCGGTTTGGTGAGATTAAATTGTACATTATGTAGTGTCTCACTTTTGTGCTTAAGTTATGTAGTCCTTTACAACCAATAATTTGTGTTTTTTTCCTCTCATTAAAGGAATGTCTATCATTTCAAATTTTATTTGTCATATACATGACCATACACAGTAAGACATGGACTGAAATGCATCTATGACTGTTCACTTGACCTAAAAAAATAAATAAATGTAAGGTAGAGTGGAAAGACAGAAAGATTTTAATGCAATTGGGAAAAAAATGCAACTTCTGTACAAATTTACAACTTACAAATGTTTCAATTAAAAAATAATTAGAATATAAAAACGTAAAAGAAATGATAGATTAATCACATAAGCTAAACAGGATGTGCAGAATTTGAATATGCATAATGTGCAGAAGGTAAAATTTCTTTTAACTGAAAGCATACTGTACTAGTATTCTCACCAGATGAGTTTTCTGTGCAGGTAGCAAAATTAGTGTCTTAGTAATGGGTTAGGACGCCCCTAGCTGTGAGAACCTAGGCCATATTACATAATTTGCATTATTTCCTGCTCCTCAAACTGTTCAGGGAGCCCTCACGTCCTGCAGATGGGGGCATCATTATCTTTTGAGAAACCACTTGCATCAGGACAGAAATGTTTCATCATAAAATAAAAATTCTTAACATAACATTTTGTTTTTATTGACATTTTGTTTTTATCATCATGTGGATACATGTAACTTAGTGTCCACTAAGTGGTCACTGGACACAATACTCTCAATGCACTCAGTGTTTTCCATGCTTTTATTTTAATTTTTAAGAGTGATTACCTTATAACCACAGGCCTACTGTTGCCGTCATGTGAAACTAAAATGTCACAGTGCTATTTAAAACACTGCTGCACAAGATACAATCGAAGTAGTGCAAAGCACGACCATGTTCCTGTCATGTCACTTTAATAGCACTGATAAATGTTGACTAATATATATATATATATATATATATATATATATATATATATATATATATATATATACTTATATAGTCAAATACTGTAATGTAGGGAATACACATAAAAAAAAAAAAAATCAAATCGCTTAAACCACTGCATTGTTTTCTTTCAGAAAATAGTTACACTGCTTTATAAGATTAGAGCTTGGGTTTATGCCAGGGTCAGGAGAAAGAGCTCAGATTTCTACAGGATAAGGAAAACAGGCTGAGACATGAGCAGGATCTAAGATTGAGCCAGGAAGGGATTAGGAGCAGTAGACTAAGATCAGATTAGTGGCATAGCCTGACAAAGCAAAATGATCAATAAAAGAGATTGAAACAAGGTTGGCTGGACAAAGCGAATGATTAAGCGGGCCAGCCAACTTACCATTTATAGACTTTCAAGAACCTGCCAGAATCTGTCAATAATGACCCTGTCATCAAATTATTGTCAATGGGTAATGGGTAGAACCTGCCAGGTTGAGCAGAAATCCCCACCTCAATGTCTGCTTAAACTCACCCACCCAAAATCTGAGGTATGCATTTGCATGTAATTTTATTTTGTAGCTTTGATTAAGGCTTTGTATGCCATATTATTTTTCAGTTCTTTTTTTGAAATAATAATAAATAAACATATTTTTCTTATATCACATGAGAGAAAGGTATATGGAGAGACATAATTAAATACAGTATATTTACTGTACATACAACATTTCCTCTTTTCTTTACTGTTTAACTGATTGTTGTATGGTGTATCAGTGTTCTCATCTACACACAGAAAATAAAGCGTGTTTATTGCCTGACTTTACAAAAAGTCAGGTTTCAGTACGATAAAATTGTTGGCCTATGTGTAGCAAAGAACAAAACTAAAGTGATTGAGGAAGGAAGTCTCTGGAATTGGGTTTGGAACTGTCCATTGCATTAGTAAAACTTGGATGGATAGAGCTGAACTATCAAATCTGTGACTAGAGATCACGTAAATGCGTGGTGAAGTTGCACATTCTTCAGTGAGGCTATTTGGAAAGAATGGCTTAAATTTCCGAGGTAGAAAAACAGATTGGCCTTTGGAGCATGGGTGAAAGTATGCTTGTATGGAAAGAAGGGAAAGAAGCTGTTTTTCAAATCCCACGTTCCAAACCAGGCAAGGAAGCACTTTCAGCAAGAAAACACATCTGATAATGTTTTTGCCATCTTAAACTACACTTTGTCTCGTTTGCAATTTCTTCCAAGTCCCTCTGCCACTTAGCTGAGAATATATGCATGTGCTGCTGGTCTTATCACTTTTAATCAGCCCTGTACAATTTGTTCTGTGTAAACAAATACATTTCTAGGAATTTATTTTTCTTCCATTACAAACAGTTAGGGTTAACAAGCCTCATGAGCAGCCAGCTGTAACTGTGCCACCTCCCTGGAACACGCGGACTAGGTGGCCGTAAGTACGGTTCATCATGATTCACCACGAGTTGGCGCTATGATTACGTTTCCTTCTTTCAGCGCGAAAAATTAAACGTTTATTTTTTTGCCGATTCTTGCGGATGCTTGCGGACCTTGAAGGACTTCGCTGAACGTCGGCGGGCATCCGCGGCGGCTCACGGTGCCTAACACCGCATCTCACCGCGAGTCAAACCGCATAGGTAAGATAGGGGCATAATGCCAGTAGGTTTGGTTTCTTCTCAACCTTCCAAAACATGTCAGTAGGTGACTTGACTACTATCTACTATCCCTAGTTGGGAATAAGTGCATAAATGTATGTGAACTTGGTGCCCAGTGATGAACTGGCATCCCATCATGTGTATTATGGCTTCCTGCCCAGTATTACCAGGATAGGTTCCAGATCCACTCTGACCCTGATCCAAATAAAAAGCTGCGTATGCTAAATGGCCAAAGGTTTGTGAACACCTGCCTGTCACACTGTTATGCTAGCCTTCCTCACACTTTTGCCATAAATTTCAATGCTCACAATTGCATAAAATGTTTTGTATACTGTTAAATTAAACTTTCGTCTCACTGAAACTAAGAGGCACAAACCTGTGACAGCATGACAGTGCCCCTGTACACAACATGCAGTCTATGAAGACAGGGTCTGCCAAGGTTGGAGTGAAAGAACTAGAGGGTTCTGTACTGTCCAGTGCCCTGACCTCAACCCCTATGAACATGTGGATTGAACACTTTGGATGAACTGGAATGCTTGCTGCAAGCCAGGCCTCCTCACCTAATATCAATGCAATATCACAGCCACACTCCGAACTCTGATGAAAAGCCCTTCCAGAAGAGTGAAGGTTATTATAACTGTTAACCAGCATTCAACCTTGGACTGGGATGTTGAAAAATCACTTATGAGTGTGGTGGTCAGATGTCCACAGTTTATTTAATCTAAACTGATTAACACTTTGATGTTATCTGTTCTTCACTTTTTGTCAGCATTTCCCCCCAACCTCTGATTACTAAACTGACTACTAATGTTAACACACATGAAAAATTACTTTTTCGTTTTTTCCATTTTTTTTATTCACCAAACATACCAAACATTTTATAACACAAATGCTACAAATTGTTTTTTACCCTATGTGAATAATGAAATTCCCCCACTGTGATTAAAGAGTCTGGCACCAAGGTTTTATTTTTGTAGGTTAATCAAGACATATTGTCAGCACTAAGCTGTTTTTCTTCCTAGGATAAGATTAGGCCAAACAAATATTTAGGCCAAAGAAATAAACATTTCTCTTTCACAATGTCAGTGCTTCTTTACACTTTTGCTTAGTGTCACATAATAATTTAGAACGGATGTCAGTATTGATTTCTCTGAGTGAAGGATGTACAGGGCCACATTTTAATTACAGTAGCGCTGGGCCATTTCTAAATGTTTTCGTTATTGTATTGCCTTGGGAGCTGCTGCATATTGATGTACACATTTATTCATGATCTGACTGGCTTCCTAATAAGGCCAGTATTGATTGACTAATTGTTTGCTTACTGATGGAAGACACAGCAGACTACCTTAGTATGTGGTGCTTTCAATAACTTTTAAATTCTGCAGACTATATTACTATTTTTAGTAATACTCTTTTTAAGTACAAGCGCTTATTTTAGTGATACTTTTCAAAATATAGAACAGTGATGCTTTTTATATGGTTGCTCATGTATAATGACATTGTGTTTAGGTTTGTTGACTTCAGGGCTATTAAATCACTGTAGAAAGTCTTCCTGTTGGGATTGTAAATTAGGCTCTAGCTCACGAGTTGACAGCTTTTTTTCCCCCAAACATCCTGACTCAGGGACATAGCCATTTTCTCTCTGGAAGATGACTAAGTGTTTTTAATGCTTGGCCTATAAACTTGATAATTGGCATAATTTGATGTCAACATCACTTAACATAAAATGTTGTGATTTTAGTGAATAATGAACTATGGTGTAGCTGGTCGGTTACAACTATTTAAAAACACAGATTATTTCCAGATAAAGTGTTGTGCAATAGAACTGTTTTTTAAAGATTATACTTTAAAAATTGAGCTTTGTTAGAAAATAATGTAGAAATAGTTTGTGCAAGCATAATTTGTGTGTGTGTCGAATTGTGGTGCAGCGACGAGCACCACTTTTCAGTCATGTTTAAAAGTTAGTACCCCCCTTTTTAATTCCATGTGTTTTTTGGAACAATTTTGCATGTTCACAGCTCTCTTAAGGTCCCATCTCATCATTTAAGTTAGGTTGAGGTCTGGCCTTTGACTCCATTCCAAAACCTTGATTCTTTTGTTTTTCATCCATTCTGATGTAGATTTACAGGTGTGCTTCGGATCATTGCTCTGTTGCATGACCCGATTTCGACCATGCTTTAGCTGTCAGACAGATGGCCTCACATTTGCCTCTAGAATACTCGGGTATAAAATAAACCCAAAATATCATCCATCCACTGCCTTGCTTGACAGTGGGGTTGAGGTGTTTCTGCTGGTTTTTGCCAAACCTGGTGCTGGGCATTAAAACCAAACAACTCCACTTTGATCTTATTTGTCCATAGGTCTTGTGGTTTGTTCAGAAGCAGTTTTGTGATCCTCAGCAATGCTTCTCTATCTCTCTCTTTTTTTTTTTTTACACATCAGAGGCTTTCTCCTAGCAACCCTCCCAAACAAACTGTACTTTTTCAATCTTCTGTTAGTTTTGCTATCATACTTCAACATTCAACATGCCCAGAGAGTCCTGTAGGCTTAATGTAGGTCTTGTTTTTTTTTTTCTTAAATTGTTTGGAAATGGTTGTTTGCATGGGGTCATGAACTGACATTATCAAGACAAAAGAATGTCATATTAAAAACTAGAGAAAATGAGATAATTAAATATTTTTCGATTTACTTCTTCCAGTCAGAAGAAATATGGCAAAGATCAAAAACCCTAGAAGTTAATTTACTTAAAAGTAAATCTGACAGTGGCAGGTCACATTTGGGTTTGGGATTAAATGATTCTTATGGGTAATTATGTTTCTGCAGCTAATATTTAGGTCTAGGTATGCCAACTTAGATAAAATTTTAGGTGAACGAAGGTATACAGTATGAATAGGATTGGGTATCCTTTGGGTGTTTTCACAAAACCAGAGCCAAATCGATGCTGTTAAGACGGTACTGACGCCTCCTTTTGCGGACAATAATGTACAGCATCAATTCTTTTTGGGAATGACAGGTACAAGTCCTGCGTAGTAGCAAGGTCACTATGTGATGCTGGTGGAGGAAAACGTTTCCTGACTCGCTCCTCCAAAACACTCCAAAGTGGCTCAATAATATTTTGATCTGGTGACTATGCAGGCCATGGGAGATGTTCAACTTCACTTTCATGTTCATCAAACCACTCTGTCTTGCTGTGTGTGTTGGTGCATTATCATCCTGATACACGGCACTGCCATCAGGACACAATGTTTGAACTTTGGGTGCACATGGTCCTCCAGAATGGTTCGGTACTCCTTGGCAGTGACATGCCCATTTAGCACAAGTATTGGGCCTAGGGAATGCCATAATATTACAGCCCAAACCATCACTGATCCACCCCCATGTTTTACTCTGGGCATGCAACAGTCTGGGTGGTACGCTTCTTTGAGGCCTCTCCACCGTAACTCTCCCGTATGTGGGAAGTACAGTGAAGGTTCACTCATAGAACAATACATGTTTCACATTGTCCAAAGCCAAATATTTTTGCTGCTGGCACCATTGAAACCGACGTTTAACATTGGCATGAGTGACCAAAGTTTTGCCTATAGCAGCCTGGCCATGTACACTAAACCTGTGGAACTCCAGATGAACAGTTTTGGTGAAAACAGGAGAGTTGAGGTTCACATTTAATTCTGCAGTGAGTTGGGCAGCTGTGGTTTTACGTTTTCCCTTTCAGACAGCCTCCTCTTGTGTCCATAGTTACTCCTGTTGGATGTGGTTCGTCCTTCTTGGTGGTATGCTGACATTACGCTGGATACTGTGGCTCTTGTTACATCACAAAGACTTGCTGTTTGTCAGCGATCTCTCTCTCTCTCTCTCTCTCTCTCTCTCTCTCTCTCTCTCTCTATATATATATATATAATGTACAAAACAACAAATAAACATGGTACATAACACAAGTACAATAATTTAACAGCAATAACAAACAGCAAAGTAGTTGTTATTCTTGGAATGCTACAAATCATCAGCTGCAACAACCAGCCGGGGAAGCAAACACTGACAGCTAATGTTCACAAGCTACTAAACGCGTTGCATGCAGCTTCATCCCATGTGTACTAAAATGTTTCATTAAGTTTGATGTGTTTCCCTCTTTACAAACAAAGACATTTGTTGCATGTCACAGTGTTAAAATCCTTTGTTGGGAATTTAAATTTAAGTGCGTTTAGCATTCGGCTACTGTAACACTACCTAATAACTACAGTGTAATCACTGCATTCACATGCTGCATTCACGCAGATGATCTTATTTCCAGAGTTGTGCTTTCCAACTTGCATTCACATACATTTTCTCAGTCTGGATTTTTTTTTTACGTGCAGGTGACGATGCTTATTACTGTTATATCTTATAGCTGTTTCAGAGAAGGGACTGAAATCTGCATTTAAATCAGTTTAAAGCATACCACCTGCAGGATTATAGAGGAACGACACCATTTTACAGGAATTAGAAAGTAATATAAAAATATTGATATTGGAGTTAGTGTGGCCATACATGAATAGCCACACAAAAGAACTGCAGTATGTAAATGAATAGATCAAGTCGCTGCTACTGCTAGTTTGGCTGTACCCACTAGAGATGATTCATCTGTGATGATTGATGATGATCATTCCATATGTCCGCTCTAGCAGAGCCTTGCAGGCTCCGCTACAAATCATCCAGAGAGCATTCAGCATGATTTCTTTTGACAAGCAGGTTGAGAGCAGAGGTTTTTGTGTGTTTTACATACTACAAGTCAACATGTATTTGATGGTAAATACATTGGACTGGGTCAACCGTCATAGTAAGTAGGGTCCTGAATATTTCTGTTATTCAAAATCAGTGCAGTTTAATAACTGTGTACGTTGTCTAGTTTATTGATGTCTTGCAGCAGTTACTGTATGATATTATTTTTCCTTTTAAAAGTATTAAAACGTTATAAAAATATTTATATTTTTAATTATTACAGTAAATGTGAGGATACTGTTAATTGAATCAATCCAGTGATCTCACTGGCAACAAACTGCAGCGTTCTTCTTCTGTGCCGGGGGGTGGGGGGTTTTCTCCATTTAATCTCTTCTTTAGCAGATGTTCAGTATTTCCCCAGATGAAGTCCTTTGTTGTATTGAAAGTGTGCGGTTCATTGTCTGACTGCATGATTGGATGCATTTCTCTGCCAATTGTCAGACAGAATGTTATGGTAGACTTCATCATGCTTTAAATCATCAGTTAAGATTATCTGATAGATGATTTGTGTCTAGGACAAATGTGTGCATCTTCAGTGTAGGATACCTTCACACAAAACGCCAAACACTATGCTACAAACAGTGTTGGGGGACGTTACTTTTTAAAGTAACTATTACTGCCATTAAAAAGTAAGCAGTTACATTACAGCATTACCTTCTGATAAAAGTAACTAGTTAGAGTACTTTTCAATTGCAGAAAATGAAAACTTCTTTGTGATTCCTCATGCATGTTATTTTAGTCAAGACCTTTATAATTATTCTACCATCATCACAAAGCGAAGTTTGGCTCATAATCTGTTAACTACTAACAGCAGGAATAACAGAGGGGGGGGGGGGGGGGGTAATCGGGGGCGGGGCTTGTGAGACGACTTTCACACACACAAACCGAATCACTGCTGTCTGGCACATAAAATATAACTAAATAACTGAGTACATAAATGGTGGACCTAACGTGTTAGATTACTCATTACATTAAAAAAGTAATCCAAGTACTCTTCCCAACACTGGATACAAATATACAATTTTTATCACATTTAGACATTTGTGTAATATTAGCTTTCATCATGGTGGACTGAAATCAAAATTAATCAATTCAGACTGAGTAATGTGGTGTTGGCTTGAGGAAGTCAACCTGTACAGAGCTGAAAGGTTATTGGCAAAAAAAACTAACAATAAAAGATCTTAGTGCAGCTCCAGGGAAAATATTTGAGAGGTGTTTTAATTTTGAGGTTCATTTAATCAGTCTACACTCGACTTCTCCTTGACTTCTCAGTCACTGTATACTGCGTACTAAGAAAAACACACACACTGCAGTAATTATTTGACTGTTCAGGCCCTTAAAATGTCTTATCTGCCTCAGAGCCTTAGCCACCAGAAACCAGCTTTTATACAGGAGACCACCACTTGACGCTCTGGTTTGACAGATGCTCTACTTTGACAGTTCTGCTGTTTCTGGGTCTGATCAATTTGCTCCACCAGCTGGTGTACTCTTACTGTAGCTGCATCGCAGTCAGCTTATCTTTTTCAGCTTAGTTTCTCTGCATAGTTATCTGTATGCTCACACACCTGGATGTCCAGATGAACTTGTTCTCTGTGTGTGAGGAAGATGAAGGTGACCCTGAAGGTGTGTACTGGCCAGACACAATCCTCTTCTCATCAGGGTCTTTGACTTCCACAAACATCCCGAGCTCTGGTGTACAGCTGCATACGGTAGTTCCTGATTATCCCCTTAAAAATGTTTAATGAAACTTTTGAAAAACAAAAATGTACCCTGCATTAACTGCATTTTAAACTTGCAGTTCTAATACTTTTAAGGTGAATATATCCACTTTACATTTACACATAAAGCGTTTTCACTTTGGACTTATAAATCTGACCATAGAGGTATTTATTTATAATGACAAACATTGCTGTTTTCAAAAAGAACGTATTTGGACTTCACAAAATTAAACCATTAGTGCTTTTTTTAGTTTTGCAAAGCTGTGCTTTAGGACAAGTCAGTAGCTTTTTGTAGCATTGTGTTTAATTGTATCCCATTCCTCTGGGAAAATTGTCAGTAAGGTTAGAAGAGTTCCTCTAATGGACCTGCAGTTTTCAGCGAAATTCACATGTAATGCACCACTATTGTTTGCAGAGAATCAGCCCCATTTTATGGTCCTGTCTGTGTAGTTCACACTTCCTTGTTTACTCCAAGCATGACAAGCTCAATTATAATCAAAGAGTTCTATTTTTATTTTGTCTGACTTCCTATTTACTGCTCCAAAAATGCTTCCGAATTGTCTACATGCTTTTATATGAGCATCTCTATGCTTTATTGTTAGCAGTGGAAA
Organism: Clarias fuscus; assembly: GCA_030347435.1. Taxonomy (NCBI): domain Eukaryota; kingdom Metazoa; phylum Chordata; class Actinopteri; order Siluriformes; family Clariidae; genus Clarias; species Clarias fuscus. Next base: position 11,608,484 of record CM059205.1, read on the forward strand.
TGGAATGGGAATGATTGTTGTATAGTTCGCTGCTTATTATTTTCGCTGCTTTCTGGTCATCCTTCAACTAATTTCAAGTGACTGCTGCCATTAGAAAATGCGGTGTAAAATCTCAAGTGGCATACACGTCCTGGATAGGTGTTCCATTAGTTGTGGTTCCATAAACTTACTACATTTGTATCATTATACCTTGTACTGAGAAGAATGTATAATGTCTTTTCTATTAATTTCTATAAATTAAACCAATTAATTAATTAAATTACATTAATAGCGTTGTAATGTTTTTTTCACAACAGTGAATAATATATTCATACTGTATATACAACCTTAACATTAAAACCATTAACGTTAAAACCACCTACTGTAGGTTTTGGGTTTCTTTCATGGAGTCTAGCACCAGTAGATCGGGGTGGGGCCTCCATGGCTTGAGCTTGTTTGTCAGGAGCATACCATGGGTGCTCGATCTGAGGATTTTCGAGGCCAGGTCAGCCTTGGATTCTGTGGTGCACTAGATGTTCTGCTGCATTTCTATTGTGGCCAGCTTGACTTTTTTGGTGGTTTGTGTGGCTTTCTGTAAGATTGAAACACATGGGCTGGCCTGTGGTCCCCAGCGTGAGTGATTCCTGGGTGCCCAATGATACTGTCACCAGGTATATTGTGTATATTTGGGGATCTATGTTGATTACTTCACCTGGCGGTGGTGATAATGGCATCTCATTGATATATACTATATGTACAGTATATAGTACAGTATAATTTAAAAAATATTAAAAAGTATAAAAATTATATATAGGAATACTGTAGATATTTTTTTTTTACTATATTTGCTTTTTTGTTTAGATTACGCATATGAAGAATCGGTCAATTTGTGCACTTTCATTGTTGGGTTCTCCTGGCTCTTTTCCTTTTTTTGTTGCATGACAGCATTAGTTACTGAGATGAAGGACAAACATGCTGTAAAATAAGATGAGCAGCCAGTCTTATGAGACAAGGCTAAATGAGCGTGACTGTCCCGAGCAGGTATGAAACATAACGAATCTGCTAATGATGTTATGGCCAAGAAACCACAGAACTAGAACATGTCCGGTGGTTGTTTACTCTCTCGTCTGTGTGTGTGTGTGTGTGTGTGTGTGTGTGTGTGTGTGTGTGTGTGTGTGTGTGTGTGTGTTGTTTTTGCTGCACAGATGGAGTAGCTTGGTGCATCAGGCATGCTTCCAGTACTCTATTATGCATGCTTTAAATCTACATCTAGTTTCATGTCTGATCCTGAAGCAGTGAAATATGTTGATAATCTTAAAGAATCAAAGAGGGGTCAACGGGTTAACATGTATAATAAAAACATTTAAAAATGAAAGGGAAGACAGAATGAGAACCCAATCATGTGACTAATATATGGTACAAAAAGAAGAAAAGAATCACTAATAATCTACTAATTAGATCAAATGAAGTATTTGGGCAACCCAGGAATTCAGACCTACAGTATTATGTAGTTGTGTCACTACATTCCAGGCTGTTAATACGACTGAATATGAGAATGTGCAAGTTTCTTACATTCATGCACAAAAAAGTGTTTGGCCTAACCTGGATTTAAGCAGAAACATTTTAAATAAAAATCAAGAATGGGGATCACATGAATGCTTTGTGAACCTGCATGGTTAAAAATCATTAGTAAAACCCATAGTTATGTTTAATAATAAAAGTAGTAGCATTTCCTTACTCACACAGTGTGCTAGGAAAAAAGGCTTGCAATTGCCTGGGAGTATAAAGATTGGACTATTTACCAATGGAAAAAGGTTATGTGGTCTGATGAGTCCAGATTTACCGAATACCAGAGCGACGGGTGCGAAGGGAAGAGCATAAAGCAATGCACCCATCATGCATGGTACCGAATATACAAGCCTCTGGAGGCTGTGTTAGATTCTGGGGTTGCTTCGGTTGGTCAGGTCTAGGCTCAGCAATGTTATATAGCTTTAGAATTTAGTCACCTGACGACTTGAATGCACTAAATGATCAGGTTATCACATCAATTGAGTTTTGCCATCTTTTCAGATTTGAATCGTCAGAGAGTGGTTCTTCAAACATGAGCAATCATTTTAACAAATGATCTGGTCACCACATTGTGTGCTGTATAAAAGCTAATGGTGGTTGAATTAAATCTTAGAGTATGCAAGTGCATTTTTGTTACATCACATAATTAACATTAATATTGTGCATATGTGAAATGTGTCCCTTTGGAACGTATGCAAAAAACACCTACTGTTCTGGGCATTTTCTCTGGAATTAGAGAAATTTCACAAGCTTTCTTTGACTCCAACCTTCACCTAATGCTGGGGTTTGAACACCTGACTGTGTGCATTAACCACTGAGCAACCACTGTCCCAGCCATCAAAGATTTATAATTTATCTTCACCAACCCAAGGTCAAATCCCCATATTTCTCATGTTTAGCCTCAGGAAATGAGAGCGTGCTGTTTTTTTTAGGAGAGTCAGGGACAAAGTGTATTATGTTGAAAGTGACCGCATTTGTGCAGATTTAGAGTAATGTAGTACTGCTCTGTTAAAAAAAAAAAAAGTACCGTCATTGTGTGCAGTTTTTGACTCATACTGCTGGTAATTTCATGGTTTCAAGTTAGCAAGCCCATAGCTAGTGAAAGACAGATTTCATTACAATGCAAGGACATTATAAGTACCTGGTAATGTTACATGGTCTTTTCATGGCCTTCAAGGTCTTTGTTAATGAGTCGCTCATGGCCGTGCTGAAATGGTCGGCTGATGACATTCATTGATGACGTTCTGATCTGTTCTTGTTTTGGGCAGACCATGCCAGTAATGTTCATAAAGATCCTGGATGTCTGCAACAAAATTAGCCTCTTTGTGAAAGTGTGAATTACATACCTTGCATACGACCTTCCTGTCCTTCTTATTTATAGAAGTGAAAAATCTATAAGGCCTCCCTATCCTTTCGTTGACACCGTGGTAGATATATAAAAACTCATGGAGACACTCTTTTCTAGCGTCTGAAACACTCTGACTCCAAAACATTCATTAGCTGTGGAGAAAGATGCCTCAGTGACATGGAAACACTGGCTAACTGCATCCATATTCATTCAGCATTGGCCCTTTAGGGCATGTAGTAAATCAGGTTTGTTCCCTGGGCATAATGTATCCTACAGTAAATAGTAAAAGTCTAGTTAGGCTAGTTTCCCCTATCAACTGGCTTTAAGGTTTTTAGACCCTATTGTATTTGTTAAGGTGAGCCATCTGAATTTTATAGTTGTCCTGGAATTTCTGTAGCTACTGTATGTGATGTTTTTTTATTTGGTCATCTGATCCAGTTTGAAGGACAATTACTATATATGATTCTCGCAAAGTAATATACTGTAAGCTTGACTGTTCTTTCATTTCATCTCACCTGAGGTGAGTTCTTTGGCAAGAGTGTATGTTTCCCACAGCCTTGCACCTGCTGGTACAGGGCACATATTCTTGTGTGATCCAACCACAGCACTATGAGTTTGAGCTTAAAAGATAAATTAGTGTACTATAAAGCAGACAGCCTTACTTTTCCGTTTGGTTAATGACTGACCACACTAATGCAGTTACATAGAAGGATTGAGGATCCAGCACAAAAACACTCCTTGTGTATCTTTCTGTGGAACACTGTATTTAAAATCTCTCTCTCTCTCTCTCTCTCTCTCTCTCTCTCTCTCTCTCTCTCTCTCTCTCTCTCACACACACACACACACACACACACACACACACACACACACACACACACACACACACACACACACACACCCCCATACACACACACACACACACACACACACGCTCTCTCTCTCTCTCTCTCTCTCTCTCTCTCTCTTTCTCTCTCAAACACACATACACGCACACACACTTTGCCTTTCTTTGTTACAGTGAGTTGAAACAGGAGCTGGACCAGGAGGAGAGTCGTTGTGTTCTGCTGTCACGTCAGAGTGGCTTTAATGAGCGGTGCTGCATCCGCTGTTGCTCATCCTTCACCTTCCTCCTGAAGCCACGCCGCCGCTGCTCGGACTGTCGCTACAACGTCTGCAAGCGCTGCTGTTCATATTCTGAAACTGACAAAACCTGGCTGTGCTCCGCCTGTGAGAAGAGCAGGTAAGTCCTTTTACTGCACTTAAAGACAGATCAGGGGATCAAGAGTGCTATTTATGCTTGAGGCGTGACTGAAGATTCAGCTTCCTCAAGCCCAGAGATGCTGCTCTTGGTAGAGGTTCTGTGATTCTGTTAAATGGATTTGTAAGAATATTTTAAAATGCCACATGTACATGAAATCTAAAGCATATTTTTGCCTGCCATCTTTGTAATAGCATTATTGCTTTACCCATTCTGTAGTTGGAAGTCATTAGATACGACTTTTTGCTAACCTAAACAAAATTGTATTGAATGGCTCTGTGGAGAGATTTGTCTAAGTGATATTTTCATACACTGGCAGAATTATGAGTTTTATGAGTTTTTAAGTTACCCCCTCTTTTAATTCTATGTGTTTTTTCATGTAAAACATAATAAAAATAATCTGATTGTCACGGGCCTAAGTATTAGGCAAATACAACTTCAGGCGAGCAACAACATAGACAGTAATACTGTACATATAAAAACATGTTTATTATTTATTTAGCTAAAATGATGTAAAACTGCCCCCCCCCACTAAATACCCCATGATTCATTATCTTGTAGAGCTACCTTTAGCAACAATTACGGTATTAATCATTTAGTAATCATTTTCGGTGTGACTTTATGGTCCATCCCTCTTTACAGCATTATGCACCTTTTAAGGTCTCACCACATCATTTCAATTTGGTTGAGGTCTGGATTTTGACTATGCCTTTACAAAACCCTTCTTTTATTTTTCATCTATTCTGATGTAGATTTACTGGTGTGCTTTAGATCATTGTCCGGTTGCATGATCCAATTTCAACCAAGTTTTAGCCGTTGGACAGATGGCCTCACATTTGCCTCTACGATATTCTGGTATACAGAGGAGTTCATGGTCACCAGTACAGTAAGGAGCCCAGGTCTGTGGCTGCAAAAACAAGCCTAAATCATCATCCATCCACTGCATGCTTGACAGTGGGTGTGTTTGGTGGTTCTGCTGAAATGCTGTTTTTACCAAACATGGTATGGGCATGTCTTTTTTAAACAAAAGATGCTTTCTCTTAACAATTGTTCTAAACAAACAGTACTTGTTCAGAATTTAATCTGAGATGTAGCTTTTGTTCTGTTCGGATTTCTCTGACTATTGCATGGTCTGACCTTGGGGTGACTGTCATGGCATGTCTACCCTTGGGAAGATTGGCAGTTGTCCTGAATGCTTTTCACTTGTGAATAATCTTTCTCACTATAGAATGTTGAACTCTAAATTGCTTGGAAATGATTTTATAAGACTTTCCAGATTACAAGCAACTGTTACTTCACTGAGACGATTTTTTTTCCTCTTGACATTGTGTTAACACACACCTGAATGCTCCATACAAGCAAACTGCCCAAACTTCTGCTTTTATAGAGGTCTGTTCACCTGCTGATGATAAGTTGATAATCATCATCAAGGGCTGATGATTAGCAGCACCAGACTGCAACTTACCTTCTCAAGTCCTGTGGAAGCAGAAAGGGGGTGCTTAGTATTGCCTAATGCTTTTTTTTGGGGCATCATTTTTGTCAAATAAAAAATTTACATGTTGTTGTTTGTCTGAGGTTGTATTTGCCTAAGATCCGCTATGATCAGTTGATTTTTATGATGTTTTCCACGAAATGACAGAATTAAAAGAGGGCGTACTAACTAATTTAAATAATTCCAATTTTAAAGGCATAAATAAAATTTGTATAAAATGATATTAATCATATATGGACTGTAACACATAATGCTTATATCGAAACAAAGAAATTATGCATTCCATTCAGTTTAATAATTTTGTTTAAGCATACTGTATGTTTGTGTGGGCTTGCAGACTGCTGAAGACACAATCTCTAGAGTGGTTCTACAGTAATGTGAGGAGACGATTTAATAGGTTTGGAAGTGCCAAAGTGCTGAAGATGCTCTATAGGCGGCATGTAGGAGACCAGGGGAGCCAGGCCGAATTTACAGGTGACAAACTGTTTACTGTTTGTGCTACTTACCATATTGTACCTCTCTCTTTCTCTCTCTATCTTTTTTTTTTTTTTTAGCAAATATGGATTTGAAAATAATCCATCTTGCAGTTATTTAGATGTGTTTAAAATACATTTTGGTCTATGCCTCTAAAGGTGGTTTAAATGTAATCAGCAGCACAGTACTGTAAAATAGAAGCTGGGGAAAAAGCACCAAGACTAGAGCAGTCTGCCAGGCCCGACTCCGTAACTGGGCTAGAAGAGTCTTGGTAAAGGTAGCGAGCAAGAACCCAATAACCTTTCTAAAAGAGCATCAGAAAAAAATGAAAACTTCTTTAAGGTCAAACATCTCAGAACTACAAAAGAGTGGCTAAATAGAAATCCCCATTGAACAACAATGTTCGTCATTCTTCACTTTTTAGAGCACAGCGAAAATATTTTCGGTTGAACTCTGATAAGTCTAGTGCATAATAATATTATGAGAACATTTTGTGTTTTGATTTTTTAAACAATTATATAATAAATCTATTTTGTAGATTATGGGTTATTTTTTGCAGATTCATGTTCTATAATCTGAACTCAAAATGTGGGCAAGTTCAAGGGAGGTCAATACTTATGCAAGCTACTGTGTACAGCATGTGGGCTTGAATGTCTCTCTCTCTGTCTCTCTCTCTCACTCTGTGTGTATACCATCTTATCTGGATATATTTTAAGAGATTTCAGTGAAATACCCTTGTGTCTAGGGTAAAGTTCACAATGTAGTGTTTTGTATAGATTTGTCAGTTCGTTTCCTTGCGGAATCCACAGTATACTGTATTACATGCCAAATAAAATACAGTCAAATAAAATCAGATTCAAATGATACCAAATACATTTTTTACCTAAATTTGTTACATAACCTATTCTACTTGTAAAATTTCTACAGACTGTATTTATTCTGTGTGTAGGTTTGCCATCATCCGACTGTGGTTATCTGTAGGTTGAGTCATTTTAACCGGACTTCTTTCTTCTTAAGCTGTAATGTTTACTCACTCAAGTAGCTTCTTTGGTCTAAGGGAAGTTGGTAGGATTCCACATTTGTATCATACAGGGTCAAGAATCCTCCTGTGTCTGTGAGATCTTAGCAGCCAGATAACAAATAGAAAGTTTGGGAAAGTATATACGTACTGTATAGGGGCACTAACGTACGTTATTGGCAGAAAATCTAGGGTACAGAGTATTGTATATTGTAGCTTCATTTTGCCTGCTTCTAGGAATTACAGTACTGGCTATAACCAAGTTATTTTTTTGTTATATTATACTCATTTGTTGAAATTACTAAATATATATAATTTTGCATGAATGAGAATCGATCTCTGTATAGGGCGCGACTGTGTTAAGGTTAAAAGAGGTAGAGTACAGTAGAGTGTAGAGGTGTGCACTATATAAAACAGGGGGCATTTATTTTAGAAGTAATTGCAGTTCTTACCTGTGTGGTACAGAGTGCAAATCTTGTTAAGGTTTCAGCAAGCACTGTTTTTTGCTAACCCCACCACTGCCAAACATTACACATTATCTGTATATGCTGTTTGGGTTCCTTTAGGGGTGGAGATCACTGTATAGGGCTAGAGGGTCAATTGGGTGTCGGGAAGTATTTACAGTAAGTGGCAGTAGTGGTGCTCAGGAACTTGCTCGCCAGCCTGAAGGCATGACTCTGGATCTTGTCTGAGATGGATGAGACCTTTGTGGACCTGTTAGAGGTGACATAGAGATGCCATACTGTATGGGTAGTCTGTGCTAAAACCTAAAACCTGTACAGCTGTGATTTTCACCTGTAGTGACCAGGTTGTTAGAGAGCAATCCTAAACCATGTCTTAGGTGTCCCATTGGCAAGAAAACAAGATAGTTAGCTTCATCAAAAACACAGTAACATCTTTAAATGTCTTGCTTGTTCCATTACTAGCAGAAGAATGTCACACATGATGCCATATTGTAAGCAGAATGGCATCAGTGCATCTGCATTCAGCATCTAGGCACATCTGAGCGTAGAATTTGATCTTGATCTGTGTCTGCTATGTAGTTCTGTTATGGTTGATGCTGTACCAAGGAGTGTATTTGGGGCTGCAGGTTGCATGTCATTATTAAGGGTGGCTGCCACATTGAGGCTATAGTCTGTCAACAGGGTATCTAAATATGGGATGCCTTATCATGCCTCATCGAGGAGATGATTCCATGCCACTGACTGTTTTCTTATCTTTGAGTATATTTGTTATATTTGTCTAGTAAGATGTAGCCCTGGAATGTTAGCATTTGCAGAGACCTAACAGACTGGTCTCTTCTAAATATGAATAGACATAAAATAATGGCAACAGAATTTGTCTCAATGTCGTTTGACAGATTAGATTTACTTTTGCTGTATTAGTCTAATGCTTGTGTGGGCTTATTTCTCTAGAAATGTGTGGGAGCTAAAGGGCAGTCCTTTTAAATCAGTGGGTAACAACATTAAAGGCTTTCTGAACTAGTAGCTTTTTTTTTTTTTGGTGCTGACAGTATGTGGTATCCATCAACAACAAAAAAAAATGTCGTTCTGAGCAGCCCATAGACTGTCACTAAGTATTACCATTAAATCATGTACCAGATACTGGGGTCAGCTCTCTAAACAGTGGTGAAATTCTAGATGCAAAAGAGAAAGGAGAAATGTCCACTTTGAATGCAAAATGGGTAAAAGATGTCCCGTGAGAACAACAGAAGTGTAATTTAAAACATGCCCAAGTCTAGATAAAAGGGACTTTATTAGAATATTAAAATGGAATTTTAAATTCAGTTATGTCCTGTGCTATCATCATAATTCAAAGACATGGCAGAATTGATAGACAGGCTGTTAAATGTTTATCACACAGCTCATCTATCTAACTGAAACACTAGTTGACATTACTTACTAAAAGAATCATTTAGTGTCTGGCATGTAGGTGAATGTGTTTTGTGTAATAAGTGTTGTGTTAATGATGTGTAAAAGGTGATTTAGTGTCACTGTTGTTTGGCTATTATCTGTCTTCCAGATAAGGATCAAAACGAGTGCTCACACATTACCGAATTGTCACTGTAAATACATGGCTAAAATATATTTTTTAAAAACTTATTAAATGAAATGAAAAACTAAACAGTAAATTTAAATCATTTAGGGAAATAGAGCCATAAGCGTAATTTATTGAGAAACCCAATATTTTTTACTTTTTTAATTCATTGTGCCTTAATCCACACTGCACATGACTTTCAGGCATCAGGTAGGGGAATAATTTTTATGCATTCTTTATAAATATTCATTGGTGTTTATATATACAAATAAAGTTTATTAGTCCAATTAAGCAAGCTGTTAGGAACCTCCACCAAAGGTCACTCTCTGTGTGTAGTTCTTGTTGGTTGACTCAGTTTCCCAGAAGGCACCTCAGTCAGGTGATTAGTGCTCACCTGGACTGAGGTGCCTCATTAAAGTCTCTATAAATAGCAGTTTGTTCTGGGAAACTGGGTCGAGCATTGTTTGTCAGTAGGTTTGTCTGTTTGGTTTTTTATGTTTGTATTTGTAACTACCGTCATGTGGGCATTCCTTTTGTTTGGTTCTTGTTTCTTTAAGTTTATACTTTGGTTTGTTTTGTAGCCTTTGTTTGTCTAGGGCTCTACTGTTTGTTCTCTTTATGTTCCTTGTGTTGCTGGATTCATGGAGCTATCCTGTTTCATGTTTAGCTAGGCTGTCTCCTCCTGTGTCCTGTGTAAGTACTGTTCTGTCTTCTGGTTTAATTCTTTGTTTAGTTTTGTGTAGCCACATGCAGGCCTAGCCGCTAGCAGGGTTAGCTGCTAGTAGGCCTTAATTGCTAGTAGGGTTAGCCCTTAGTAGGGTTGGCCTCCTGTAGGCTAGCCTCTAGGGGAATTGACTGCTAGTGGTTCTGGTCGCTAGTAGGTTAGCTGCTAGTTTGGAGTAGCCTCATGTGTGCTTTGCCTTTGTGTTCAGTTCCCCACCATTAGGTCAGTACTAACCCGGTTAGCCACTAACCCCTTTAGATACTAACCTGGTTAGGTCAGCATCCAGTGTCCCCAGCGTTCCATGTAGCTACTAACCCAACTAACCACTAACCCAGCCTGTTCCATCTCTAGTCTCTCCTGTCTCTAGTCTCTCCTGTCTCTAGTCTCTCCTGTCTCTAGTCTCTCCTGTCTCTAGTCTCTCCTGTCTCTAGTCTCTCCTGTCTCTAGTCTCTCCTGTCTCTAGTCTCTCCTGTCTCTAGTCTCTCCTGTCTCTAGTCTCTCCTGTCTCTAGTCTCTCCTGTCTCTCCAGTCTCTAGTTCCCCTATGTGTCTTAGTTAGCTTCAGCTCCATGTTTCCTCATCCCCAGCTCTCTGTCGGTTCCCTGTGTCAGCTCCCGGTTCCCTGTGTCAGCTCCCGGTTCCCTGTGTCAGCTCCCGGTTCCCTGTGTCAGCTCCCGGTTCCCTGTGTCAGCTCCCGGTTCCCTGTGTCAGCTCCCGGTTCCCTGTGTCAGCTCCCGGTTCCCTGTGTTTTTCCTGAGCCCTAGTTTTAGTTTGAGTTTGTTTTGGTTCCTCTGTTTTTGTGTCTGTTTTTGAGTTGTGCTTAAATAAAGACTATTTCTGTTTGCACCACCCCTCTGCCTTCATGCCTACCCTATATGCCCACGACCACACCATCAGCCGGGTCTAGCCAGCACCACCAGCTAGACCCATGACACAAGCATAGTGTGCGTGTGACTGCAGTGGGGCTGCTGATCAATCACAGCTGGTATAAAGCTGTCAAAATGACCAAAAGACAAACCTCTCCCCTCTCTGGCGAAATAATTTTTGTCTGGTAGCCCTACCTGTGGTCATCTAATATAAAATGCAGTTTGACAGCTGAAATAATTGAGGATGCCATGATGCCATTATCAGTGCGACATGAAATATTACATCTGGTTCAGTAAAGTAAAAACCAATAGGACAAAACAGATTTTGCTGTATTGCAATATATTTACAGGATATTGCTGATTCTGGAGTAGATACATCTGTTCATACTATTTCTGAATATCTTCCACATGCATCCTGCAACAGATAAATTTTATGTGTGCTATTCTTTGGTTCTGTATTTATTACAATGTTGGTTGTGAATGTAAAATACTATTTTTGGTATGCAAGCATTACTATTTTGCAAGCTTTTACTATTGATAAGTAAACAATCTGCAAAGCACTAAATGACAAAAACGATTTAATTAGATTCGCACGATTTTGGAATATTATGTTTAGTTATAAAATCTGAACGGTGTGTTTTCTGAACAATGTGACATAAATAGAATCACAGTCTTTTAATTTGACTGTAAAACTCCCTATAAGTGTGTTGTCACCCTAATCATGCAGTGGTTTTGTTTTTAACAGACGGAAGTGTATATGCTGAAAGCACTGAAGACAGTGTTTATGAAAGTGACACTACATTCTACAAGCACACTGAAGGTAAGGTGCAAATAATACATTTAGCATAGTATCTAGTTTACAAAATGTTATAATACAATAGGATTAGTGTTCTGTGTACTGTTTCATTGCAGAGCGGAGCATGGCGGAGAGCATCAGTGTAGCACTGCGCGTGGCAAAAGAAGCCATAGATGAGGCTATTACCAAGGCAGAAAAACAAACAGGCAATCAGGTACTTATTTGGAATCAATGATGTTGTTATATACTTTTTTCTTTAACTTGACATCCTTGTTAGGCTTGTTAAGAATGTCTATGTTAACAATGTACTGTAGATGTACTGTAGAGCAGTTTTTGAACTGCTGCAAGGTTTGTGAACAGATGAACGGTATCCTTACTGGAATGTATGCCAATAATAGAAAGTATGAAATTACTGAATTTTATTATTGTTTTTTCTGAAGGAGAAGCTGAAGAAGGCTTGTTACCTACGAGAGAACAGAGGAGAGCTAATAGAAGAGCTCACCACCATGATTGTGCAGACAGTGAGTAACAGGCATGAACAACTACAAGGAAAGCTATATCTACTCTGTATCTACTCTAGCTTTCGGCTATACCTGGCATCCAAGCATGTCTCTGATAAACCATAAATTATTATGTTTTATTTGGAAGTAAATCTAAAAGCCATCTAATTTTTCTCAGATTATCTGCAGGAAGAGAGATCTGTCTGAGATGCCTACAGAGTGTAATTTGGAGCCAGCACCTGATCAAAATAGTAATGTGAGTTCTCCTTTTTCTTCCACTGATAAAACACCAGGGTAGCCTGGTTTCTCAGGTCTCTACTTTCTCATATAGGGCAAATGAATCAGGAAGTAGAGTGCCATTGTATTTTGCTGTGTCCTATTTCCTAAACAGCCTCTCTTTTCCATTTTTCCCCAGACGTCCCAATCAGCCTTCTCACTTCTCACTAATGAAATACTGTCCCAGCATGACAAAGCTGAGCAGAGTCCTGTGCTCTGCACACAGGGGCTGAAGAAAGATGACGTCTCTGCCATTGCTAGCTGGAATCAGAATATGGACTGGATGGAAAACTCCTGTAAGTGTCTCTAAAACAGCATTGAAAGTTTCAATAAAAAAAAAAATTGTCCATTATGTTTTCAAATATATAAATATAAATAATATTTAAAAATATAAATATTATTGATATTTATATAAAAATTATTTCATCTTATAGACACTGTAACATTTTTGCATAAATATCTGATGTTCTTGCTTCCCTCTATCTAAAGAGCTTTGTTTCTCCATTAATTCATTATGTTTTTCCCATATGTAAACGGTGTATGTGATTTTTGTCTGTGTATTTGACCAAAGGTGCATCCTCAGTGCTACATAGTCCAGATGGGAACTGGTTTGCCTTCCAGAGTACCCAACAGTCTCGGCTGAGCCTGCCAACCAAGCACGAGAACCTGATGTTCAGTGCCCTGGAGAAGGAATCTGGTTTGATCTCAGCCTATGATGGAATGGCCTCTGAGACTGAATCAGACTCTGATGGAGCCTGGGGTGCTGCCCCGGTGGAGATTCCTCGCAGACCATCCTCCAGCAAGCTGATAAATGACCATCACACCACCAGCTCACGTCCAGCTATAAAATTACCCACAAAAAATACTGCTGACCAACCCCACAATGAAAGTGACCAGAACAACCCTATGCCTCAAATGCATAAATCATCACTTCCTCTCCTGAAAAGGAAGGTTTGTTTAGAGGGCAGGCACCTGTCTTGCCAAAGCCATAATGCCATGGGTATTACAACAAACCGTTATGGTGTAGAAAGTAGTGAGGAGGAGTTAGAGGACAACAGGGTGAAGAGAACACGACGGAGGAGAAGAAATAAGCGTGAGGCTACAGAGGGAAAAGACTTGAGCGTATGCAGTGGGAAAAGGCTGTCTTTATCTGAACCTGTGAGGAAAACATATGATAATATACTGTATACTGTATATTACATAAAATAGCTTATGATCATTTACATTATAATCATTTATAAATAATATTTTGTATTTTCTGCAGCAGGACTATGGCAGGATGCTACTGAATTATCTCTTGAAATCCCAGAGCAAGACGCAGAGTGTATCAGGCTTTCTTAGTGATGAGACTATGACTCCAGACACACCAGGCTCTATGACCCCAGACATTTTGAAATCTGGGGACATGACTCCTGATGCTTTCAGACCTGATGCAGAAGACCCCAACACTGACCATCATGTCCTGAGTGGTGCTTTAGATCAGCAGCTGAGATTCAAACTGGGAAGGCTGGCCAGTCAAACAAATGGAGCACAGTGCCATTTAACCAGCAGTGGGAATAGTGAAGTAAAAGAGCCTGTAGATGAGAGAGATGAAAAGGGAGATAAGGGGGTGAAAAAAGAGCAGGACAAAGAGAGAAAAGAAGCCTTACATGATATGGAGTTCAATATGAACCAAGAAGACTCAGAAACAAAAGAGGATAAATATCAAAATAGGAGCTTACCAGATGTCAAAGACAATGAGGAAGAGCTCAAGAAATTGTGTCATTCAGAAACCCTGAGCACAAATTTTATTGATAATTTGGACAATGAATTTTTACAAGATACAGTAGAGAATCAAAGTGCAGTTGAAATGGAGAGCATTGCCACAATGACACAGAAAGTGTGCTTTGGTTGTGAGGCTGAGATAAAAAGAGAGCCCAAAGAGTACAGTAATCCAGAATTAACTAGCTCTAATAACATTGGTGCAGATGGGCAGATTAATACTACTGAAGACAAAACAAGTGATATGAGTGAAAGGATGGATGTGGATCAGAATGTTAAACAGGGAAAGAAAGACAGATCAGACAGTGCAGCAGAAGTTGACACTGAGCCTGACCTTGTCAAAAATCAGCACAGTGAGGGGCAGAGGAAACTGATGAGTGATAAGGTTGAGATTCAAGAATGCAGTCAGCGGAAAAAAGACGCTGAATCTGCAGATGAAAGTAAAAAAGACAGTGTGAACAATGCAGTAAATGAATACAGAATGAAGAAGGAAAAAGGACTAACATATAGTCAGGAAAATCTGGATTTTGGTGAGGAAGGCAACTTGGGATGTGATAAAATGATTGAGAATGTGGTTAAGGGTTTAACTATTACAGAAGACAAAACAGAGGCACATATAAGCAATACAGAATACGGCATATCAGATTTAACAGATGAATCAATTATGGAGAAGGAGGAAATGGGAAACCAAAAAGAACAAAATCAAACAACACAGGATAATCCGATGGGGTCCAACAATGAAGAAATTAGCAGGGATGAACCAACACAAGAAAATGAGGGCAGAGGTACCTTGTTAGGGAAAACAGAAGAGCTTAGCTGTGTTACTCAGGAAGGACAGTGTAATGACCACACACTCACGGATGTTCTGGACTGCCCTCCTCCTGGTCAGGAACAGTTTCTCTCTCCAGAGGAAATCTACAAAGTAAGATTTGTGTTCGATGTTTTACAATTGTGCAAACCGAAAATCTGTTTTTTTATTGTACTTCCTCTTCACACTTTCCTTCTTCCTGTGCTTCTGGCTGGGACTGTTAGGCTGTGTGCTTAGAAAAAGACCTGCAGTTTACCTACACTCTGCTACAGCAGGTGACTGCTCCACATTGTAATGGAATGCTTTTTATTACAGATATTATTTTTATTGAAAAATTATATTAAACATAATATTAGAAGCAGCAAAAGGCTTCATCCGACTGCTTTTGTGCTTCTTTTTAACTTTATCTTCTTTGCTTTGTTGGCTTTATTATGCTAAATAAGCTTGTGGGATTCACCAACCCTTTATTTATTATTATTTTTATTTAACTTTGAATATGTCTGAAAGTTCCATCAGTGTTGTGTGTGTGTGTGTGTATACATGTAGAAATATTCGGCTGCGTCTCTGCGCAGTATTACCACTGAGGTACTGAAGGTTCTCAATGCGACTGAAGATCTTATCCAGGGTTCCATGGGTCTCAGCCAGTCCGAGTCCTGGGATCGACCTGCCCTTCCTTCTACTCAGAGAAAGGAACTAGATGAGCATCTCAGCAAACTAGAGGAAAATGTAGGAATCAAGCTTGCATAACTATCAGCACCTAGCTAATGCACATAATTTGCTCCCATGATTGGTCTGCAATGTTCCATATTTTATTACATTTATTTATTTTATTTATTTTTGTGGCAGACCCCAGAACATGCACAGAAATTATGTTTATCTATATCAGGTATATGTCGCTGCTAGTGCTGTGTTTGGGCTGGAAGCTGAACTGGGAGATCTTGAGGAGTGTGCACGCAGTATCAGTGGAGAAACCACAGAGGAAGAGCTCTCTCATTTAGAAGAACAAGTGGCCTCGGCTGCTGCTCAAGTACAACAGTCTGAGCTTCAGGTATGTTAGGCTGCTTTTGCTGGAACACTGTAATGCACTCACTGCAATAATAATAATAATAATAATAATAATAATAGGTGAGCTGTGGTACAGTATCTGACATCAAGCCGTCAGTAGTCCTATAAGTAGTTCTGTAAGTTTTGAGGTGGGGCCTCCATGGATAAGATGTGTTGTTTTCAGGACAGATGCCACAGATCCTCAAATGGATTGAGATCTGAAAAATTCAACAGTGAAACTTGTTTTTGTGTTCCTCAAACCATGCTTAACTAATTTTTGCAGTGAGGCAAGGTGCATTATCCTGCTAAAAAAGTCCACTTCCGGGCCTCCTGCTGTAGTTAATTGCTTGTGGTCTGGTTCTGATGCTCATGTGAGTATTATAGGCACTTCTGATAGTGGCCACAGGACAGCTCGGGGACTCTGACCCATCTCTGATTATGCAGTCTCATACACAACAATCTGTGATGGCTTGTGTGTTCTACACCTTCCTATTAGTAGCTCTTCTATTGGATTGGACTACAGGGGCCAGTCTTCACTCCTCACGTGTGGCAGTGAGCCTTGGCCACCGGTCACCCTGTTGCCGGTTCACTGGTTCTCCTTTCTTGGACCTCTAATGATGGGTCTTGATGACTGCAGACCAGGAACATCCCACAATAACTACAGTTTTGGAGTTGCTCTGACCCAGTTGTCTAGCAATCACAAATCACTTTGGCCCTTGTCAAAATTGCTCAAATCCTTACACTTGCTTATTTTTCCTTCTTGCAACACATGAATTTCAGGGTCTGATCCAACCCATTTCCAGTTCCAGTAAATTAAAGGATAGGTACAGGGAGTAGACTGAAAATGAGAGCCAAAAACTAAAATGAGATTCACACAATAAATTGCATTATTATAAGCTATAATATATAATGTAAGCTGTACTAAATAGACCTTTTTCATCTTCAGGTATCAGACATTGCAGCTAGAATTGCAGCTCTGAAAAATGCCGGCCTTAATGTAGCACCACAGACACGTTTTGCCAAGGTCAGAACAAAACGAAGTACCATGACGCTGTCTTAGACATTTGACACATTTGTGCAGCACTAACACAGCTCATGTTCACACACATACCCAGAGAAATAAATTTAATTTTTATTGCAGCCACAAACTATAGATACATCTCGCCAGCGCCGCCGCCGCCTGCCAGCACCTCCAATACAAGGTACTGTAATTGATAAAGCGTCAAACTGTCCCAGGTAGTACATCATGTCTGATTACTTTCAGAACACATTTTTAATATAACATGTAACTAACAAACAAAGTATACTACCCCCCCCCCCCCCCCCATGAGAAACAAATGCATTTGATGTTGTTTTTTTTGTTTGCTTTTTAATCTGTTTTTTTTTTTTTATCTGTCTATTTTAGGTAAAAAGCCGTAGTGAGGACTGGAGCTCAGAAAACATCTCGTTACAGCCAAACAAGTTGGATGTCTGTGCCTTTACTCAGTGAGCTACAGCCTCAAGCAGTCTTTTCCATTAGCCATTACCAAAATCACTCCACTGTAAATGTAATTGTGATCTAGGGACTGGAAGGCACTCCAAGATTTGTACAGCACTATTTTGGGCCAGTTCTCATCTGATGAATGGTAAAGGAATAAACAAAAAGTTAAAAATTAATTAATATGTATAAATCTATATAAATCGCAGAGGGTTATTTATACAATATGCACTTCCATAAGATGTAATATTTTGTTTATTATGTGCCATAAACATTTGGAAGATTAGAAACTGAGCTTATGGATCATTTTGCTTTCAAATTGACATCAAATTGTATTACATTAAATGTGATAATTTAAAAGTTAAAGTCGGCAAGTAATATAAAGCCCTTCTAATTCTATTCATATCACAATTCCTCAGAAGTTTGGTAGATAACAATTCATGGGCATTTCTGTTGCATTTGCTCTTGTTTTTTTTCCCTCTCAACTAAAAACTTTCCGGAGCTTTACAATTCCACACAGAATTCATATGAACAGTTTGACAGCAAAATGTGATAAAAATGTGACTTCATTTTTAAAGCAGATTATTGTCCTTTGGCACACAAGGTTGTCTATAACATGATAATCACTTTGAAAATGTCTACATATCCTTCTTTTAGAAGCTTTAAAGTTCCATTCTTTAGGCATACCACAACATGAAAAGCCAACATTGTGTCACCTCTTTCTGAGGCAAAAAAGTGGCTGCCATGAGTCAGCTACTGTAAATGTGTTAAATGGAGTTTTGGATAATGTTCAAGGCAAGAAAAAAAGATGTTTACATCATTTACTGTTACTGCCATTGCAGTCCTTGCCTTGCATACCAGGACTTCAAGTATCTGACATGAGATACACACGAGAAGCTGTTGTCTTATTATATTTGCTCCATCCCAATTTGTGTTGGGATTTCTGAACACTATTATAACCATATAGAACCACAGATATATATGCAATCGGACAATATACAGAACAAATGAACTGTATATAGTGTATGGCTGTACTATGAAAGGAGTTATCATAGACAACCGAAATGCAACTGAAACAGGCTGATGATGCTGTAAACTGAACTTTTTGTATTGTTTTTTATGCTTCTCATGATTTTCAGCATTCTCTGTAATTAACATAAAAATAAAATCAAAGCATGATTTTTTTAATATTTAAAATTAAAACTCAACCAACATATTGCTGATACTGAATTGCATCCTTAACTAACCGCAAACATGTTTGCAGGCTGATTTATTTATTGTGACAAAACTGTGCAAAACCACACAAAATTCACACTGATATAACCAAAACAATGTTGCAAGAATATTTTATTTGTGCTTTTTAACAGCCTTGTGTGTACCTTATTTTGCTGTCAGACAGCTCAAATATATTGTATGTATGTATGTGTGTGTGTGTGTTCATACAAATCTGTAATTATTAGTATGTATTAAATTCCTTTCTGTAATATTATATTAGTGTTTACATGTTTTTTTAATTTATGTTGATTATAGTTCAATGTATTTGGACAATAGTGTGTGTATATACATAGTAAAAGAGAATTTCCTTTTTGGCCAATTATGAAAAAGAAAAATCTATGTAGTGCAAATTTTTTGACATCCAACAACCATGATTCCAGTTTCAAAATATCAAGTCAATATTTTCACAACTCTATCAAAAGTGATTTGTGTCAGAATTTGTTAGAACAATAAAAACAATTGACAGGAGAAATAGTAACTGCTTGAGGTATATTTCTTTTGTAGTCTCTCTTCCAGATTCTCAATGCATGTCAGTGATGTCCCACAGTGAGAAATTTCTCCTTTTGGTCAGGCACAATAAAACCATCTCTTTGGTCTGTTGTAGTTGAGCTCTCTCGTCTGTCTGCAGTGATGAAGCTGTCCTTCGGCTCTATTAAAAGGAAGCCTTCTTTATCTAGTCCCATAGCTTCCACTTCAGCATAGGCTGGGTGACCGGAACCCCTCCGAAACTTCATTACAGGCCAGTGTGCTGGTCGTCTCTGACCATGCAGAAAAATCAAGGAAAATTTAATGGTTTTAGACAGAAATAGTGAAACATTTACAGCAGTTAAGCTACTTTACTTCTAAGGTAAAATAGTGTTTAATAACGAATAGACCCCTGCCTCAGAACTTATATAAACCCTGATCTTTAGCATTGACTGCTCTGCTAAATGCTCAACCTCATCTGTCTCTGTCTACTTCTGCATGTCGCTTTGGATTATACCTAGTGTAATCTCCTATCAAATTACAAACACATTTTAAAAGTATGTCTGGTCCTCACCATCAACATAATTTATCATTTCAAATATGCAGGAAATGGCACTTGCTAAAAAATGCTTATGATGTGAATGCTGACCTCAATGAAGAAGAGGCTTGCACTGGAGGTGGGATGGTGGTACATGTAGATTGTAGCCATTACTGCAGCCACCATCAGCAGCACAATGAGGAGGATGCTAACAAGCAGACCAGTCTGCAGCTTTGCATTTTGCTCGCCTGCCCTTCCTGCTTCAGAGGCTATCAGAGCAAAGACCACTGAAAAATCCTCAAGCAACTATCATATTCTGCACTGTGTAAATAATAATAATAATAATAATAATTTATTATATACTGTAGTATTTTTATATAGTATACATATGAACTCAAAATTCAAACAGTATGGCATGCCAAATAAAGCATTTATGGTCAGTAAATAGAAAAAAAATACACAAAAGAACAAGCATGTAAAAAAAAAAAAAAAGAATAAATAATGGCTTTCTAATGAATTGACCAGGACCAAATCTAAACCATTAATTTCTCCATTACATAAGCAAAAATAACCATAAAAAAGGTATTCATATGTGCTGATTATGTGAGTGCCAATAATTTGAAACATTTCCCAAAAATTATTTTTGTTACATTCCCTAAATGTAAAACGTTAACATAAAGTCACATGGCGATCTTATGGTATTTTACCGTAAACTACTATTGTCTCTTTGCCCCTTATATACTCCACCATGTGCACATGTCAGAATTCTTAATTATTATTTTGCTATTTGTATAACAGCTTGTGACTACATGTGAGTAGTATGTACAGTACGTCTGTTCTCTGAAATACTGACCTGTGATACCTGCTACTAGATTAGCTGAGTGGGTTTCATCATACTGGTAAGTGGGTTCTAGGTACAGTATATTATTCTCTTCAAAAGTATTGGTACAGCAAGGACAATTCTTTTGTTTTTGCGATACATTAAAGACATTTGGGTTTAAGATCAAAAGATGAATATGAGACAACAGATCCATTTTAGCTTCTGATATTTCCTGGCACGGTGGCATAGTGGTTAGCAGTGTGGGTTCGCCCTTTCAGACAGGTTTGAGGGTTCGATTCCCACCCTGGGGAAATATGTTTGTTCTTAGAACAAATTAGAAGATGGTACCTTTGATGGCAGACTGCTCATACTTTTTCATAACACAGAGTAAATAGCAGTATTTAGAGGTACAGTATATATTTGGTTCACACAAAATCTAGAATCTAGATTTAAATACTGTATTGAGAAATGAAAACTACCTTCTAAGGGAATTGCATACAGATAGGAGTGAATTTCCCAGTTTCTTTTCTCTGTCTTAGTCCCAAGTGAAGCCGTCCTCAGTAACTCTCAAATTATCCCTAGGAGCTACTACTTCTGTGCCACTTTAAAAATGCAGAGATCCTTTATCATTTTTGCAATTAATTCTTAATTCACATCCTTCACTATCAGTAGAGGTGGAAAGTAACTGAGTAATTGAGTAGTTTTTGTGCACTTCTACTTTTCAAAGTAGTTTTTAAAAGCTGTAAATTTACTTTAATTTAAGTATGTTTTGTTTGAAATATTATACTTCGCTACATTTTAAATCATATTCGCTACTGAGTGAAAAAAAATGTGAAATTGTGAATGAAAATATTAAATAATAAAAGAATATGCTTTGTAATGCTTCGTTGCGCGCGTGTGTATCGTGTCCTGGTCGCGCGCGGCTCCAGACTCCACTCCAGGTTTTCTGACTGTCGCCAAATCGGCATCTACCCGACCTTCCACACGGTCGCTTCCGCCCTGAGAGTGACGTCATCAACCAGCGCGACCATATGTAAACCGGACAGAAACCGGAAAGAGGAGGCGTGTAGGTGAGGTATTGGTTCTGTTGGTGAGTGATTATTTTCGGATTATGAAGTGGTGTTTCGATATTTGGTTGTGTGTTCTGGTTTTGACATTTTGCCTCCCTTTGACATTGATTATTGCTTTGTCCCTTGGGTTTTGGTTGCTTGGCTTTTTGTATAGATTTGTAGATAATTGCACTGTATGTTTGTGCCAGTAGTAGGGGCGTGGCTGCCATTTATTTTGGGAAGAGGGAATTTATTCACTGTTTTTGGTTTAGGGAGTCAGGGAAGGTCCCTGTATTTTTGTTTGTCATTTTTTTTTTTTTTGCAGGTAATCTATCTACTAAAATACAAATACCCTTTTGTTTATTATTTTGGCATGGGTCCACCCTGAAGCTGATCCTGGTGGTGTTTGTGTATATTCTTGTAAAACAATACAAACCTCACTATTTCATCAGCTAACAACTGGATCTAGTTCTTTCTGCCATATACCACCATTTCCATACAGTTTATAATTGGTTCAGGGTTCTTTCTTTTGCTGTACAGCTCAACCCTAGACTGGGATGTAACACCATATTTAAGCGACCACTTTGATTTTCAAGCACAGGAAAGACAACAGCTTTATTATGCAAAGGTGTTCCTTCAATTAAAAACAACTAGATTGAGATTTATATCCGCTTGTCTTTTTGAACTACAATAGAATGCCTCATCCCACCCCTGCTGTTAAGAAAAAAAGTAACTGTAACTTTGAGTAAAATTTTTGAGCTACTTCTTTTTACTTGTAGATTTTTATAAGGGCAACTTTACTTTCACGGAAGTAACAGTACTTTTACAAAATTTTATTACTCTTTCCACCTCTGACTATCAGGCATAACTAGGTTAGTTATAACCAGACACAAATGCCACAGCCAATAAGGTATGCTAGTTTTACAGTACATGTTCATAGAGAATGCTGCTGAATATGCAGAACAAGAAGCCTCATTCTCTTTCCAGACATATGGTTGACCTTTCTCATGAAAAGAAAACTCGCCCCACAGGGTGGCATACTCCAGTGTACCACAGGTGGTGGTTCTCCTTCCTACTCCTTATATGCTATGTATGTGAGGGCAGCATGATCAGATGGCACTCTTCATTTGGCATTGAAGTGATTCCAAATATAATTAGCCTCACTGTAAGTGACTCACAATAACCAACATGCAGGCCAAATACCCTGCCCTTGCCTCAGCATGGCACTTGTGACAAGCTTCTCATATTCTATAAAAAATTCAGATCCTATGAAATCAAAATCTCTCCTTCCAGTAAAATGAGTCCTATCCAAACACTTTTCCAGTCAATACTAGGGTGAATGAGTTCCTAATTAAATAAATTAATAGAATAAATTCACCAAGTGAATGACATTTTGGTACAGGGTTCAGTGGGGTCAAATGAAGTGCAACTTGGCTGATTACTGGGAGATTTCAGCATGTGTGTGCAAACGAAGGTTGCCAAGTGTTTAAACATTGCTCCTTGTTGTTATGAAAAAAACAAATTGAACAAAAAAAATGGAATCACATAGAGTACTTGACTGGGATTTTCCCCAGAAGACATTTCACAGAAGACATTTCAGTGAGACACGTACATCTATCTTCAGTTAAAGGAAGCGCAATCTTTGTGTCTTCTGCAGGGAAGATGCACAACAAAATAATTTGACCTTAAGTATGTAGTATGTTTGTCTCTAGTTCTCATGCAACAACATTTTAGACTGATGGCAAATATTATATATGATATGCATCCATCCATCATCTATACTATATTATCATGTATATGGTTGTGGGGTGCCAGGCGTCTATCCAGGGGTGGCCACCCAACAAAGGGCTCTGCAATCTGCAAATTCTAATCAACCTACACCTCATGTGTCTTTAGACTGTGGGAGGAAAATGGAGTACCTCTAGGAAACCCAGGAAGCTTGGGGAGACCATGAACACACGCACACACATTCAACTATCAAGCAGTGCTAACAACTAGGCCACTGTGCAAGTTTGATTGACATATGTAAAATTGTATTCCATCTACTTTACTTCCACCACTCCATTCTAATTTACAATCCCAATTTGAAGTTTTATTAAAGGAAAGTCTTGGCATTGGGCTTCATGGACTGTGAAGTGGAGTTGATGTAAGCCACACTGTCACTTACTGGTTGATTTACAGTGTTGTCATGCTGGCTGAGGCGTGCTGAATGCATGAGTAAGAATGTATAAACATGATATATTGCCTGTGCTTTAGGCAGTTGGGCTGGTAAACAGCAGGGTTGGTTCACTGTTCCTTCACATTGTTCTCTGTGTTTACTTTTATGCATATTTGTAGTTACACATACCACTGCCCTCAAGAATCTTTGGCACAGTTCATAAAGATGAGCGAAAAAGTCAATAGATGTATAATCACATACAATAAGTGATATTTTGAAAATAGCTCAGACATTGTATAGTTTTATTTGAAAAGAAGAGATTTTTTCTATACTTGTATGTACGGGTTTATAAATATGTATTTCAAGATATTCAGCCCATTACATGCTGTAATGCCTACACTGAAGAAAAGACTAAGTCTGTGTACCTGTAATGTCTATCCGGGTTAGATGTGCTTAAGCTGCTTAGTCCTCCATGCACTCCTCCATGAAGAATATTAAACTTTAAGTCATACTAATACAGGGTGACCTTTGTCCTCAGTTGCTCACATTCAGATGGCCATTGTATTAGCCTGATTTTATATTTCTTTAACTGTTACAAATATTTTTGGTTCATCGTGTGGTTAAAAGCTGTATCTGTGGCCAAGTCTTAACCTCCTGGCAGAGGTAACCAAGTCTTTTTTTTTTTTTTTTTTTTTTTTTTAAATATCAGCAGAGTTCATAATGCCATCAGTCTTAAAGATTTCGTTCTTAAAGAAACACCAGCCATAAACCAGACTGAAATAAAAATGCATGATTTTATGCAAGCTAATGAGTTTAAATAAGAGAATAATGTTCGGTCCAATCCTTTTAGTATTTTTTATTTCATATTTGTACAGGGTGGTGCATTTAAAATTGATGATATAGTCCATGTTTCTAATATGAATTTCTAGAAACAAATTGTACATGTACTTTATTACATAGGGAAATTAAAGCAGATCTTTACATTTCAACGGAGGCACCAGTGACATGAACAAGTTTCCTCAAATGGCCGGGGATGGAATGCACAGTGATCTGAAGAAAGTCGTTTGGGATATTGCTGAGAACCTCCTGAATCCATGCATCCGAGTCCTCCAGTGTATCCTCAAGGATGTTCCAGGACATTGGCTGCAACGATGCGGACCTCAGTCCAGCTCTTACTTCATGTGAGGTTTTTTCCTGTGGAGCTACGCAAAGGAGGAGGTGTACAGGACAAAAGCCTTGCACACACTGGAGGACTTGGAGGCTATTCATATACAATTTGTTTAAATAAAATTGTATTAGAAATATGGACTTTATTATTAATTTTTAATGCCTATTTACTTTTCATAATCAGAAGTTGGAGTCTGAGTAAGCATTTTACTCTACTCACGCTCAGCAGAGATGGCGGTGGGATGAGTAATAGTGGGTGATATAGCGCTGATGACACTGTTGTATCGGCTGGGCTGGGCTGTGGATGTAGATGCTGCTGTGTTATTGACTGCAGACCCAGTGCTTACAGCATGTGGTTTGAACGTTTCGCTGCAGCTCTGCTTCTTTATGTAAACATTAATGGAAAGGCAATCACTTGTAGCAGAAACAGCAATAGAGGATGATGTTTTGTGACAGTGTTTTGAAATGTCATTACCTCATCCAAACAACCGCTGTCAACCCAATCTTGACGATTTCGGTCGAAGCCACTGGAACATCTGCGCACCAGAAAAATGTGATTTCTATAAACTATTAGAAACAAGTATGCACAAGATACTACGTTGACGTGACAGAACTGATGTTTGTTTTTTCCACATGGTCACTGCATCGCAGTTCCCATACCCCCTCTAGTGTGTGTTAAAAGAAACTACAATTGCCATTTTTTCCCCCGCAAATACACACACACAAACATTCTATACAATTTTTAATAGCTATACCTGTACTCTTGCCTGCTCATGCAGGAACAGATCAAATGCTTCAAACACAACGTTCCGATCACGTTCATTAAACACTTCAAAGCATTTGACCTGGGTCCACTGCATGATTTTATTCACTTTCAGTCATATGTTTCTTTGATTGGATAATTCCATGAGTATGCATGGGTATGGGTGGTCCTGTTAAAGTGACCAGTGAGTTAAAAAAAATTTTTTTTTTTTTTTTTTAAATACTTATCAAAAACTTGTCTATCCTGGTTAGGGTCATGCTGGATATGCAGCTTATCCTGGGACCACTAGGTGTGAGGTGGGAGTATACCCTGAATATTATGCAATTCCGTACACATTCATATCTTGGGGGAATTTATTACAGCCAATTAACTGGTGATCCTGGAGGTAACCCACATGGACAGGAAGGAGAATATGCATATCTCCATACAGCTCAAATATCAGAGCTCAGATTCAAACTGATAACTGTGAAGCGGCATTGGTACAATACCTTGCAAAAGTATTCATACCCCTTGAACTTTTCCAAATTTGGTCACATAACAACCCCTAAACGTAACTGTATTTTATTGGGATTTAATGTCACCGTCCAATACAAGTGGAACATAATTGTGAAGTGGAAGGAAAATGATAGAGTTTAACAAATAAAATTCTGAAAAGTGTGGTGTGCATTTCTATCCACCCCCCCCCGCCCCTTTACTCTGATACTGCTACCTAAAATCCAGTGGAACCAAATAGCCTTCAGATGTCACCTAATTAGTAAATAGAGTCCACCCGTATGTAATTTAATCTCAGGATAAATACAGTCATTCTCTGAAGCCCTTTTAGAAGTTTCTTAGAGAACACTGGGAACACACCAGAGAAGGTAAACAAGGATCAAGGTGAGGATAAGTTTCGTTAAAAACAAACAAACAAACAAAAAAAATATATATATCTGGAGCGCTCACAGCACACTGTTCAATCCATCAACGTCAAAAACGTAGTATGGTAAAACTGCAAAGCCATAAGAAGTCCAGTTTGCTACAAGCCATGTGGGGGACACAGCAAAATTGGTGGTTTATCAAAAATCCCAATAAAATACATTTGTATTTGTGCGTCCAACATGAAAAAGTTCATGGGGGATGAATATATTTTTTTTTAAATATATATGTGCAAGGCACTGTACCCCCAGGACTCCCCCTCCTCACACACACGGTCAGTTTTTGATTCATGATCATACTTTCCTCCAACCTTAATATGAACCACTGTTGCAAGTTGTAGACCATATTCCAAGTCATTGCGGTTCTAATGCTAAAATACTAAATGTGGACAAAAATTAATAGTACCTTTGTAGACGGCTGCACCAGCTGCAATCGAAGCCAATGCGTGCTGTAACACAGCTGTCACAGCTGGAGAACTGCAGGCAGGCTGGTGTGATTGGGATGACCCGGACACAGCGGCATAGTTTAACACCGAGGTGACAAAAGGGGAAGAACATTTTGGTTCACTCACACTAAACAAATAAATACACACCACTAATCTGAGAAAAATGGCTCTTGGCACGATGGTCTCGGAGACAGAAAACAAGACTGATCTCATTTAGCTAACAGAGGCTTACTTGGAAGAGGGAGCAACTCAATGGCACTGGAGTTGGTAATTTTGGATTTCAACAGCTCAACTCGATGGTACTCGTAAATTGTTCTTCTTCGGATATCTGCATCTGTAGAAATGTATTTTGCATATTGTTGCATGTCGCTACGCTGTACATACACTAATATCATTTAAACAGAATGGATAGAATGAAAGGATGAAGCTTTTTTTATTTAGCAATAAGACATTGTACCTGGAATCTCCTGAATCTTATGAAGCACCACAAATGCATCAGAAAGACCAACTTTCACTGGATGATTCTCAGATCTAATGTTATTGATATCAACAGGAATCTGAGAAGTACATTTAGCAAAGCAATGTTAGCAAAACAGTTTTTTTTTTTAAATTATATATTCTTTTCATGAAAATCATACAAGGCCAAACCTCATTGTAGGCAAAAGTAATCCTGCCATCGCTGTTCAACGCAACCTGGAACGTGAAACTGCCCAAATCTGGGTCATCCTGGAGGTAAACATGGTCCCACTGCACAATAAATGCTGTGCCTGTGAACCAGAGAGATTAACTATTTGCATAATAAGATTTTTATTCAGTTCTTTTTTTTTTTTTTTTTTTTTTTACAAAAAATTATAAACCAGAACACACGTGAAGGTTAAAAACATGAAATATGTGCAGTGCTCCACCTTACCATTATCACCGTACATGATGGTGGAATTTGGGGAAATACTTGGGTCAAAGTTAGCCATAAGCGGAGCAATATACTGAGTTGCTGTCAGCATCTTATGGATCATGTCTCCTGTGTAGAGGAAACCTGTGGACATTGAGAGATTCATTAAAAATGTTTTAATAGAAATAAATCTATTAAAACATTTAAAATAAAAAAGTGTTTATTTAGGACATTTTTATGAACTCACCACCAGTAGTCATTGTTATCTCTTTTAGTAAATGTCCATAATAAGGAAACTCAAAGGACAAGTTTACTGTCTGCAAAAAAATAAAAAATAAATAAAAATAATAATTTTGTAAGGTTTTATTAACTGTAAATTCTGTTTAAGCTAAAACCTTAAAATACAGTATATACCGAATATGACATAATTATCTTTACTTGTTATTTAATTCCTGAATACTATATCACCGAACACAATAATCATTTCATGTTAAAAAAATAAAACTATTAGGGTTTTCTTATATTGTGTGCCTCTATCTCTTACAATACATCTGGAACATGCTAATGTGCTTCCTCTTGTCTGTCTCCTGGGTCTCCATATGACTTACATGTTAATAGCGTTTGTTCTCTGATGTACAGTACGGAATGTACTCGATACAAAGCAACTAACCAAAAGCTTAAATATGCTCTCTTTTTGACAATAAACAGAGGACATTCAGTACCCACACTGTGTGCTTGTTTGACTGTGGCAGACACATAAGCAAGTATCATTTCTTTAATAAATTTTGTACTTTTTTTGTACAAAAATTATACAATTTATGTCACTATACAGTTAACTGATTAGTTTCCCTGGAAAAAATGCAATATTCACAGATATAACCAAGGGCTAAAACCAACAATAGTATTGGCAACTTTAAATTTTGTTTATATCACTTGAAAAAAGTCGGTTCAAACTAAAGGTGAGATGTTCTAAGTTGTTCAGCAAAACTAGATGTAAATATTAGAAGATGAAAGCAGATTTAAAAAAAAAAAATTTTTTTCCCTCATATTCACCTTTTGCTCCAAAACACAAATATGTTCTGTACATAGCAAAAACTGTTTTTGCTGTTCCAATACTTTTAGAGGTGATTGTATTATAAATAAGAAATGCCCCATATACAGTCATGTTCAAAAGTTTGTACCCCTCTTTCAGTGCTACGTTTTTTAACAATAAAAAATCATCTAATTTGTAGTGGGCCTCAGTATTCGGCAAGTACAACCTCAAACAAACAGCAAGTATCTAATGCAAAGGCAGTGGTTAATGGCACAGCATCCTGTAATTTCTGTTTTTGTGATCGATGGTACTGTATATGTGCTTACAGGCAATAAGTGGATGGGGAAAAAAATTTGAGCGGGGAGGAAGGATAGTGAGCAACTGCAAGAGGGATGATTAGGTGTACTTCTGTAATATCTAATCAAATCATCTCTTTTCTTTTCTTTTTTTTAGCACAATGAGATACAAGTATTGTTTACTGTTACAATGACATTCAACATAGTTGACCATAGTATTCTAACAAACAGGGAGACTTTAGTTAGCGAAGTGATGCAAATAAAATATCAGCTCCTTAAAAGGTGTTGTTTTAAACATGCACTTAATGGAGTACCAATCAATTTCAATTAATAATGGGATGTGCAGCCATACCAAAGCTTGTCTGTGGGTGTTGGAAAGGATTCTTCTCACTTCCCCTTTGTCCATCTTTTTAAAATTTACCCATAAGTCTTTTCCAGCAGCATCTTCCGGCTGGTAGATTTTGGAAATGTAGTAGATATGATCTGTGTCTTGCTGTCAGACAAAAAGAGACATATACCATACGTAAGTAAAATATTAACAATTTTAGGCTTTAATTTTAGCGCTTTCAATCCTGACAGTAAGTTATTACCTCAAAGTATTTTTATTACCTCAAAGTATTATTACCTCACCTCAAAGTGGGAGCTGTTTGTGTGTTTTTTATTAGTTAACACTTCAGGGTGGCGTTCAGTTCCAGACCTGCCGTGCTCCTGGTAATGCCCATGTTCCTGAATATGACTGCCCCAAGCAGGACTTGGCTGTGTACCGGAGGGCAGCCCACCCTTTTCTTTCTCCTTTTGGTTTTTCAGACCTGTTGCTTCACTCTGCATTTCATGAAAGCTCTGAAGGTCTGCACTGGCCACTGCTGATAAATAAAGAATTAATTCACCTGAAGCCACGTGATCCATTTCAATGTCCGTTCACATTACAGGTTCTGTGTGAAGGAAGTAAATTTTAAGTGCATTATGTTAACTATGTCATGACCGACTTCACCACTATTTCTATTACATTCAGTGTCAAAGAAAAAAACAACCAGTGCCGATGTTATACATGACTACATGATCATAGGGGTCAACGGAAAATATGAAAGAAAAAATCATAGAAGCAAATAGACAGGCCCCGACGAGACAAATTATAACTAAATTCAACATGAGAGTGCAGAATGTACTCTCAAAATGTACACTTAAAATGACACCACTCACTGGAGGATGGGCTAGAAGAGTCAGGGTCAGGTGATAATGTTGTGTTATATGTGAGCAAAATGTATTATGTCTGTGTATCTTTTTTTTTTTTTTGTCTGAAATCCAGACCAGTTGAAAATTCTTCCAAGGACAAATCGTCTACACTTATCATTTCACAAGAAAGAGTGAGACATGCTCTGCGTTCCTCACAGTGACAGGCGGATTGGTGGGACATTATACAGGCCAGTGGTAATATTTTAACAGGTATTTCTTTTTGTTGTCTCACATGACTGAATGTGACTGTATGGCAGGTTAAGGAATTTGAAGCTGAATATTAGAATATTACTGATGTAAGCTGAGTAAAATGTTTCATTTTCTCCTATGAAATGCTGTATTATTCCCAGAAGCATGAATTTGTCTTGCACACTGCTGGAAGCAGTAATGATGAGGCAAAACAAAGCCATTAGAGCAAGGATGTTCATATAAGGGTGCGGAGGCCACATTTTATGACTTATGGTTTTCACTCTCTTCTGCTCTCACATGATCTTACATAGTATAAACATTTAATTTTGGCTTATGGCCCTTCACCCAGTTTAATATTTGGCCCTCCATCAGAAGGAATTTGCTTTAAAAAGCAGGTCAGTTTTAAGATGCACACATTTTCAAAATAGCCGTTTACTGCACATCAATGTTCCCGAACACAAAATAATCAGCAAATTATTAATTAATGATTTTGAAATTGAGTTGATGTAATTTACATGATCTGCATTGTCTCATGACTCATGTTAAGTGAAATGAAAGTAAACTGTGATCAAGCCAGATCTCACAGGCTGAAGCAGGTCACAAAACTTTGATTACATGCCAAGATATAATGATGGCAGTTTTCCATAATATTTATATACATGTACATCTATATATGGTGGAGGCAACAAAATGTCATACTTAAGTGAGGTATTTTAATACCTTCACGTACACGTTTGCACATACTGTATGGTGAGACCTTTATGACCAAGTCATGTGGTGACTATATGGCTTAGTTCTTTCTTTAAATATATAAAATATTATTGTCAATGACCATCTGACTGCGAAAACTATTTTACAGGTTCTTGCAAGTTTGGCATTACTTTCCAGTCACAGGGACTCTGGTATAGTAGTTATCTGGTGTTCATACAACTACAGTTATATACTACAGTTATACTATTTCACCCATCCAAACTGAGTGTTTTTTCCTTACACCTGGACAACCTATAACAGTATGTTATGACTAAATGACTCTCTCTGTGACTGACTGGAAGGGCATTTTTAATATGATTGCTGCATTCTCTTTACTGAAGGAATGTTGATCTTCCAACCAAGGAAAAGCTCACAGAGGGGCCCGGCCATTAGTGAAAGCAGAAGAGTAAACCAGTGTCTTCTTGGTTCTTTTTGGAGGCTCAAATAAACTACTGTGGTTTATATGTTATATGCTGTGCAGTGTGGCGATAACGCAGTAAATGAAATGGGAATGCATGGGCTACTCCCTCTTGTCCCAGATGGCTGTTGAGTACCACTGTACTGACCTGGTAGGTAATTTGCTCTCTGTTTGGAGCGTTGGTGTGTAAGGGGAAAAAAGCTATCTTTTAAAGGTCACATATTATATTCCTTTTTAAATAAGTTCACATAAGTCTTACAGGTCTCCAAAATGTGCCTTTTAATTTCCCAGCATGTTCAGGACCTTATTAAGCACTTCTGATAAACATAAATGACGGAAAATATATGTAACAGCTTTATTTCATACTGACATCTTCAATATTTAGTGATGCAAAAGTAAGTTAAAACACGACTAAGAACTAACTGAATAAGGCTCAAATAACCATAAGAAATTAGCCGCTAACCTTATTTAATGTAGCTCTTAGAAATTACACCCAGAAGATGCAGAACTGGATACAACTGAGCACTGAGTAGTGTGATGTTTGCTTGATATATTCGGTAACAATAGGGGAAAAAATATATATAGCTTGCTTATTTAAGCCCTGGCAAATAGAATCATGGAGAAAACAGCAGGGAATGTTTTTCTTGTGTTTTGTGCGTTTGTGCAGACAGGAAACCCATGTGAATGTCTGTCTAAAAATAACTAAAAAGTGTATTTTACATAAGAGGTCTCATTAGATATTGTGTCACCATGGTGATTTTTGTACCTGAGCATCACTATGTTGTTAGAACCGATGAGGAAGACGTTGAAGCCTACTCAGCCCTCCCTCAATTCTGATGGGGGGGGGGGGGGGGGGGGGGGTCTGCTCATTGTGGTGTCCCTTGGTGGCAAACAACAGCTAAATTGCAGATGCTCAGGTGTCTGTCAAGAGTCTTAGAGTGTGACATTACACTACCAGTCAAAGGTGAACAGTTGATATTGAGATGTGTCTGCTCTGTAAAGCTTTCATAATGGCTTTAAACTGTTTGTTAATTGGTGGTTGTTTTAGGCTGGTAACTCTAAATGAAGTTCTCCTCTGCAGCAGATGTAGGTTTTGGTCTTGCTTTCTGCTGGGATGGTCTTCACGTGAGTCAGTTTCATGGTCGTGCTTGACAGGTTTTTGCAAATGCACTTGACAATGCTGTCTTGCAAGAACTACTGTATTACAACCCCTTCATGTCTTAAAAATAACCACTGACTGTTGTTGTTATTGTTGTTATTTAATTAATTCCATTCTATTATTTCATAGTTTTGAACCACAAAACAATTAGGTGTTTCCAAACTTTTTTGACTGGTACTCCTTTCCTTTTATAGGACTTTTGAGTCTTCTTGGGATATCCAGCAGGCTGTCCAGGCTATCAGCAGTACCTGAGATCTGGTAAGAGCTAATTCTGACACTAACAAAGCTGACTTTGTAGAGTTGGCTGCTGTGACACAGTGCACTCCAGGAAACACAATGCTTTCTCATCTCAGACTCCAAATGTTATTCTGCCAGTTGGTTTCACTCTATAATTTTAAATATATACAGTGATACAATAGATGCTGATATAAAAACACTCCGAGCCAGTGCTGTGTATAACCTTGATGGAAAACCATGAGGAGAATGCATCATGCATGGAAATGTATTTCTCAGCTCAGCTTCTCTGACACCAGGAGATCTATACACTTACTCCTAGCAGAGCCTTTGAGTCATGGTGCATAAATAAGATTTGCGTCAATCGTTATGATTAAATCTGCCAAATGAGCAGCCATACTGGCCTTTGGTGTTACTACAGCAACCCACTCAACCATTTCAATGGCATACAGTATCTCATTAGCGAATTGTGCTCAGAATGATGTTGCAGTGATTTAGAGAATTAGAGCTCAATATGCCAAAAGTTAATTCCCCTTGTTATAACTGAGAGGTAAATGTTGTGAATGAATTTAGAATTATTAGTAGCAAACATAAGATATTAAGATGTTATTGCTGAATTTGGAGGTGAGATTAGTTATAGCACCTTTTTTTTTTTAGCTTTCTTTTTGAGAGAGACAGAAAAAGATAGAGATGCCCATTGACAAAAGCATTTTTACTGTGCTAAAGTGCCTGTCTTTTCAAAGTAATTGGGTGTTTAAACACTGGCAGTAAGGATAGTTGAAAGAAAGAAAAAAAAACAGGTATATCCAAAGTGAATGGAATAAAATTATGCATAGCAAAGAACAGTGGGGAGAAAATGCCTATATAAACCTGGTGGGGGCAAAACCAACCATTCTGCTGCTAGAGACATACAGTTTCATATTAAAAAGTATTCAGGACAATCCTGGGGCAGTAAAAAAAAATGGTGGGGACCAAAACCGAGTATATATAAACACGGTGGAGAGTGTAAAACAAGGCATTCAAAATGGTGAGGACAATATCAGACATATCAAAAAGTGGTAACATATCTTAAGCTTGCATCTAAATTATACCACAAAATCTGTAAAAGTTTCCCAGTAATGTTATCCATTGATTTCCTTGCTGTACAGTATTTTGCCTTGTGGTTTATAAAAGTGACTTTGCAAAGAATAGGCCACAGACAGATTTTTGTGCTAAGAAAAGCTTAAAAAAAAAAAAAAATCCTAAATTGACTGTTTTTCCACACAGTGCAGACCAAATTTTCTAGCTCATCTACTGTGTCTCCAATCATTTACTCACCACTTCTTGACAGCTCCTCAATGGTAAACTTCAACTGAATGGCTGTGAACAGTCCGAGAAACATGTTGAATCTTGCTGCCATTTCCAACACGGAGAGCTCAGTAATCCTGAAACTGTTGGTTGACACGGCACCTTTGAGGAGCTCTAACTCCGGTAGATTTGAAGCTGCGAATGGCATCAGCAGCACAGGAGTGTTTCCACCTGACACTTGCTCACGTATGCTGTGCCTACATACTGTACAGCTCAAACATCCAATGTACTGATTACACCAACAGGGGTGGCCAGATGACTTCCAGCCAGTTGCACACGCTAATAATGTTACACAGGTTGTGTATTCCGATGGACTGTGAGCTGGTTCAACCAATTATTTAAACAATATCAACACTAAAATATTACTTTTTACTTGATCTCTCGAAGATTAATTCGCCTCTTTTGTATCTTGTTCTGCATCCATGTTAACCCTTAATGATCATTTGATGTCCTGGCTAAAACTCTCTTAATGGTTTCTTTCCCAGAATGGAAATCTGAGATTTTTGGCTAGGTCAAGTTAGGTGACCACAAAAGTAACAAAAAAGAAACATTGAAACTTTACGTCCATTTACGTCCGTTAATGCTTTATTATTTCTCTAGACACACTTAATCATTAGGCATCAGAACCACAATCCCATATCAGTCTAATAAAGTGGTATAAGTATTTCCTGAACATTAATGGCTGACACTGTGTCAGCACTATGAAAAAAAAAACTACTGGTTTAGGATGGGGTTTTAGTCAATGTAACCATTCATCATAAAATTCCAGACATCCCCAAGTCCACAGACTAGAAATAACAATAATTAAAAAAGAGCAATCACCTCATTGCACATTTTCCGTGTGTGTGTGTTTGCTCACTAGTGAGGAAACTGGTTCCTGTGAAGAATGAGGGGATTAGGTATGTGTGACATGTCTCACATGGCTGATAGACCCAGTAGCCAGAGAAGGATCTGTTCCGGATGATTACTGTCTAGGACAGAGCTGGGGTCATTCCCAATGCAGTTTGGTTAGTTCCAGATGTTTCACATATTTCCATGTGGAATCAAGAAATTTGTTCCTTCCTCCTGAATTCCATCTCATGACCCAGATGAAACCTAAGCGAATTAACATCTGGTGGTCTTCAACTGAGACTTTTTTAAAATTTGCTGGATATTGTAAAAACAAAGGAAACGGATAAAACTATACAGTACATAGTTGTTTTGACATTAAGTTATTATCATTAAAGTTAAGCCAGGTTTCTTTTGGCTCAGTTTGTCTCCCCCTTCGCATAAACTGTAAACCTGATCGTCCACCCATCAAGACTCTGAATCCTGGAAAAGAATATTTATCATATATCAACATAACAAATCCACACTATAGGAATAAAAAAAACTTTGTGATCAGTATTGCTTAGACATGCATACCCGTAGTTCACAATCATAGAGATCATAGACTTCGTTCTGTCCCAGAACATCATGCTCTGTATTATTTTCTCTGTTAAGAGTAAAAAGTATTTCAGCACATTTTTCTTTCATCTCCTTTATAATAATCTTTACCATCCCCAACCTTACTGGAACACACCTGTTCGAGCGCCTCCTCCTGAGTATGTACAGGGCGCTGCAGACTCCGGCGATCACCAGTAACGTTACTGCAACTGCCACTCCTATTCCTACTCCTGAAAATGATCCCACAATGTAAATAAATGAGTATACAGCACTCTTCTGCCAAGAACTATCTTTTATTGCAGATTTTACTTAAAAAAAAAAAAAAAAAAAAATTCCTGTGTATAAATTTCTCAGATAAAATTGAAAATTGTTCACAATTAAAAATACATGTTAAACCATTTTCTCTGCACAGGATAGTTTTTAGCTCTGGACAATAAAGTCATTAAATCTTCAATTTCTGTAAAAATCAGCTACTGCATAAATACCTTAACTTCCTGATTTTTCAACACAATTGCGAACATTTTAAAATTGAAATCTTAGACACTGTTGTAAAGCACTATGAACACTAGCTCATTATTCCAATTGTGATATAATAATGTATTTTTTTCACTGTAAATTCTTAAGAACTATTTAAAACTTTAATTATTATAAAGTTATTTTTAGGGGTAGCCGGGAGAGCCTGGTGTCAAAATGAGGCTGAGGGTAACCTTTTTACTTCCAACATCTCAGAATCCACCTTTAAATATGTTAAAAATAAGATTTCAGTGGAGTTTTTTTTTTCTTTTCTCCAAGGGCCACCTCATAAGCAAACTCTTACTGGTCATATTTCAAGCAAAATGATAAACATAATATATTGTAGTAATAAACTTGATTTTGAAATGTAGCTTATTGAATGAGGAAAATATGCATAACTCAAGTCACCCAAAATGCAACTTAATAACTGATTTGTTATGATGGATCATAAATATTATAATCTACATACTATGCATATTGTACACATAAATATTATAATAGTGCCATTTTGCATAAACAGTACTATTTTAATGTTATTTCCTGACAGATAACTCGGAGTACTGTACATCAATCTGGTTATGTTAAGGACTAAATGTCTTACCATTAGAAGGGGCTCCTGTAGTAGGCGGTTCTGGGTCACATAATGTGTAAGTAATCTGTATATCATCAATGGCCACATCTCCTGCAGAGCCTTTGCCCTTGCGATACTCAAACACGAACTGTTGCATAAAAGCCCATACGTATTATACAATAATTATGAATGAATGTCAAAGTGAAATAATTTTTAATATGCATAAGCGTTAATACCCAGAATGGTTCTACTTGATTAATGTTCACTCTGGCCTTCCACCACACATTTCCCTGGTCCCCTGATTCTGTCCAAATCAGATATCCAAGTCTGTCCCCATTATCATGCAATGTCCTGTGTGAGATAGAGACAGAGTTACAACATTTGTATTAGAAGTGTTATATTTGCATTTAACTTAACTGATTTTACAATTCTTTTCGTGCTGTTTTTTTTCCTACCTGTTATTGATGTATAAATTGAGAGTCCCTACATCGTGGCCATACATGTGGTACCAAAACATAAAGCACTGTCGCCTATTGTTTGGGGAATAGATTTCACTGAGCAGCAATGCTCTGTCTCCCCAGCGTCCCACCATGGTGTCCACATATAAATAATAACCTATAGAAACATTAGAAGTATGCCATTATAGACCCACAATTAAAGAAGTGGCACTGTGTGAATACTAAATGTTTAAAAAGGTTACCAGTGGAGGAGTTTGTTGTGTGGTCTACACTTGGCCCTGTGCTGGGGCTTTTAGAGTTTCCCTGATTTCGGAGCCAGTCCATATTGTCCTCAGCCATCAGATTGTGCCAGCTGCACATGTTCACCTCAAAGTCACAGTGGCCTGGACCGGTACATGAGTGGTGTGACAACAGCATATCATCCACAGCCAAAGTGCCTTGCTCACTCTGTCCTTTCATCCCCTCCACTATGATCTGAAACAAGAGCCATCCTGCATAAGGAGTCTCATTACAATATTTCTCACTGTCTTTAAATGTTGTTTAAATAGTACATAACATTAAATAGTACATATTTATTGAAACCGCATTGTATTCACTATATTAGTATATTAGTGCATTAGTTAGGTAGTTTTTCATATGTCATGTCTGAAAGAATCCAGTTTTATAAAATGGTAGGTTATCTAGTAGGTTAAAGTCTAAAACATGTAGAGTAGTCTGAAGGGTTAAGAATGGTGTGCTACAACACAAATAATAATATCCACCATCTACAGGAAAAAAAAAATCACTTTTGCTTTTTATGGCATTAAATAGAATGCATACAATATAGCAATTTTTTTTCATAGTCTAGTATAACAATATTCAGCATGTGGCTAATAAGCTCACTCTTCTAAATGATTGGCTTTCCTTCATAAGTTTCTAAATGCAAAGGTTGATATTTACCATCATAAGATGTGACAAAATGAAAGGAACTGCAGTGCAATGCAAATGAAATGCAATGTCTAGTGAACAAAAAAACTCCTGAATCTATGTTTAATTAAAATCAAATTAAAAACTATTTTATTTTTTTTTACAAATGCAAAATGTTATGAGAGGTGTCATGACCCTTGTTTCCCCACTTATTAGAATATTTGTTTTCTAAATTTTGGAATGGATTAATAATTAATTAATGGAAAAAAAGATTAGAAATAGTCACGTCAGCTTAGCTTGGCACGTCATTTAGTTTGTTTCTAAAAATAAATGCTTATAATTGGTTATATATCTGTAAATAGAATAACACTATTTCAAGTTTGCAATTAGTTTGTAATCCTAGAAATAGGTTTAGTATTATTAATACTAAACTGTTATTATTTATTTATTTATTTATTTATTTATTATAATTATATTTAAATTATATTATAATAATTATTATTAGTAGTAGTAGTATATTTTTTAATTGCCAATTTTTGGGTTCTGAGGCACAATAATGCCAAGTGTTGACACTTGAACATAACATCCACATATTTTGCCGCATAATCTAGAATGTTTTTTTGTGTTCCGACATGACACATGACAATATGCACAAATCAGGGTCCATGAAGACATGGTTGACCAGAATTGGTCTGGAAAAACTTCAGTGTTCTACCCAGAACTAGGACACCGGACAGCTTTGACAAATTGGAACTTAAGGGTTCCACATTCAAGATATATAGGGGAAACCTTGCCCTGAAGAGTAGAGGGTATTAAAACAGTGAAAATGTTAAAGTTAATATTAATACCTGTGGATTTGGAATGGGGTGTTTAATACGCCGGGGTCAGAATACATTTGAATGTATAGTGTAATGTAAAGCCGCAGATCTAAACTATACCTCTCTACTATACCATTCATCAGGATGTTACAGTATGTATCGGATAGCTCGTAGTATATGTGAGAGGGACTGCAGCATCCATAATAATGCCTTGAACTATTGAGACCTAAATGTTAGGTCATATTAGGACATGACATTTTCTCCCAATTTCAATGTCTATAAATCCCCTTATTATTCTCATACGAGGACTGTTTGGTATATTTATTTTCTATTTAGGTTTTTAAGTTTGTAATTATCAGGTGCTAATAAAGAGAGACAGTGAGAGGAAATTGCAATGTTTACAGCAGTAGAGACCAGGTCTCAGGGGCATATGATTGTAATACTGGCATAGTGACGATTAAAGGACTCACTCTGTATTCTGGGCCAGTGTTGGGTAGCGGCACCTGTGCAAATCTCCACATCTTGCCTTGCTCTCCTGACTGTCTCAGCAGCAGCAAATGCGCTCCATTTGAGTTTTTCTGGTACACACTGAGCGTCCCTGCATCCTTCCCACTCAAATAATACCATAATTGAAGACACTGCTTGTTTCCTGAAAATAAACCGCAAATCCTAAAATAGATTCTTACACTTGAGCATTAATATTTTGCAGTAGGTAGAACAAATTAAGGAATATACTTGATCCTAGTGATCTCCAAGTGTAATTACCTCTGGCCCCGGAAATGGATATAGGATAGAGTGTGATTTATATACATTTATATTATCTGTGTTTTAACTCTCAGACTATTTTGGCACACCAATTCCCACACGTACAAGGATAGACTGTCTGAATTTCAATATAGGAGAAAGTGGAAGTCATGATATTTCCTAATGCACCTGTAGTAAAGAAAGGAGAGAGCATCCTAGCAGTCTGTCCTGATACATGGGATAAGGAGTCCATGTAGAAGTAATGTCCATTGTCTGTGCTGGTTGTGTGGTCAAAGTTTGGTTGGAATTTTATGACTGGGCTATTTCCTAATCCTCTAACCCAGTCTAGATCATCATCAACATCCTGCGTCCAGTCACAGCTTCCCTCTTCAAAGTCACAAAGGCCATCTGAAACAAAGCAAGGATTTTAAAGCAAGAAATCAACAAATATCATTGTCAGTATACTAATATTACATTTACTAAATTAATCATACTGTATATACATTTATGTACAGTATGTATTTCAGAAACACATTAGTCATACTGTACATATAGCCAGGTCCACAAAGCTAAATCCATCACCCAGAAGTCATCTGGTTAGTTATTAAACATTCACATTTATTAAGCACTTGATCAATTCGAGAGTTGTTATACTTTCAGTGATGATGCATGGAAGTATTAAACAGTGTGCGTTGC
This sequence comes from Clarias fuscus, assembly GCA_030347435.1. Lineage (NCBI taxonomy): Eukaryota > Metazoa > Chordata > Actinopteri > Siluriformes > Clariidae > Clarias > Clarias fuscus. Next base: position 11,649,184 of record CM059205.1, read on the forward strand.
TGCTGATTCCAGCAAAAAAAAAAAAAAAAAACTATATATATGACCATTTGTCAAGACTGTAATAGATTTTTAATAAATGTATGGCAGACCGAGAAAACCCATTTGGATGCTGCTTTGGAAGAATCCACCAAACAGCACCAAAAGATGCTGTCACACTGTGCTGCCCCAGAATGCAATATGTAAATGTAATTTTCTTTTCGCTTTGAGGTCAGCCAATCTTTAAAATGCCATAGCCTTATTTATATTTGTACATATACAGTAGCAGAAAATGTCAAACCTTCACCATATGATGAATTTTTCCAAGCTAGCACACTAATATTAGGAGAAAAAAACCCCCTGCAATCTTGCCGATGGACACACATTATGCTATGCCACATTAATCAATAATAATATTTGAAGATAGCATTACTACTATACCTGTTTCAAAGAATTTTTAGCAACGGCATATTTTAAAGGAACACAAGGATGTGAGTCATGCTCTAAAGTACCTGTGGGAGTACAAGCTCCTTCAGTAAATGATAAGTCATCTATAGCGATATCTCCAGCTTCTCCACCCACTGAAGCCGTGATCAAAATCTGATGGACTTCTTTTAGGGTTACATGCCTCTGGGCCACATGCCACTCGTTCCCCTGTGAGCCCACCCTCTGCCACACCTGGTGTTGTCAAAAGCACCCATGATTAATCCAGGTCTAAAGGTGAACGAATATACTAATATCATTGGGTAAAAAAAAATAATAAAATGGCTGCTTTCTCACCACAGTGGACACATTGGATTCAACAGAGTGCAGAATTATATTTAGTGAGCCCACAGTTGCTCCGAACATGTGATACTGGATTTGTAGGCAGTATCCACTCTGTCCAGCAGGCGGGAGAACAGGAGACTTCAGCTGAGCTACACTGCTTCTTCTATTCGGGGCTGAGCTTTCAATATATAGATAATATCCTGCGAAATAACACAGCAATGAAACAACAATGTGTAAATAATATATAATAAAATGTAATGTTTCAGATGGGCAGTGCATATGGCTGACAGACCTGTGCCACTGGTGTGATCTCCTCCAGGGCCAGTATTGACAGTTTCAGTTGGCCCATTTTTTCTCAGCCAGTGAAAGTCCCCGATACTTCCCTGTACCCACCCACACAGGTCTTTCTCGAAGGAGCAGCCAGCAGTAGACAGACCTGGAGCACAGCAAGGAAGCTATGATCTCACATGACTTACGGTCAGTTCACTTATCATTGAAGGGTTTGAGCTATGCAGGCTGTTGTACTAAGTAATGGTAATAATAAGCTGATCACTATATTTCCACTCACCTGCAACGTTTCACAAGTACTGTATAATAACTTTGACTTGCTCTCTAAATTGTAAGTTACTTTAGAGAAAGCGTAAACCAAATGTAACCATAATACATTTACATACACGTACTATATGGTAAACTCCAAATAATCACTGTCAGTTCATTTTAGTTTATTTACTTTTTAAGAATAAAATCATTAAAAAGAAAGCAATGGGCTCACTGATTTTTTTTTATTTTATTTTTTTTAGTTGTTTAGCTGTATACTCACCAAAAGCCCAAATAATTCTCTTTATTATAATTACATACTCATACAGTCTGACATTCTGTGACCCTGTTGTGAAATGCTGACAGCATTTAGACTTTGACTCCCACCTGGTGGTTGATATGAGGTTTCACAGTTCAGGAAGGAGACGTCATCTATAGAGGCTCCATGATGGACAGCTTTATTACGGTCATGTAGCGATGTGGTTGGACTACTGAAGATGATCTGAGACAAGAAAAAAAATTGAAGAAATAAGTCTCTAGGCTCTCGCTCTCTCTCTCTCACACACACACACACACACGCGCGCGCACACACCCTGTAGCGATGCTGTTGTTTTCCCAATGGCAAATGCTCCAGAGTCCAGTCCTTTTCAGTGCTGTTGGTGCGAGTCCAGAGTTGGGTTGAGTTATTATCTTCATTCTGCATGAACACACTTAGACCTCTACCACCATCTTCTCCACCCAGGTGGAAATGAAACCTGAACACAGTGACAGAGACCATATCAACTGTGGTATCACGCCGATCACTGGATGTTCAACAACCTTGGCATGTGATATTCGATATTCATTTAAGCTTAGGCAACTTACTTAGGCAAAACACAGAGTATAACAAGATAAACTGCATTCATTTAAGAAACATGAGCGTGAAAAAATGAGGCAATAGCATAGTAAATAGTATACTAAATGCAAAGTAAAACAATAATCTGAAAATCTTCTCAGAAGATGGAAATAGAGCGCTAGCATTGGTGATACAAATAAATCATAGAGTTGGATCCATAATGACCAGAATGAATAGAATGTGAACATTGCTTAAGTGTGGAATGACATTACTCACATTAACTGGCAGTATGGGGAGGTGGGTGGCAGTAAAGGGCTCTCAAACTGCACTTCATTTCCAGATGGCACTGAACTCAAATTTACATACATGAAGTGACCTGAGAAGATGAAGAAGTAATAGTAAAAGTCTATGCTGTGTAGGTGCCAACATATAGTCAATATCTTGGTTTGGTGTGAAAAAACCTTTTGTAATTAATGTTTACAGACCACAAATTTAATGTTGTGTGCCTTGTAATTTCTCCTAAATGTTTCTGTTTATTATCACCACCAGATAAAACTGATCAATGTCTTCAGCTTGGCAAAAAAAAAAAGTAATACCAGATAGTGGATCTCAAATTAGGACCTTATATGCAGAGGTGGGTCGTAATGAGTTAAATTTACTCCGTTACATTTACTCCAGTTCTGCTTATATGGGGCTAGGAAATCTACTGTACAAAGTTTTCATTCTTACAAATTTTTGTGCTGTATTATGCTCTCACCTGTTTCTGTGGTGTGGTCAGTTGGAGGTTCTGTATCCTCACTAGCTTTCACCCTTTGCCACTTGTTATTATCCTGACTTATGTCACTCCAATTGCAAATGTCATTCTCAAATGTACAGGGTCCTAGATTAACATAACCCAGCAAGAGAAAAAGAGAATACGTTAAGAAATGGACATGGAAACAAGTGTTCGTGAAGAATGAGAAGATTGTCTCACCACATGTCTCTTCATCTTCTCCTAAGGGACAATCAATGGTGTAATCACAACAAGATGTATTAGCAATGCATTTCCTCCCGGCGGATCTCCAACAGTGAAACTCATCCTCCTAAGCAAAATTCAAAAACCAGCATTGTAGACTATGTCTATTCAAGGTATTCAACAACATAAACAATTTAATCTCACCCTGCAGGGAGACTCAGTGGATGTAGGAGTAACCGGGGTGACCGTAGGGGGCGCTGTAGTGGGTGAGACTGGCAGTTTGCTGTTGTCTGGGTCATGAATGCAGTTTGGTGAAAAAGACACATCATCCACTGCTATGTATTCTTCATTGTTCTTGGCACTCCCATTAAACTGAAACACAACCTATAAAAAAACAACAACATGGCATTTTTGTTCATCAAGCTCAGTTGAATGTTTCTTAGTGTTACTATTGATCAAATTATTTGACATGGTCTCAAATGCATAAGTGGACCATAAATCTTTCTGACCTTGGCCTTTACTAAGGAGGAGAAGATGACCTCTGTCCTTTGCCAGTGAAATCCATAAGCCACATACTCCTGCCAGAGGATGGTGTCCTGATCTCCACTGCTTAGTGTCCGCAGTCGCATGGTAAGACTGGCCTCAGAGTTTTCACCATGGGAAAAGTAGTAGAAGTTCACCTGTGAGAACATTTGAACCATGAATGAATTTAGTGTAGGAGCTAGGAAAAAAAAAAAAAACAAGAAACATTTTTGTGAAACAAAAATCACATGTACAGTATGCCATTGAGCTAGGATTTGACTCACAGTGCAATTGGAGCTAGGAAGCAGTGTGCTGGAGATGATCTCAGCTGTCTGGCTTTGACTGGCAGGAATAATGTAATGGCCTTAAAAAGATTTTTTAAACATTTTTATTAGAAGGACATATTTACTCTTAATATCACATTATTTACATATGGCCTAAGTTTCTGATCATTTTATAAACTCCTACGTTTTGTCAAGTCAGCACTTTATTTGCAGCCATTTGTATTGAAATACGATGTGGTGCTATTCTGTTTTAAATCACACTCATAAATTCTCAAATTTTTTTAGTCGGATGCATGGATTTTGCTACATACCTGCTGCTATGTTTCGTGTGTGATCTCTGGGTGGTCCATGTTGTGGCCACGCCCCCTCTCCTCTATCCAGCATCCACCTGGCCCATTCCTCACTGATGTCCCATAAGCACATGCCATGCTCAAAACTGCAGCGCTGGCTATAAGCCAGTCCATCTGCCCATGCACACACATCAAATTACACCAATATTAAACTTTAAAAGTTAACACAAAAGACAAATTTAAAAGACAAATTTGCACATATTTTAGTACTTCCCCCCAGTTCACGTTGATGCTTTGTTATTTTGTAATCAAACTGCTATAGCACCTTGTATAAGCAGTACCATAAAAGGGCTAAAGATTATATCACATGTTTGTTTTGAGTTACTTTATTTCATCATGAATAAACTCAAAATACTTAAAATTCCTCAAGAATTCCCATTAGTCTCATACCGCATTGTGTTTCATCACTTCCATCCCCGCAGTCATCACTGAAGTCACATATTCTGCTCTCATCCACACACACCCGGTTAGAGCATGTGAATGTATTAGGTGGACATGACTCCTGAGGCTCTAAAGGAACAAAGTTAAAAGGACCAGTTCAACAGAAAAATATATTTCTACTGTATCATCACCGATGCTGCGAAGCTGTTAGCTGTAAGCCATTTGAAATACTAATCTAGATTGTACCTGGGAGAGAGCATCTTAGAAAAGCGATGTCATCTATAGCAATGTCACCAAGCTCACTGAAAGTTCTGGTAGCCTCGAAAATGATATTAAAGACCTGGTGAGTTCGACCAATTGCCACCTCAGCCCGGTGCCACTTGTCTCCATGATCACCAGATTTCCACCACAGTGGTGTTTTTCTCAGGCCCTCCTGAAGGAACACTTTTAACTCTCCAATTCCTGCAAATACAACAAGTCACAATAAACCTATTCCAATTAGGAATCTCCATTACTGATCTCCATTACATAACACCAACTTCTACCCTAGCATTCTTATGCTTTTTATTAATCAAAAATAGATCCTGAGTCAGAGGAAGTACTGTAGATCCCAGGCTTGGGTTAATGAAAACTTTCCTTTGCATTCTTCCTGTAACATGTGGCTTTCTTTGAGGTTATTAGGTTTCCTCCCAGCTCATAAAATCCTCCCACTTTAATTGAGAAGAGGTTTTGTGCATGGTTTATGGTTTATGGATTTTTGGATGGAGTTTATTGCATGGTTCCCTGAGTGACTGACTTCCTATGCAGGATTTATTCCCAGCTCTCACTAAGTATTCCTGGGATTTCCTGAGGCTACATTACAGATTCACCATGATCCTGAGTAGAATAACATGGTTACTGATGATGACCATAGGCATGTGTCTCCTTTGATCTGTCTTATAGCATAACTCTTACCTTCCCCATACATGTGATAGTAGAATTCAAGCACACATTCAGAGCTGGCTTGTCTCATATCAGGACTCTGGAAAGCAGCGTAGCTGTTCTGGTCACCATTGTTGGCATCTACTGCCACATACCAGCCTAACAACACAGAAAAATCAGAGTAAGGCCACTGTATGTGTTTACAGAACTGTAGATCGTTTAACTAGGCACAATCAGTCTGACAGTCTAATTAAATCTCATACTGTAAATGTAGGAGGTGGAGAAAATAAAATAAAGACATAATAATATCTTTATACTGTATCATTTATGTCCTCAGAGCAAAGTTGACATTTACTTTTTAATGTGGAAAAAATGAATGTCCTTTACAATTGTTTGTAAAATGTAAAGATTTGTTTCTTTTTCAGCACTAGATTTACCCTCATCTTGTATTATGAAGGTGGAGCTATGATTCGGATATTAGCAAATAATGTTTAGAAAAAAGAAATGGCCAACTTGTACATGTTTGTCAAAAAATAAACCCCTGACATTACTTTAATAGGTCACGTTTTATATTTTTTGAGTGAGCTTGGTAAGAGTTCAGGAATTACAGCAACCATCTGTTAATATGAAGGTTCCCAGTTTGTTTCTGGCTTTTATAAAATTTAATAATTGATGTTTATTGACTGTGTTGTCAATTGACTGTGTTGTTGTGCATCAACACCCATTCAGAACAGTTCAATTTGCAAATAAAGAATGTGAAGGTGAGTGTCCTGTGTTGAACCTGTTCGTGTTCATGTAGTTCTTTATATCTGTACATTAATTAATGTAAAGAACAACAAAAGAATGTGAACGTTAACTAGTTCAACTTAATGTATGTGATGAACCTGCACAACCTTTATAACAGACAACTCCATGTTGTAGTAAATGGGGTAACTTTTATGTTGTAAATATGCTTTGAGGGGGAAAATGACAAGTTGTTGAAATATAACACTAAAGAGTTAAAAAAAAACATTAAACCATACGATTTTGTTTGTTACAATGGATCTTTCAAAATTGGTACCAAAAAAGTATCGTACCAACCCTTGAGGGCTGTCCATAATATTACAGATCTAGCACAACTGCATGAAAGGAACAGAAAGTACATTTTCGACTCTTGGGAGAGCCTCTGGGGGTCTCATGTGGTGTCTAGAACCAGGATGCATAGATCCTTTGAGTGCTCTTATAAACTTCTGTTGTGAACAGTATTGAATGTTTGGTTGTTTTTGCTGCATTACTGTTTTTGTGAGATTGGGCTAAGCAGGTTAGCCTTTGTCCTGCTTCATGGGTTGATGAGGATTTGTTGCTCATGATATAATGGATAATCAATGTTATTCAGTTTACCTGGCAATAATGCTTTGTGAACTTCACAATAAGGTTATGCATTTTTGTATGTTAAGTTTTATTACAAATGGTTGTACATCTTTGGTAACAAATAATGTAGCCTCTAACATGTCCATATCACAGAGATACATTAACATTGTAATTTCAAGGTCACACAAGAAATCATCTTTTGTGACCAGTTAACCGGATTTTAATACCAATCCAGATTTTTTTTATCTACAGTACTACCAGCTGCTGGTCTGAAGGACCCACAGTTATAAGGCTTGACTTCATAAAACATATTGTTTAAGCTTAATGTCAAATTCTTTTTATGTTGTTTTCAGAATTTTCTCCACCCCATTTAGACAGCTGCCTTTTGTGTATGCTTGTCAAAGAATCACACCAAAACATAGTCTAGTAATGTGAGATGTTTATTGGAGTGACTTACCCAGTTCTGTGCCAGTAGTGTGGTCGACTGAAGGTCCAGTGTTCTCCGAAGCTGTTCCGTTGCGGCCCCGCTGCCAGGAAAACTGTCCCACACTCACATCTTTCCACTCACAGCTATCCATCTCAAACTGGCAGCCAACAAATACCCCAGGAACCACTGTCCTCTCTTCATTGGGCAGGTAATTATTTTTTTAAGAAAAAGATCTAATATCAATATTCGCTTATTTTGTATGAGCAATATGCAGCCACTATCCTCAGTTTAATTAATGTACAAATCAGGGGAAATGTGCTGTACCTTTACATTGCCCTTCTATAACTGTTATGTCATCCACAGCAATAAAATCTCCACTTCCGGACTCTGCCTCTAAAACAATCTGGAAAAAAGTACCTTTTAAAATCTTTTAAAATGTTGTAGACATTCATTTGCTAATTTAATATGAACATCACTACCATTGCACATACTGTATCTATCAATCTATTTAGAATCTTCTATAGCCCAAATAGGGACCATGGAGGCCAATGACTGCAAATGTATTTATTCCCGTTTTTCATTCCAATTTGGGAGCACGAATCTGCATGTCTTTGGACTGTGGAAGGAAACCGGAGTACCCAGAGGAAACCCACCAAGCACGGGGAGAACATGCAAACTCCTGCACACAGACCCTGAGGAGGGAATTGAACCCGAATCATGGAATTGCAAGGCGACAGTGCTAACCACTAAGCCACCTTGTCGCCATTGCTCATGTATGCAATTATCAAATCAGCCAATCATGCCCTAGCATGACACAAAGCCATGCCGATAAATGCCAATTGCTTTGATTAATGTTTACATCAGACATGAAACTCTTTGTTTGTTGGTGTCAGAAGGGTTGGTTTGAACATTTTAGAAACTACTGAAAACAGTCTATAGCATACAGCATACACAGAATGGTGTGCAAAAGCAAGAGTAGTCAGAGGAAAATGACTAGATATGTATGGTGAGAAGAAAAGCATCACAGACTGTATAAGACCTTAACCATAAGTTGTAAGTGCTACAACAGCAGAGGACCACATTGGGTTCCACTCCTTTTAGCCAAAAAGAGGAATTTCAGTGGACATAAGTCACTGAAACTGAATTGTTAAAAATTGGAAAAACATTTCCCAGGAGATCCACAGTGAAAGATTTACAACAGCATATCAGGCACTACCAAAAATGTCACAGCCAAAATGCAACTTTCCCCCATTCTATTGAATATTGCGTAAAGCTCTTGGTCTGAAAAATGACCAAATCCCAGCTCACCTTATAGGGTTGCATCTCAGACACCGTGGCATTGAAATTCCTCCAGTTGTGTTCAGCAGTACTTGTTTCAAAAATCAGGATTCTATATGCATTTTCTATTTCTAAAAACACTTTTAAGTTCCCTGTGGTACTGCAGACACAGGATACACAGAGTAAAATTAATAAAAAAAACAGGTCTGTAACTTTTAAATACAACTTAAGGAGCAAAAGTTTAAGGTAATTTGCTCAAACCTGTAATTCATATTATACCAAAACGAGAGGCAGGAGTCTGAGCGTTGTTGGATAAGTTCAGAGATGAGCATAGACATGTTTTTGCTGTTGTCTGGAGTGGTCATTTTTTTAGGTAGACTTAACATAAACCTGCCTGTGTAAACAGCAAGGCATACAGTTGTCTTAATTGTTTAATATTTACAAATCAGAATAAATTATTTCTCACCAATATGATTGATAAAACGTTTTGTCAGTTGTTAAATGAAAGTGGTAGCAACAATAAAATATGGCTCATAGAGTACTGTACTCAAAGAGTTATTGTCCTTACCATCTGGTGTGTGCGTTGTGTGATCAATAAGAGGACCACCCTCATGTCCATCTGCATGGACCCAATCATGGTCATCCAAGTCAGAATTCACCCATGTACACAGACCTGACTCGAAATCACAACTTCCTGTGGGAAGGCAAGCTCCATTTCTCACTGACACATCATCTAGAAATATGAAATAGTCCTGGGCAGGACTTAATCTTGTCTTCAATGCCACCTGTGTAAGATCAAATTTCATTAAAAGCCTTATTCAAATTATGTAACAAATTACCCCCCAAAAAACAAAAACAAAACACAAATACGAATGAGGAATTGTGTTTCAGAATTCACCCTGAATTTGGCTGGAGAAGAAACAGTGACCTCTGCCAACTGCCAGCCTGTAGAACTCACTGAAGAAAGAGACCAAAGGGCAGGACCCAGCTCTCCATTTAGGTAAATATGCACTGAGAGATAATCACCAGACCCAGCAGATAGCCAATACCTACAGTGTCGGATTAGTAATGTTTTATAAAGTTACTAAACATTATCCAAGCATTTAAAGCCATGTCCCTGATGAAATGCATTTCAGATTACCAGAGACTGCACACTCAACCTGAACCATTTTCAGTTTCCATGTTTTTAGCTGTTATGCACACCAATGAGTGAATATGGCGAAGATGGTCTATTATATGGTAGTAAAAAAAATTAATTGCATTTTTTTTTATATATATACATTGGAACCATGGATTACGAGCATAATTCGTTCCGGAAGCGGGCTTGTATTCCAAAAACACTCGTAAACCAGATAGACTTTTCCCATAAGAAATAATAAAAACTCAAATTATTAGTTCTACAGCCCAAAACAATAAATACATAAAAATAATTAATACAACATATAAAGTAAAAATAGAAAAAATTAAACAGCACTTAACATTAAAAAAAAAAAAAGTAAAAATAAATCCAGACAGTTAAGTGTTTCCGTTTGTGCGCGCAGGCGCTGTGTATTTGCGTGTGTGTGTGTGTGTGTGTGTGCGTGTACGTGTGTGTGTGTGCAGATTAGCCCCTCGCCTCGTTTTAAACAGTAAAACTCCTTCTCCCTCCCACACCTCGCTTTTTAAGTTTCACAACTAACATACACAATGCAAACACTGCTTTAAATTAACTTTCTTTATTAGAAGTTATTTCACAGGTAACATAATATTTCAATACAGCAGACAAAACTTCCATTTTGCTTTTTATTTACCCTATTATATCCCTCTTCCAATCCCCTGTGTTCACACATCCCACAGTTCTAATTAGACAGACAAACTAATTAACAACCAAAGTGTAAAACAAAAACAACAACAACAACAACAACAACAAAAAAGTAAAAATAAAATAAATAAATATAATTAAAAATAAATAAATAAATAAACAAGGGGGGGGGGGGGTTTGCTCAGTCAGCACAGTCGGGAAGATATCATGGGAAGATGTCGGGGAGATGTCAAGGAATCAAAATGTTTTAAGAGAGGCCTCCAAGTTCTTTCAAACAAATTTAATGAGCCATTAAGGGAAAACCTAAGCTTCTCAAGTTTAATGGACATAAACATTTCTTTCACCCATCTATTATGAGTTGGAGGCTGAGATTGATTCCACTTGAGAAGTACCAATCGCCTGGCCAAAAGGGTGGCAAAGGCAAGAACAGATTGCAGGATTTTGGAGGTACATGGATGTAGGGCGGTGCCGAACATAGCTAAAAGTGGGTCGGGGGGGATAACTGTGTTGTATGCTTTACTAATAGTTTTAAAGATTTCAGTCCAAAATGTGGTTAGTCTGGGACAGAACCAAAACATGTGAGAGTGGTTGGCTGGAGACTGTTTGCATCTGTTACATGAGTCAGTCACATTAGGAAAAATCCGTGCCAGCCTCGAATTTGTATAGTGAACTTTATTTACGACTTTACATTGTAGGAGACCATGCCTTGCACAGATTGAGGAAGAATGAACCAGTTGTAAGACATGTTGCCAATATTCATCAGACAGCGAGATTCCAAACTCTTGCTCCCAAGAATTTTTGAGAATGAGTGTTGGGCTATCAGTTTATGAATTAATACGGCTATAAATGTTGGAGATTAATCGCTTTTGTTGAGGGTCAAGAGCTAATAATGAATCAACCAAGGTTTCTGGAGGTCGACTAGGGAATTTGGGGTTCTGATTCCGAATGAAGTGTCTTATCTGAAAAAAACGAAATAGGTGGGATTTAGGCAACTTAAATTTTCTCGAAAGTTCCTCAAAAGACATGAAAGAACCTTGGCTATAAAGGTCCTTAATTTTCTTTAGTCCTTTGTCGGACCAGGTACGAAATGTCAAGTCAGTGCAAGAGGGTAAGAATAGGAAATTGTTTACAATGGGGGAGAGGTCTGAGGCCCTATGAAGACCCAGGCTTTTCCTAGTTTGAGTCCAGATTCTAAGAGTGTTAGACACCACTGGGTTTGAGGTAAATTTGGAGAAGGCCAACGGGAGTTGGGCGCAAACCAGGGAAGAAAGAGAAAACTTAGAGGATGCAAGTTCCATGTCCACCCATATTGGGCACCCCTCTGTTGTATTGTTGACCCAGTATAGAAGTTTTTGAGCGTTACAAGACCAGTAATAATGTAAAAAATTAGGCAGTGCCAAGCCACCACGATCTTTTGGGAGCTGTAGTACTGATTTTCTTATGCGCGGATTTTTATTACTCCAAAGGAAAGAACCTATTAATTGATCGAGCGACTTAAAGAAGGACTTTTTTATAAGGACAGGGATATGTGAAAACAGATATAGGAACTTGGGTAAGACTACCATTTTGACCAAATTGACACGACCCACCAGAGACAGTGGAAGACCAGACCATCTTTCAAAGTCTAGTTTACACCTCTCCAAAAGAGGGGTAAAGTTTTTGGAAAAAAGAAGATTAATTGGGTTTGTAATAATCACTCCCAAGTATCTAAATCTATCCGCAGCATATTTGAAAGGGAAAAAAGATGGAGGAATGTCTTTGGCCAATGAGTTGATAGGAAGGACTTCACTCTTATGGAGATTAAGTTTATAGCCTGAGTATGACCCAAATTTCTCCAGGATACTTAGAACTACAGGAAGAGAGGCTGCTGGATTGGACATATACAAAAGGAGGTCGTCAGCATACATTGATAATTTATGAACTCTCCCAGCTCTGACAATACCTTCAAATCTCTCCTCTTGTCGCAGCCAGATGGCTAGGGGTTCGATAGCTAAGGCAAATAAGAGGGGGGAAAGGGGGCAGCCCTGTCTAGTTCCACGATAAAGGGGGAATGGGGCAGACTGTAGTCCATTAGTGTGAACTGAGGCAACTGGACCGGTGTAAAGCAGCTTAATCCAGGATACAAATTCTGGACTAAAACCAAACTTCCGCAATACAAAAAAGAGAAAGCTCCACTCAACCCTGTCAAAGGCCTTCTCCGCGTCCAGAGAAACCACCACCTCAGGAGTGCGTGAGCTGGGAGTACTAATGATATTCAGAAGCCGCCTTGTATTATGGAATGAGTGCCTCCCAAGCATGAAGCCTGTTTGATCAGTTGATATCACACCGGGAAGAACCCGTTGTAGGCGCTGGGCTAGAATCTTGGTTAAAATTTTTAGGTCCACATTTAAGAGGGAAATGGGTCTAAAGCTGCTACATGCTAGAGGGTCTTTATCACTCTTAAGCAGGAGAGAAATGGAGGCCTCCAGCAAGGTGGGAGGCAAATGCCCCTTCATGAAAGACTCATTAAACACACTCTGAAGAACAGGTGCGATGATGACAGAAAGTAGCTTGAAAAACTCAACCGTGAACCCATCGGGGCCTGGAGTTTTACCATTTTGAAGTGACATAACTGCCTCCTGTACCTCCTCAGTAGAAATTGGATCGCCCAGCTTTCCAGACAAATCTTCATTTATTTTGGGGAAGACAATCGTGTTTAGGGGGTTATCTCCAGCCCAGACATCTACAGGACACTCCGAGGAATAGAGGTTAGAGTAGAAGGTACTAAATATCTTATTTATTTCAATAGGATCGGTGGTGGCCTCACCAGACACCGATTTAATCTTGGGAATCATTCTGGACAATGCAGCAGCACGTGCTTGCTGTGCCAGTAATCTTCCTGCTTTGTCCCCAGTTTCAAAGAACCGTTGTTTAGCTAGGAATAACTGCTTTTGTGTTTTATTTGTGGAAAGTAAATCAAATTTAGACTGAAGCTGAAGCCGTTCTTTGTAGAGAGCAGGGGTTGGGTCCAAGGCATATAAACCATCAATTCTGAATATTTCTTTGGTGAGCGCCTCAGACTCCGTCCTTTCTGTCCTCCTCAAAGTTGAGACATATGATATAATTTGCCCTCGCATAAAAGCTTTAAATGTTTCCCATAGGGTATGTCTGGATATTTCTGGAGCATCATTAGTATCAAAAAACAATAAGGATTGTATATGAAGGAAATCTTTGAAAGAAGTTTGTGCTAACAAAGAGGAGTTAAGCCTCCACTGTCTGGGGGAAAAGACATGATTAGGAAAGCCAATGTCTACCGATACTGGGGCGTGATCTGAGATTACAATGCTATGATATTCACACCGATGGACTTCTGATAAGAAATGATTATCTAAAAGAAAAAAATCTATCCGCGAATATGAGTGATGGACGTGCGAAAAAAAGGAAAAGGCACTGCCTGAGAGGGACCTGGCCCTCCATGGGTCAAATAAACCTAACCTGGTCTTGTATGCATCAAGAACCTTAGCTGATTTGGATAACACCTGGGAGGTAGGAGAAGACCTATCCAGGGAGGGATTTTGAACTAGGTTAAAGTCGCCGCCAACTATTAAGTAATGGTCGTCAACCCTGGGAAGAGAGGAGAAAAAGCTTGTAAAAAATTTATCATCATCCCATGTAGGTGCGTAAACACATGCCATAATGACAGGTTTGCCACATAATCTGCCCGAAATAATTACAAATCGACCATTACGGTCTTCAATAGAATTGGACAACTCAAACGGAACATTCTTGTGTATAAGAATGGCTGCGCCTCTCGCCCTTATTGGGAACTTAGAATGAAATACATGACCAATCCATGGTCGCCTTATACGGTTAACGTCTGTGGAGCAGAGATGAGTCTCTTGTAAAAAGAGGATATCACCCCTAATCTGTTTTAAATGTGTCATTACCTTATTACGTTTAGTGGGATGGTTGACACCCTTCAGATTCCAGGAAATGAAACGAACACTCTTACTCTGGGTCATCATTTAGTAAAGAAATAAGGAGTAGCACCTCTTCCAAGACTGACGTGCAAACACTGCTTTAACGGGAAAAAAAGAAATCTCTCTAATGATACTCGCGTGAGCATACTAACGGAATCACTGTTGTAAAGTAAAAAAAAATAAAAAATGAACCAGCACCTTACCTTTGAAAAGAATCGCGACAGAGCTAAGTTTTCTGTGTAAATAAAGCGAGTCTGCAGCCGGGGAGATCTGTGTGTGTGTGTGTGTGTGTGTGTGTGTGTGTGTGTGTGTGTGTGTGTGTGTGTGTGTGTGTGTGTTGGTCTCAAATTACGCATGCGCATGCACATGCACACACAAAGTAAGTGTGAGTGTGTAAAAAGTGTGTGTGTTGGTGTAGGGCACAGTGTCAAATTACGCGCGCGCACACAGAAGAGAGAGGGAGATGTTGATTATAAGGGACGAGCACTAAGACGCAGCAGGGGACTTATTTTGACACAGGGGACGCAGCAGGGGAGACGATTACCCATAATTCCCGCAGCGCAAGAGAGAAAAATCATTGGCTCAGTAGTAATCACTTGCAGCTCAGTGTCGAAATAAGAGTCGCATGCGTGATGCATGATACTCGGCGCTAGTAAACTAATACTTGCTCGGTTTCCGATTAAAAATTTATTAAAAATCTTTGCTCGGTTTGCGAAACACTCGTAAACCACGTTACTCACAATCCGAGGTTCCACTGTATATAATTTTTATTTTGGGTGGTCAAAAAATCAGTTTTCATACTCCTGAGTTTTGGGACTGAAAACACTATAACCCTATAATCCTTTAACCCTATAGTCAACAGATCATGATTTCCATGCTGTGTTATAGGGAGAGATGACAACACTCTTACCTGTCAGTCACAGTCACACTACCTGATCTTGGGCTTGTGTGAACACATGTATACGGAGGGGGCAGAAAATGCTCGTAACTGAGTTTGTTTCACTGCCCTGTGATACTGCTGTTTAAAAAGATACAGTTTGCTGGATTTACATGCCTTCAAGGAAGCATGTGTTAGCCCTCAACCTCCCTAGATTGTAACTATCCTATAATGGGGAAAACTGGCAGGTGGGAAAAATTGGCACTTTTACCTTCTGTTTAGAGTGGACTTAATGCTAAAACATAAAAAACATGCTTTTTTTTTTTTAGCTTACCAGAACTGTAGACATGACTCAGTTGTTTTACTGTAGGCTGGAGTCAGGAGGTGTGTGGTCTCTGGCTTCAGAAGCTTCTTTCCCAAAACAGCCATTGAATGGCCTTTTAGGCCACAAAAGTATGATAATTTTAAATATATTTTGAAATAATAATAATAATTAATAATAATACATGACATCTTATATTATTATATTCTATATAAAACACATATTGCAAGGGACTCACCCATTTGAGTTCTGTATGTGTGATCAACATTGTCAATGCTGCTGCCATTCACATGGAGCCAGTGAGTGCTATCACTTATATCCTGATCAAATCCACAAACTGAAGAACTTTCAAAGCCACATGGACCTACACATACACAAAAAGCCATATGTCATGTTAAACCAATTGTTCTGGTAATTATGGGTAATATAGATATCTAATCAACACTGTTATGCTTTGTCTCAAATTCACAAATTCAAAATACAGACTATTGCTGTCATGCACACTCGTAACACGACCGGCACTACGACCCAGAAGTAGAACGGTCAGGTTTTCAGGAAGCATAAAAGGAGACAAAATGGTGCTTCACAATGCTCAGTCATTGAGTTCGCCCATGCCTTTGCTGACGCTACGCCGACTATTCTGTGAGTACTCACTGATTCGGGTTGCTTCTTTGATTGAGTGTGTGTTGCTAGAACACGGGTTTATTTGTGTAGATCCTTGCTCTTTGCGTAAGAGAGATCTTAGACTAATCGCGTGGTTATCCTGCCTATTCGCGCTGCTTCCGCGTTTGGGTTTACCATCCACGTTACACGGGCTAACTGCTAAGGCTTTTCAGTTTATCCTTCAGTTGCTTGTGACAGAATGACTGAGCCAAAAGCAGTAAACCCAGCGGAGTTTGCTCGCCTCTGTGATGTGGTTGACCAACATGCCGAACTGATCAATAAGCTCTGTGGTGAAGTCGCGTCTCTCTGAAAGGACCTCTAAGAAGTCGCAGCCTTGCGCCGCGAGGTGGTGGGGTTACGGCAGGAGAACGCGACCCTCTGCGGGGTGCCTGCTCAGTCGGCTGTTGCCACACCCGTCGCAGCGGCTGCACCGCCCCCCCCCTCCTCTTCTGATGTTTTCTTAGCTCTACCGGATAAGTGGGATGGCACAGATGGGAAATGTAGCGTTTTTCTAACCGCATTGGATCTTGTGTTTGAGTTCAATTCCACCAGATACTCCACAGACCGCGAATTTCCGTATTCACGCCGTGCAGGCCACCTGGGGAGACACCGCCCTCCGGACGGTCTACTACGAGGGACTGACTTAAAAGATGAACTCGCCGGACGGGAGCTTCCGACCACACTGGAGGGACTGATTCAGCTCGCTCTCCGGATTGACCAGCGCCTCCTCTCCCGTCCGAGGCCAGCCCCCCAGACCCTGCCGCCCATCACGCCATCTTTTTCACACGCCACATCCCGACCACCAGCCTTCACCACCACCGCTATGGCACCCACCGGATCTCCATCTCCCGCCGTGGTTGACACTGGAGCCGGGGAACCCATGCAATTAGGACGCGTCTCCTTGAATGCTGGTGAGCGAGAACGACGCTTCAGGGGGGACTTTGTGCCTATTGTGGGTCAGGAGCTCACCATAGAGACATCTGCCCTCTTCGCCCGGGAAACACCCAGGCCCGGTGAACCATGGAAGCAGATCACCGGGCTCCCTCCATCACTCCACCACCACGCCCAGCGTCTCTCGTCTCACAGTTCAGGTACACCTCCAATTTGGCCACAAACGTGTCAAAAGTTCTGCGTTCATCGACTCCGGTGCGGCGGGAAACTTTATTGACTCTTCATATGCCAAAAGATTGGGGTTGGAGACTGAAGCGTTATCCCAGCCAGTTCGGATTACATCTGTCGACGGTCGGCCCGTTCTCCTGCCGTAACCCCACCACCTCGCGGCCTCCAGCCCCATCATCGCCCAGACTCGACCCATAACCCTCATCATCGACCAACACCAGGAAACAGTCCGATTTCACCTCACCTCCATCTCCTCTCCACCCATCATGATATCATTCACGATATCATGATATCCTTATCTACTCTCGCTCCGTTGAAGAACATGTTCAACACATCAGAGCGGTTCTTAAGAGACTGCTCGCTTACCAGCTGTACTGTAAGTTGGAGAAGTGTGCTTTTCACAAGCTCTCCACCATGTTCCTGGGTTTTGTCATCTCATCCCAGGGTGTGGCCATGGACCCACAGAAGCTAGAAGTTGTACGTCATTGGCCCCTACCCAAGACTCTCAGACAACTTCAATGGTTTCTCGGGTTTGCGAACTTCTATCGTCACTTTATCCGGGACTACAGTACGGTTGCAGCACCATTAACCGCTCTGACTCGGCCATCATCTCACCTCTTCCAACTCAACTCTACCGCCATCTCCGCCTTCCACGAGCTCTGCCGTCGATTCACCACCGCCCCGATTCTTCTCCATCCAGATGCAAACAAACCGTTCGTTGTGGTGGTGAACGCTTCGGATGTGGGCGCCGGGGCTGTTCTCTCCCAACGAGGTCCAGACCAGAAGCTACACCCTTGTAGTTTCTTCTCCAAAAAATTTGACCCCACTCAGCAGCGATATGGGGTAGGGGACTGCGAGCTGCTGCCCATAAAGTGGGCATTGGAGGAATGGCGACACTGGCTCCAGGGCGCCAGGGAGCCGTTTATCGTCTGGACCGACCACCAGAATCTCATCACCATCCGGAACCTCAAACAGCTAAACCCAAGGCAGGCGCGGTGGGCTCTGTTCTTTGAACATTAGGATTTCGACCTATCATACCGCCCGGGGTCGAAGAACACCAAGGCTGACGCCCTCTCCCGACAGCACGAGGAAGACGCCCCCCGGGCGGACCCTGCGTCTGTTCTTTCCCCCTCCAAGATCATCGCCCCATTACGCTGGGAACTGGAGACGAGGGTTCGCCAAGCACAAGCCGCAGAGAACGAACCGGCAGGTGTGCCGCCTGGATGACTCTATGTCCCCAAGAACACCCGGACTGAAGTCATCCAATGGGGACATTCCACCCCTCTATCGGGGCACCCAGGCACACAGCGCACCCTACAATACGTGCAGCGTGCCTTCTGGTGGCCATCTATGGCCAAGGACATCGACAAGTTCGTTCAGGCGTGCCCAGTGTGTGCCAGGGCCAAGGACACCAATCAACCAACACCCGGGGAACTCCAACCGCTTCCTGTTCCCCGTCGGCCCTGGACACACATTGCCATCGACTTCATCACAGGCCTGCCGGTCTCCGAAGGAAAAAATGCCATCTTGACCATTGTGGATCGGTTCTCTAAAGCTGTGCACCTGGTGGCCCTCGCTGGACTCCCGTCAGCTAAAAGGACAGCCGAGCTGATTTTAGACCACGTAGTCCGTCTGCATGGGTTCCCCAAGGACATCGTCTCGGACAGGGGGCCCCAGTTCACTGCACGGTTCTGGAAGGCCTTCTGCCGTCTGATCAATTCCACCTGCAGTCTCTCATCAGGTTACCATCCTCAGACTAATGGTCAGACGGAACGGACCAACCAACACCTGGAGCGCTACCTGAGATGCTTCTTCGCCAACCGTCAGCGCTCCTGGGCCCGCTACCTCATCTGGGCTGAACTTTCCCATAACCTCCATGTTTCCTCCGCCACCAAGTTAAGTCCCTTTGAGGTATGCCAGGGTTTCCAACTTCTGATGTTCGAACATCAAGAACCGGAGGTTGAGATACCCGCGGCCCAACAGTTGGTCCGCAGGTGTCGACGGTCGTGGGTCCTAGCCAAGGAAGCAATCCAACGTACTAACACTCGTTACACCACGCAACATCGCCGTCGACACCCTCTGGGACGATTGTACTACGTAGGTGACAAAGTGTGGCTGTCCACAAAGAACCTGCACCTCCATACAGAATCAAAGAAATTATCACCAAGGTTCATCGGCCCCTACCGCATCACCCTCTGCATCAACCCTGTCACCTACCGGCTCCAGCTGCCTGCGGCGCTCCGGATCCATCCGGTATTCCATACCTCACAACTCAAACCCTTCACGACGTTACCCATGGTTGCTAGAACGCGGGTTTATTTGTGTAGATCCTTGCCCTTTGCATAAGAGAGTTCTTAAACTAATCGTGTGGTTATCCTGCCTATTCGTGCTGCTTCCACGTTTGGGTTTACCATCCACGCTACATGGGCTAACTGCTAAGGCTTTTCAGTTTATGCTTCGGTTGCTCGTGACAATTGCATACAAACACTAAAGGGGTAATGGGATAGAGAGAGACAAAGATTACTTACTATGATCTTCACAGGCACCTGGAGTCACTCTCACATCGTCAACTGCTATGAACCCACTGTTTGTGGTATTTCTATGACCAATGAATTTAATCTGTAAAAGGCAATGATAGTCTTGTTGTATATTTGATCTGTGGGGGCAGAGTGGCTGGTATAAATTGACTAGCCATCAAATCCGAATTTCAAAATAAAACATTAATATAAGAGTTTGTGTTATCAATATCAGATTATTTCCTGGGGATTATATTGTGGAACCAAGCACAACAGCACCCCTAGTGGTCTTAATAAAAAACACAAAATATTGAGAAGGTGCATGTTACACTGTACCCCAGCAATCAGTTGAAGAAGTGAAGCATCCTAATATAACAAATCATCAGTAAAAATAGATTGTCTTAAATAATTTTATTATGGTATCAATGAGACCACTCAAAAGAAAAATACTTTGCTAAATCATAAAAGCTTCAATGTCATATTTCGACATTTGGCAGGCACCCTTTTGTAGAGCAACTTACATTTTATTTCATTTAACATATGACCATATGACCATATGTTATCCACACTATGGCTGTAGAATATATTTTAACATTTAGAAAAGACAAATACAAAATTTCACAACATACATTAATCTCCTGCCTTTACCATACACTTTGTCCATCTGTCAATAAGCTCTCATATTCCATTATTAAAAAATGTTTTAGGCTGAGATGTGCTCCATCAAGGCAAAACTGTCTTCACCTTTATCAGAATTGAATCTTTGTTCTTGTAGGGCTGCTTTCAGGAGATAAAAACAGGTGAAAGTCTGATGGACTTTTTGAGAGGATGCTTTGACACCTCAAAACAAAGTGTTTGTAGATTGTCAAAAGTATGGGCAGAAGTGTGCAGACGTGCATTGTCATGCAAGATCACAACGACCTTGGACAGCAGTCCTCTGCGTTTAATCCGAAGTTTATCTTCAGCTCTTCAGTAAGCATCTCACTGTAATGAGCACTGTTCATTGTTGAGCCTTTTCCTGAAAATATTCTAATACTGGCCCTAAGAATCACAGAAAACTCTAAGCATAATTTTTCCAATTTTGATAGTTGCCCTTTTTTGTTTCCCCCTGGTTGGCGATTGAGAATGTTTCTGTTCCATACTCTGCCATTTACTTTCAGACTCGTAGTGAAGCATCCATATCATGTCACCATTAATGTTTCTCTTTAAGAAAGTTCCACCTTGCTTAGAGTATCCAAATGACCAAATTTTGTTTGCAGATATCCAAACGCTTCTGTTCATGCTCTTCCGTGAGTTGTTTCAGTTCCAGATACACCCTCAGAAAACCAAGCCGCAGTTATAAATAAAGTAATGTAACATGTTCACACCTGCACAACAGTGACTGGGACGACAGTAGCCTTGAATGGAAAGAGCTGATAGCACAGTGCAGCCAACAGATGTTTTAATATAACCAGAGTGTGCATAACTTGTGACTCATCCTCGGGTATAAATTCGATTTTAGACCTCACATCTAAGATCACCACTAGCTGTCACTGACTCTCTTACTCTCTGTGTGTCCACCAAGCTGACTGTGACTTCTGCGTTCAACCACTCGGCTGCTTCTGTTCCTTGTCTAGTCCACACAATCAGGTCTGTTGTTTTCTGAGATGAGAAAGAAAAATCTGTTTTCACTGGAGGAGCCCAAATAAAACAACACAGTTGTGAAATCAGATTTTAAAAAGTGTCATTTGTAAGGAATAGATTAAACAGCATATAACAGATAAAAAAAATCTTTATTCTCATGTACCGTCGCAATCACAAGGTCCAGCTTTGCCACTGAAGGTCCTTGCATGAAATACCAGAATCCAACACACATAGTTGGGGCTTGGATATTTACGGGGGTAGAAAGGACTGCTGTCTCACCATCTTTGCTGCCAGACATATTTAAAACCAAATAGAAACCTAGAAGTGACACACAAACAAACATTTAATAAATGCAGTAATGTATTTATTCAAAAACATAAAACATGCAAATGGAGCAGATGGTATAACAAGGGTGACTTGATTCTGGTTACCATGCTTATTTCCAATGGTGTGGTCATAAAGGAGACCTTTGTTGCTTGTGTTGACCTGGAGACCTTGTTGACGAGTCCAGTCAATTCCATCGTGACCTTCTTGAATCCAATCACATAATCCTTAAAGTACAAATGATATTATAGCTCAATGTAAAATAATTTACAATCCACACCACTGCAGCACTTGTGGATTGATAGACAGACATGTGAGTCCAATTCTAGACAATTAGTTAGAAAATTTGTAGTACAAAGTCATGTACAGTACTAGATGATGAATATTCAGATAATGCACTAGTTTGTGCAGCAACATGGGCTTGTTTACTGGACCTCTTCCTTTCATGTTTTATAACTGTTAAATGAATGGTAACCTAGAATTTAGTTTAATCATTTGTGCTTAAGATTTTTCTGAGCCAATGGTTTAGGAGCTTTTTAGGGATGATAAAAAATAACAAAAACATCCTCAGCAAAATCTTAAGCGACATGTGGGTAAAATTACATTATATTCTGTGGGAATAAAGGTTTCATGCCTTTTGGCAGTTTAGAGACACTCTGCAAAGCATTGTTTTCCATCCAAAACCGATCTTAAATCTTAAAGTACAGTGGAACCTCGGATTGCGAGTAACGTGGTTCACGAGTGTTCCGCAAACCGAGCAAAGATTTTTAATCTTTTAAAAGTTTTAACCGGGAAACCGAGCAAGTATTAGTTTACGAGCGTCGAGTATCATGTATCATGCATGCGACTCTTATTTTGACACCGAGATACAAGTGATCACAACTGATCCAATGATTTTACTCTCTTGCGCTGCGGGAATTATGGGTAATCGTCTCCCCTGCTGCGTCCTCTGTATCAAAATAAGAGTTCCCTGCTGCGTCTTAGTGCTCGTCTCTTATAATCAACATCTCCCTCTCTTCTGTTTGCGCATGCGTAATTTGACACTGTGCCCCACACACACCAACACACACTTTTTATACACACACACTTACTTTGTGTGTGTGTGCGCACGCGCGTAATTCGACACCGACACAGACACAAACAGATCTCCCCGGTGCTTTACACACATGCTTTATTTACACAGAAAACTCAGCTCTGTCGCGATTCTTTTCAAAGGTAAGGTGCTGGTTCATTTGTTATTTTTTATTTTTTACTTTACAGCAATGATTCCGTTAGTATGCTCACGCGAGTATCATTAGAGAGATTTCTTTTTCCCCCGTTAAAACAGTGTTTGCATTGTGTATGTTAGTTGTGAAACTTAAAAAGCGAGCTGTGGGAGGGAGAAGGAGTTTTACTGTTTAAGACGAGGCGAGGGGCTAATCTACGCACACACATGCATACAAATACACGGCGCCTGCGGGCACAAAAGGGAACACTTAACTGTCTGGATTTATTTTTACTTATTTTTAAATGTTAAGTGCAGGTTAATTTGTTTTATTTTTACTTTATATGTTGTATTAATTATTTTTATGTATTTATTGTTTTGGGCTGTAGCACGAATAATTTGAGTTTTCATTATATTTCTTATGGGAAAATTTTATTTGGTTTACGGGTGTTTTTGGAATATGAGCCCGCTTCTGGAACGAATTATGCTCGTAATCCAAGGTTCCACTGTACTGTCTAAGTTTAAAATGCAAAACAATGATATTAATCATATTTAACAGAGCTTGATAAATGAACAATGATTTTGGGGGTTCTCATTAAGAGCATATTCTTTTCATATTTCATATTTAAGATGTTACCTTAATGACCAAGTGTAACTCATGCACTCTCACACCTTTTACAACCATCAAAATGATTTGTTTCATTCTCTCATTCACTCATTGTCTATATCACTTTGTCATATCCCAGGAGACTTAAGGCATGAGTCTGGGGACACCCAGGGTGGGGTGCCAGTCCATAGCAAGGCACACACATACAAACATTCACATGCACATTTACACACTATGAACAATTTGGATATGTCAAGCAACCTAATCTGCATGTCTTTGGACTGTAGGAGGAAACTGGAGTACCTGGGGGAAACCCACCAAGCACAGGGAGAACATGCAAACTCCATGCACACAGATCGAGGCGAGAATTGAACACGAACCCTGAAGGTGCATGGTGACAATACTTACCACTACACCACTGTGCAGCCTTGATTAGTTTCAAATCAGAATATAATTTTTAAAATGTGTAATGTGGATTACTGTAAAGATTGCCTGTATTAACCTTGGTTTTACATACTTTATGTTTACATGTTGAACTCCTCACTAGTAATCAGCTATAAGTGTATATTTGTTTCTCACCCTCCTCAAAGCTGCAGTCCATGGAGGATGCAGGAGGTGTTGTAGGATGTATAGTGGGGGCTAGTGTGGTGGTGATTATGTCTGCACAGCTCACACTCTGTCTGATATAGATATCATCCAAGGCAATAGCCCCTTCGTGACTCGGTGGGCGTCTGGCCTCAAACACAAGCTGTGGATAATTAATGTTAAATAAATTTAAAGCAGGGAATCTTTGGAGATTTATGAAAGTGATTTATGAAGTGACAGACCTGGTATTGCTCTGATGCTTCATAATCCAGTGTGATTTTGTGCCACAGTCTGCCCTGAGTGCCAGTCTGATTCCACAGGAAGTGTAACATGCCTGACTCATTCACATACACAGTTAGCGTGAGTTTGTCTGCAAAGAAAAACAGGACCTTAATAAGGATTAAACCAGGATTTTGGATACTGTAGTTAGGAAAATAGACATTAATTATGGATTGATTTGTTGCATCAAAGACTAATTACAGAGATACAGTACATAACCAACATTATGAGTGTGTGCACACAAGTAGTTGTTTAGTTAATTGTCACATAATGAGTAACTTGATAAAAAGAGAGAATGATACACTTAGTCAGTTGTGAATTATGAGGTAAGAGCTGTTTGGACCTTTGTAGGATTACCAGCAGGGGGCAGTCAGGAATCTGTCAGAACTTCTGTATATAAGTCTTGTGCCAGGTTCTCTAAGGTTTAGTGCAAGTATAGAACTGCAATGATTTGAACAATGAGCACGAACACTGCATACAGTATGGTGCAATTCACAAACACCTAAACACACCCACTAAACATTAACTGATTAGTTGACCAGCTGTGTTTGAACAGAAAGACCACCAAACTGTGCTGGACACTGGCCCTCCGGGAATGGAGCTGAAGATCCCTGGCTGGCCTCGCATATAAATGTAAACTGCCATTGATGCTTTTATGGGCAAACGCTACATGTGCCTCAAAGGAAGCAAGTAAACAATATATTTTGGCACTGTTGCCCATGCAAAGTCTGGGGCCATTAACAGTTGATGCATTTTTAAATTTATTGAATTCATTGAAGCAGCATATAAACAGGCCGATTTAAAGTATAACTAAATTGTCAACAAGGACCCCTTCAGTTTAAGGGTTTTTTGGTCCACTGCTACTTAATGCAACAGCATGTTATTAGTGTCCATCATATAAACTATACACAGTAAACTCTCCAGCATTGATTTAACACTTCCAGACTTCGAGTCCAACTGGGCCTACTGTATATAAACACACAATTGTTGTAATTTAAGTGTTAACGCAACACTGGGAATTTACAGTTTTTTAAAATTAATTAAATGATTGATTGATTGATTGATTGATTGATTTTACTAATTTATATATCAAGCTTACCTATAACAGCCCACATATCCATATAGTAACAGAACTCCAGGCATGCCTGGTCCACTGGTTGCATTACCTCACTCTGAAGATAAGCAATTTGCTCAATAGCGCTGAGCTTTGCATCAAAGGCCATGTAGTGTCCTGAAGAACAGCAACAACAAAAAAGGCAGAGACCTGGTTTGTTAGAGAGACTGATAACGCTGCACAAGCAAGCCATAGACCTTTAGAACCTGCTTTAATATGTTATCTCCAGTGTACAATATGTATGCCAGTATATGAGGACATGGCCATGATTGCTGATTCTTTTACAACATCCAAGCAGAGACTCTTACCCAAGTTGGAATTGGTTGTGTGGTCTACTTCAGGTGCAAACTTGGAGTCAGTGACTCCGGTTGTCCAGCTCCAGGCTACAATGTGAGTGCTGAGAGCACTGCTTTCCCAGTAACACAGGTCCATCTCAAAATCACAAAACCCTAAGGTAACCACAGCAGACACAAAGTGTAAGATGATACAAGCACAAATATTATAGCAAATGTATTAAAAACCCAATTATGTAAAATTCACTTTGAGTTATTTTAGACAATTTACTCAGGTGCTACTGCATGTACTGTACACATGCTAAAAATTATAAACATTCTGACTTCCTTTTTTCGTTTTTTTTTTAATGTTTTAGATTTTTTTTTCATGAATAACTCTATTGTTTAAATGTGCCTTGTGTGTGAGACACTTTTCCAAGTGAGAATCTGCATAATTTATTAGAGATTTATATACAGTTTTGTAAGCTCTTGAAAACCTTATGAGTAAATTTGTAGTTCATGCAAAACACACTTTGCAGGCCTATGTTACTACATATTACATGTATATATATATATATAAAAAAAACCCACTATGGAACAGCTCATACTTCGAGTGGTGAAAAATGCATTACGTGAGGAGCATTTTAGCTGGCATTTTAACATACTTACTTTTGGGGGAGATCTAAGACCTATTTCAACTTGTTAACAAAAAGTTAAATATGGCAGCGTTAAACTGAAATTGAAAAATGATGGTAAAGGTAATAGAAATGTAATACATTAGTATTAATACATTACTTGGAATCAAACCTAATAGGTTGTCAGATATGTTTTAGGGGTAACATTTTATGAAGTAGAGCTCATAACAATGTCAGTTCATACCGTGAGGCAGACATGGCCCATTCAGTACGCTCAGATCATCAAGGGCAATGTCCATATCCTGACCTTCCCCAGCCACTGCTTCAAATACGATCTGATACACAAACGAAATATATGTCTGTTATTTCTTCCATCTAACACAAAGAAAGTCTGCAACAATTCTGTCTCTAGATAGTCAATGCACTGTAAATCCTTTTAGTTTTCCTACTTCTTGTATTCCTTTTCAATAAGATTCTGTTAAATCCAGAAGATTATGGTTTGGGAACTTTATGAAAACATTGCACTACTGCTTAATTTTTCATTTCCTCAAGAATCTTATCAAATTATTATTATAATTATTATGATGTTATTATGTCATATTTCAAGTTGATAAGTAAACCATATTCAGTAATAAACGTTCCCAGCAAAAGGCTAGTTAATGATTGATAGTTCTTTCAGTCATGAAACATATGACAGCCAACTGATTTTTTATCAAACAGGATGTTGTTTTGAAATGATTTAATTACTCATTTATCTAAACTCCACATGTACAGTCCTGCATAGCAGCAGATGCTAATCGCAGTCACTACTGCGATTATCACTTGCTGCTATTTGATAGTGGTTATATTAGTAGTGTAACATTAATAGTGTTGTACCATTTGAGAAAATCAAAATCGAGTTGGCAGAAAACAATAAACAAAAATAAAATATAATTTTACGGTACATGCACTCTGTGTCCAGATATACAGTAACTGTACTATTTAGCCAAATGACAACGCTTGTACATTTACCTGATAAGGTTTCAGTGGACTGGTTACAGTGGCTCGGCCGGGTTTCCAGCGTTCTCCCTGATCTCCACTGAGGCTCCAAAGGGTGACTGGAGTGCTTTCTGACTCATGCAGGTACACATTAAACATCCCCACATTTCTTCCGCTCATATGATACCAGAATATCCAGCATTCCTCGCTCTCAAGATTTGGTTCATAAAAACGTGTCCCAATGCGACTTTGACTGCCACTCGGCCGATCCCACAGCTGTGCACTCAGGTAGTAACCTTAGTACACAAACATAGATAAGAAACATAGCACAATACTGTAAATAGTATATTGAAATCTTGGTTATAACAAATGAGAATAAAATTCTTTAATAAAATTCTTTTATTATTCCATAATTATAAAAATATGAATACTGACAGCATAAGAGACTAAGTTTAACCGTTGACACCATTTATTTGTAAAGAACATAAACCATTCATTCAGTACCTTGCCAAAGTACTCGTATACCTTTTGTCCTGTTATAACCAAAAATGTAAATGTAGTTTACCACATTTTTAAGTTTTTAAAAAAATATATCTTTTTTAAATTAAAAACTATTGATAATTTTTCTTCCACTTCACAAATGTGCCACTTTGTGTTGGTCTATCACATAAAAGCCCAATAAAAACATTTATGGTTTAGTACATACAGTAGTGCATTGAAATAGTAATAATAGTATACCAGTGATGTACCGACAAAGTATTTATCTTAGCAAAAAATCTCAGATCAAGCAGATCAAGGTTTTGCAGCTGTTTATTTATTTTTTATTCTTTGTTGAATGTCTCACCTTGGTCAGTGCCAAGAGTGTGATCCTTGCTTGGGCTAGGAGAACCTGCGGCCTGCATTCCTGTGATTCTGATCCAGGGGAAGTCAGCGTCAGGGTCAGTTTCTAAGCCGCACAGAGAGCTCTGGAATGTACATTCTCTTTCAGGTGGACATGATCCATTTACACTGCTCCAGACCTGCACTCCATCCAGGGCAATACTGCCATCAGTGCCTCCCAAGGTAGCCTCAAAGATGAACTTCACACACACATACACACAATGTAAAACAATATTATATATAATATATAGTCTATAAAATGTATGTAATTTTCTATATGTTGAGATGCAAATAGAGTACCTGCACTGGATTCTCATTGGTGGCAAAGCTAAGGTCTGTAAAGCGCCATTTGTTGCCTTGTGTGCCAGTCCTAATCCACATGACTATCTCTGTCCCATTCATATCCTTACTAATAAATCTGAGAGAACCTGAAAACCCCAATGGGAACATTTTAAATGCTTATGCTAAATGCATTTTAAAGGCTTATGTTAGCTTATGTATATGTTTCAAAGAATCAGACCAGCATTTTGAACATTATTACAATTCATCCACTAGCCAAAGAACATATCACTCATGTCATGTCTCCATCATGTCATGCAATCATCACTCACCAATGCTGGCACCATAGATATGATACCAGAAGCTGACACATTTGGCTTGCTGGGGATAACTAATTAGTCTTGCTGTCTGTAATGGATTTGAGTTTGTTTTTGTTCCCACAAACATATAATAACCTTAAAAAGAAAACGCATGGTTTTTATAGCTGGTAGCTAAAAACACACATAATTAAATTAATTTGATGTAGTAAATTTTGGGCCAAAATTAATGTAGCTGTTTCACCTGAACCAGTTGTCTGGTCATGTCCTGGTCCCGGATTGTCATATGAGGGGTTTTGACCCTTAGTTCTCTCCCAAATGAGACTCGCCGACTGGTCTGCGTACCAACCACACGTGTTTTCCTCAAAGTCACAGCTGAGCTGATCTGAGCCTGGAGGAATATCCTCTTCTGTACAGCTCATCAATGTAATATCATCTATCATTATATTTAGAGTTCCAAAAACAGTTGGGTCAACAGAAAACAGCAGCTGTAATGTAGGTGAAAACATGAAAATGAAAGTAAGATCAGAAGACACTGAAAACGTTGATGTCTACAGGTTATGTAGCAAAGATCGTTTCAAATCAATTTGAAGTAAGCTGTAGCTTAATGAATCACATGAATCAATATCAATTAGAAATCATGAGATCATAAAATAATTAAGGCTGGATACCTTCGATCCTTTAGGACGATTTCCAATACTGATAGTTGTATTCACCCAACCATTTGTTTGCCCCTTGTTAATCTCCCACAAGACCACAGATGATGCATTAGTGTCCAGTTTTAGGGCAAAATGAGAGCTTATTCCAATATTATTATGAAGATGATACCAAAAGCTACAAAATGAGAGAAATTGTTTAAAGTATGGAACCCTGGGCTTAAACTTTAATGGAAAATATAAAACTTTTTTATTAAGGTAAGGTGCTATTTTAATGACCTTATCTGGCACCCAAGTGCAGTGTCCATAGGTAAGGACAATTCCAAAAGTGCTTTTGAGAAAGTCCCAACGTTCTTACCCTCTACATGCATGACCTGACCTATAGACAGATAGTAACACATATGCAGCTCCTGTACATATTCTGTTACAAGTACAAATTAAGTAAAAGATAGGTCTGTACCCCATGGTGTTCCAGTGGTATGGTCCACACCCGGGATGCTGCTGATGTTTGCCTTCTCAAGCCTCCATTGAACATTGTCTTTACTCACATCTTTCCAACCACAAGCATCTTTCTCAAAATCACAAGAACCTGCAGATACAATGGTGCACCTTATATAAATGCTATATATAAACCAGTATATTATCACCATTTTGGCAGGAAATAAATGCAGAATATAAAGAATATGATTTAAAAGAGATTGTATAAAAAAGAATACAGATTACAGAATGGATTACAGCACATACCATTGAATTCCTGACCTGACGCAGCAATATAACTGGCTTTCTCACAAGACACATGGTTCTGCAAAACAGTCTGCAACTGTCCAGTAGAACAGGTAGCAAAAACTATGACAAGAACATATCAAATACAAACACTTAGCAACAAGTAAAGGTAATGGTACTCAGCGTGTTGCTACACAAACAGTTGATTTTATAAATCTTAAGTCACAGTCAAAATATGGGCATAAAAAAGAATTATAAATATATATATAGATAGATAGATAGATCTATCTATCTATCTATCTATCTATCTATCTATCTATCTATCTATCTATCTATCTATCTATCTGTGTGTGTGTGTAATTTATTGTTAGTTCTCATTCATTTTCATAACATTACCTAGTCTAAACAAATTTTAATTACTGCATGCACTTACACAACATTATACAGTATAGCAGTTAACAGTAAAAAAAAAAAAATTCGTCAGCAAATTTTCTTGAAGGTGATGATCCAGGAAAAAAAAAAAAATAAACTTCCGATGCTGAATTGTCAGTTTTGAATTGTGCACTGCAGGAATGTTGGTACTTGAACTATGGACTTTTCCTATGCTTTTTTCCCATCCCTTCCCAGAAGTCAAGCTTGTGTTCTAGTATGATCTCTGACATTTGCACCAGCTTCCTGACTTATTCCTACAATAGCAGTCTATGCACATTCATCATTAGTAAGCCTTGCTTGCTGATATCTATAGTGCATAAATCTTGAGTTGAGAAGGGAAGGTATTATTGCATAGTAATCAACATTAATACTGATCATATTTATCATCATAGGTCATCCTAGAACAAACGTTCAAAAGTTAGTTTCCTCTCTTTTAATTCTACGTTTATGTTTTATGTAAAAACACAACGAATTATCTGATCAAAGCGGGTCTCAGTAGACAGCAGACAAACAACAACATGTAATTATTTTTCATTGTGCCATTATTTATTTGACAAAAACATAAAGCCCAAAACAAAACAAAATGCAAAAAAAAAAAAAAAAAAATAGTTGCAGGCAAAGATGAGTGGGCCCAAGGATCTGCACCATCACCACCTAGACACACCACACAATCTGTGTGCTTTTTCTGAGCATGTTAAGACAATGTGTGTGCCTTATCAACAGGCTAAGACCTCTAAAAAGCGTTTCGACATAAGTTTAAGGCATCGTAATGGCTAGACGTGTCTTTCTGGTGCACCCGGGCAGCGATGGCGCATGATGCTTTGGCCGATCATCATTGCAGGGTGCCGAAGATATCATAGTCATGTTATCATTGTGCTGATGTCATAGGGCTTGGGCCCTAATAATCCTTAAACCAAGAGGGCCTTGGTACCTTCATTACACTGTCAGCCTGGGTGAAAGTAGATCTGGGTACAGAGCAATTGTCCACCAAAAACCACATTCAAAACCAGTCACAGAACACAGAATCACTTTCAGCAAGAAAACACATCTGATAATGTTACGTCATTTTAAACTGTACTTTATAAGAAACGTGCTTATATATTATTGCTACAAAGCTAACTACAGTATCTCTCTCTCTCTCTCTCTGTATATATATATATATATATATATATACACACACACACACACATGGACAAAATTGTTGGTACCCTTCGGTCAATGAAAGAAAAACTCACAATGGTCACATAAATAACTTTAATCTGACAAAAGTAATAATTTAAAACAATTCTATGAATGTTAGCCAATGAAAGTCAGACATTGCTTTTCAACCATGCTTCAACAGAATTATTTTTAAAAAATAAACTCATGGAACAGGCCTGGACAAAAATGATGGTACCCCTAGAAAATACTGACAATAATGTGACCAAAGGGACATGTTAATTCAAGGTCTGTCCACTAATTAGCATCACAGGTGTCTACAATCTTGTAATCAGTCAGTGGGCCTATATATAGGGCTCCAGGTAGTCACTGTGTTGTTTGGTGACATGGTATGTCTGACTATCATTGGTTAACATTCATAGAATTTTTATTTATTATTACTTTTGTCAGATTAAAGTTATTTCTGTGACCATTGTGAGTTTTTCTTTCATTGACCGAAGGGTACCAACAATTTTTTATCCACGTGTGTATATAAAGAGAGAGAGAGTGTCTGGAGTTAAACTAATAAACTGGTAAAAACATAGAGAAACACTGGCTACTGTATGTGTCAATTGTATTTAACTTCTGGACCCTATGCTCCACTGGATTCAGCAGTAAGTGTAAAGGGCTTCAAATCAAATGTTGATTTTTGTACAGCAATGTAATTGCATGAAAAGACAAATTATTCTCATTGCCATTTTTCATCTTCTTTGCTAATTTATTTATAGACACTATAAACCAATCACATAATTGCTTTACATGAACAATTTAGAATGTTTATGTAAACTAGTTGTTTATATTACTATAAATGTTTGCTTTTTTTTGGTAAGAATTCTGGTTAAGAATCCCTCATCCAGATCTTCTTCTGTTTTGTGAACACCTGACCACCTAAAAGAAACATGAAAGCCATGAAAGTACACAAAGACATTTGGGCTTACCAAGTAGTAGAAGGAGCAAGCCAGACATTCTGAAGTGAATGGAAAGTGGTGAGAAGATACAGAGCGTAATCATATGTAACTACGACCACATGTCACTATGACCTTTATCTCCGTAATCATCATTCTTAATAATGCTTTGTTGCAAGAGTACATTGTGCACTCATTCACCTTATGTATTACTGTCCTGCTCCTTATACTGTAGCTGTGCACACGTGCATGTAGGCGCACACACACACACACACACACACCAATATGATAGTTGATGGTAACATGCTCATTCAACTTTGGTCTGTAGAACATGATTACACAAGTGTTGTACTCAGGGTTATTATAACCATCATTTCCCCTTGTAAAAAATGTCAAAAGTGCTGTCATCGAGTTGTTTGCTCTTCCAAGAAATAAAGGAAGGGGGTTCTTGAGTGGGGAAATGACATTGCAAATTCCATGACACTCTTTGATGGCACAGATCACCTTACATAAAATTATAACTAAGTTCTTATTTAATAAGTTAATATTTTCTATTAGATAAGAAAAAAGGTAACTGAACCTCTGGCAGCCTGAGGCATACATACACGCATACACTTCTGTGACCTTTGTACTGACTGATTATTGGTATGCCATTGTTTTTCTTTTCTTTCTTTTTTTTTTCTCTTTTTGCTCTATTTGATTTACATATTTGCAATTTATATAAAATAGTTTTTCAGTGCAATGGCAATACTTGAACCACAGTAACACTCATGATGGTAAATTACATTCAAAGTGAATTGGATGGAAATTAATGGACTTCATGTTTGATGGTGGTGTAATAGTTAGCAGAGTCAAGTGTTCCATTCCTGCATCGGGTCTGTTTGTGTGTGGAGTCTGTATGTTCTTTCCAAGCTTGGTGGGCTTCCTCCTGGTACACCCGTTTCCTCCCATTGTTCAAACATAGAATATACATATAGGCTGATTGCTTTCACCAGTAGAGTTCCCAAAAAGTAAAAAGAATTTTCCCAACATGACAGTCCCTCAGAAATTTTTTTTTTTATCATAGTTAATCTAGTTATCTGGGTTATTATTTGCACATCGCTGATCATTTGCTCTTAGCTTACAGGTTCTTTATTTTTGCATGAGCAACTGCATTGAAATGACCTTATTGGTATTGGTCTCAGTATGAGTGCAACCCTTTTTGCAGATGCAAAGGTTATACATGGAGCCCAGGTTAACAATCTATTATGGACACACAATCCTGTGACCTCTCATCACATTGTGCATATGGAAGTGCCACTAATGCTATTCATTTATGATATCATTTCAAATATTTACAAATGAATAGTCATAACAAAATAAACCTAAAAATGACTACATATGCCACTACTCTTTTTTTTTTTTTTAAATGGTCCACTCACATGAAGAAATTAATCACTTTTTAAAAAGGTCTTTAACTGTAATCTTGAATTAAACATGAATTGGTATTAAAAAGTCCTTTAAATTATGTTGATTTGTTCTTTCATGTCATGCAAACCGTATAGCTAATTTAGCACTTTCCACATTATGCAAGTCTTGCAAAAAAGGGAAGTAAAGCATGTGGTTTTCAGCAACATTTCCTGAAAATTACCTTTTGACATGCTTTATCACATTTCCTCTGGAAGACCTTTTGACATAACCCTTGATTTGCATTACATGCTGATTTTTAGGGCCCAAGCACTATAGGGTGCTCAGGACCCTTTTGCTTTCTTAAGGATTCCCCTTTTCCCTAACATTTAGGGCTTTTGGGGGTCTTAACATGCTCAAAAACTTTATGAAAATTGGCAGACAAGTTGGAATCTGCCTGAGTCTCGGGGTCCTCACACAAGAGTTTGCTGCAGAGCTCATATACACTTGCACGTATGCACGTGTACACCCGGTACACATTTAGAGCTCATTGAGCCAAACAACTTTTGCACTGCATGTCATGGGCTTAACTCTACAGGAAGTCAGTTATTTTGTGTCGTTTGCCAAAATGCGCCAAATGGATTTTGATATATCCCTCCTAAGGAATTTATACGATCGCCACCGATCGAAACCGGGCCTATGTAATCTAAAGGCACTGAGGATGCAAAATTTTTGATATCTCGAACGGGTCAGCTGTGACGATGCCTTAAACTTCTGCTGAAAAGTGGTTAATAACTTTTCTGTGACATTATATTGAGTGACGTGTTATTATAATGTGATGTTTTTTTTCCAGCATCTGCAGCCTATTCTACACACATACACATCACAAATGTTAATACTTACACACACACACACACACACACACACACATCTCTCTCACACACACACACACATGCATGCACACACGCGCGCGCACACACACACACGCACATGCGCACACACACACACACACACATATATACACACACATGCTCAAACATGCGCACGCACACACACACACACACACACACACACACACACACACACACACACACACACACACAGTTAACATGACAAATATTTAGGGCTCAGGCTGACATCAGCCCTATTACATCATATTGTGGAAAGTGTGCAAGTTGTGCAGTGCACCCGGGCGGTGATGTCTTTTTGTTGGTCTTAACACACTCAAAAGACAAACAGGTTTTGTGGTGCGCCCGGTTGGTGATGGAGCAGGGTGCTTGGGCCCGTTTATCGTTGCTTGGAACTATATTTTTTAATTAAGTTTTTTTTCCTTTTAATTCAGGTATAAAACAAATATTTTTCAGTTTCAAAGCTTGTTTTATGGCTTAAAAAGTAAGAAACATGTCATATTTT
Organism: Clarias fuscus; assembly: GCA_030347435.1. Taxonomy (NCBI): domain Eukaryota; kingdom Metazoa; phylum Chordata; class Actinopteri; order Siluriformes; family Clariidae; genus Clarias; species Clarias fuscus. Next base: position 11,684,833 of record CM059205.1, read on the forward strand.
ACTATAATGATAAACGCTTAAAATGTCAGCTTGATTGCTATGCTTACATATTTATCTCATCCAAATATCAAATGTATGTGTCTGTTAGATGTTTACTTCTATTTTATTGACTGCCAGCTTTTTGGAAGAAGACTATTAAGGCTTCCTCCTGAAAAAAAAAAAAGTAATGAGTGAGAAATTCCAGCCTCCAGGAACTATAAATATCACTGCTCATGGCCTAGATAACTGTAAAATATTGAATTTCGTATCAGATGAGATTTTTTTAATGAAAGGATTAATTAACTATTTTTAACAAAACAAGACAAAAAACTACAACAATAAAAAAAAAATCTTTCTTACACATTTTGACATGTATAAACTCACATTGTTTGCTTCATTTGTTTCTGTTTATTTATTTTTGCACTGCAACTACAGATCTATACTACCAATTCAAAGTTTGGACACATCTTCTAATTCCATGGTCTTTCCTGATTTTTATATCTTTCTACATTGTAAGAGATGTACTGTATCTGCTACTTATGCACTGTAAAGCCTTTGGTCGAATTTGAAGTGCTGTGAATTGGTGACTTGGTGAACGCTATGACTTTCTCCTCTGCAGCAGAGGTACATTTTGGTCTTGCTTTCCTGGGATGGTCTTCATTAGAGCCAGTTTGATCATGGTGCTTGAGGGGTTTTGCCAATGCACTTGATAATATTGTTCTTGCAAGAATGATTCCAGATCAGCTGACCTTCATGTCTTAAAATAACATTTGACTATTGTTGTTGTTGTTACTTAATTATTTAATTCCATGTGTATTATCCCATACTTTGGAAATCTCCAGTATTGTGTTAGAATGAACACAAATCAAACAAACATTAAATTAGAAGGTGTATCCAAAGTTTTTACTGGGACTCTACATAAGTTGTCTAATACTGAAACTGTAGGCAGAAAATGTTTTGAGCAATATCCAAGAATTCATCATTATGTTCCTTTATCGTCTCTAAATTGTAATGCTGGGTTTATGATGAAATAAGTCACGTCTGGTCACGTGTGGTCTGCTAGAAAAAAAAGTCACCAGTGCCAAAGTGAAATAGTGGGAGTTGAACAATGGCAGGTTTGAGACAGGAATTGGCTTGTGTAAGGCTGAAAAATATGATGCACAGAAAGTGGATGAAATTTACTGCTCTTCTTGTGCTCCTGCTTAATCTATCACACTGCTTTGCTCATCCAGGTAAGTTGCTTTGTTTATAACATTATAATCACTTTGGTCTAAAAAATAAGCATTCCTTATAAAAAAAAATGACATGATCCTAATTCATTTTATGATATAACAGCACAAAGATAATACACATGCAGTGGAAGATGTAATAAAATGTTGTGCTACTGTTTGTAAAACAGTGCCTGCTAAATTATTTTCATAGATGAACATTTCTTGATCTACAATGCGCAGAAGAACAAATGCTTGTCGGACAACTTGCAGTCTATAGTGACGTGTGACCCTCTCAGCTCAAAACAGCAGTTTCGTTGGACTTCGGGGAACCGAATTTTTAATGTTGCCCAGAAGAAATGCCTTGGTGTTGGGAGCAAGACAGAGGGCAATAAACTGCAGTGGTACATCTGTAACGCCCGAAACGATCTCCAAAAGTGGGAATGCACGAACAATACACAGTTTAATCTAAGGAATGAGTCATTATACTTGTCCCTTCAGGGAAAAACGCTTTCTCTAACACTGTCGAGAAAGCAGGACGTAAACAGCCAGTGGACAATACATGGAACAACAGACAACATTTGCTCTCAACCATATCAAGGTATTTTATCGGCATAAAAATAAATAAATAAATAAAATGTTTACCGTGCAACTAACTTTATATTCAGATTCCACTGAAATAAATTTGTTTGTGAGGGCAATGACATAGTATTCCCCAACAAGAGAAATCCATGTTAGTATATACAGTGATATTAAAATATTTGCATTTAATTTAATCATGTAGCACTTATTCATTATTCAATATTCATAAGACACACAAAGGCTAATAAACAAGATTAAGAGAAAAGTGTGCAAGAGAGAGAGAAAAAGTTTGACTGCACAGTTAAATGCGTCTATATTTTTTATTCATTTATTTCTGTTGTCATTTTATTACTTGATTCTGAGCTTCAGCAATATGACTATATGCAGCAGCTGTCATACATTACACAGTGATGCTCTGTTTTGTGTATGATTAAACTCAATGCAAACTACATGCATTGAGCAAAACCTGTTATTTTCTCTGTCCTCCCAGAATATGCAGAACCTGAGCCATGCAGGGTAAGGTGTATGGTTAGTGTTAGACAAAATCCCTGGGCATGCACGATGGGGTCTTAATGTGTGTGTATGTGCAAAACCAATGCCTTATTATCAGAATCTCACCAAATTTTCAACATCTCAACAACTTACAGTAAGCATAGATATCATGGCGTTACTCAGGTGATAAATTTTGTCAGGAGTCGCCACGCAAAATTTCTGAACATGTTCCATACACTAACATTGCTAACTAACATGACAGAATTCATACAGCCCATAAGAAGCTGTAAGGAGCCGTTACCGACCTCTACCAAGCTCTTCATGGGTTGTAATAAGTAGTAACAAATGCGGTTGTATGGATTGTGGGCATAAAGTTCCAATGTTTTACCTTTTATTTGAATTTATGTGTTTAACAGAGGACACAGGGTTTTTGGTCAATGCTTTAGCCGAAACAGTTATCAGATAATGCTTTTTTAATATGCCAAGCAACCTTTAATTCACTCCTCCTCCAAATGTGCCATTTCAGTGTCCACTAAGTAATTTACCAGACTTTTCTTGTCTAAATTTGACATTTTTCAGTACACTCTTCCTGGAGTAGGGTCTGTAAAATGCCTACATTTATTTAAACTTTGTTTTGAATTATATTGCAGATAAGATCTACAGTAAATGTCAGTAAAAAAGAATTTGCAAGAGTAAACATTGAGAGAAACTGAGTAACAGGTACTCCTTTTTGTATGTTTACAGAATCATATACACTTAGAGGAAATGGCTTTGGTCGTCCGTGTCATTTTCCATTTAGGTACAAAAATAAATGGTATGCAGACTGCACAATAGATGGCTCCTCCATCAAACGCCTGTGGTGTGCAATCGAAAGTATATATGAAGATAATGAGCTCTGGGGTTATTGCCCGACACGTAAAATAGGTACATTAAATTACTTTAAAAAAAATGAATAAATAAAATTATATATATTTTAAAAGTCCCTAATCAAATTATTTTATTTACAGATGATTTCTGGACCAAGAACCCTCTTACAGGCATGTATTACCAGATAAACAAGGAGTCTGCACTTACCTGGTATCAGGCCAGAAAAAGCTGTCAGCAGCAGGGGGGAGACCTGGCGAGCATCACTGAGCCCCACGAGCAAACCCTCATATCAGGTATAATCTGAATTATATATACTGTAATATATATAATATACTGTATATTACACTCTTATTTGCAGAATGTACTCGATAGATAGGTAGATAGATAGATAGATAGATAGATAGATAGATAGATATTAATATTTATGTTAATGAATTCATACAGGTCTGACTCAGGGGAATGGCCCAGTGCTGTGGACAGGACTGAACAGTTTAGATGCTTCAAGTGGATGGCACTGGATCAATGGGCAACCTTTACGCTATTTAAACTGGCTAAGTGGTGAGTAAATTAACTGCACTACTTCTGAAGCAAACCAGAAAGCCCATCAATATTCAGTGTCAGGTTTGCCGTAATACAGGAACATTTATTTAATCTGTGGATCCATTCATTCATTTCTTCAATCTTTTGCTTTGAAAAAGGACAACCATCTTTTCAACCAGGCCGAAGCTGCGGGGCAGTTAATCAGCAATATGATTCCAAATGGTCCACTGATGTTTGTTCTGCAAGACATGGATATATCTGCCAGAAAGTCCTCCACACTCCCACTATTCCACCAAGTAACCAGTTTCTTCACTATGAAATATTTTTATTTTACACACCGTAGCTCGTCTTTGCCATTTTAATTACCTTATCACTTCCTGTCCAGTGGTGCACACAGGTTCTTGCCCCAGGCCATGGATACCTTATTTAGGTCACTGTTATTATCTTAATCGTGCCAAAAAAACATGGTTGGAGGCAAAAGATTCCTGTCGGCGTGATGGTGGGGACCTGCTGAGCATTCTCAGTGTAGAGGAACAAAGCTTTGCCATCTCACAACTTGGATACTGTGAGTTTCTATGCAGATGCTTTTTAGTGTTACATGAAACTGAATAATTTATCAGGGTGTGGTTATGTAGTAAGGTATAAAAAAAAAAACTGAGAATTATACATTTATACCTTTAGAAAATTGTACATTATCTTATTTGGTCTATCTAATTTAAATATGTCTTTAGTTCCTCTTATTAATGTATGCAGTGCACTATCCAAATAAAAGTGTTTAAGTAATTAGTCAATTATAAAATAATTACGTTTACACTGTTTAATGCCCCATCTTAACGAATTAAGCTCATTAGCCTCATTGTTAATCATTAAACTAATTACTGATTAACAAACAGTGAGCAAATCCTAATAACTATATAAAACAGCATTATCCACACTGCTTATCCATGTGGGTACAGGGAGCCTGGAGAATATCCCAGAGACATTAGAGCACAAGACATAAGGGCATGCTCTGAAAAGGGCACACTGAAAGGTGTATTCACCAAATAAATCTATAGATAATTGAATTTGTTTTTGTGTATGTAAAACCAACCTGCCCACAAAATAATAACTTAAAATCCTGTTGTCCAATTAGCATTAATCTTTGCTTCCATTAAACCACGTTGTTCTTGATTCTGTGATTGAAGATTATAGACACTGGAGTTATACATTGTGTGATTAGCTCTTAAATTAGATTTTCACAATCCTGTGCTGTCTAATGGAATCCTGTTTGTATAAAATATTGAACTACTGGAGTGGTACTTTGGAGCAGTAGTAGCTGCACTGCTCCGGTGGTAGCTCCAGAGCCTTAACCACTGGAGCTACCACTGCCAGAGCTACCACTTGACTGGGGGTCAAGGCTCTGGGTTACTGATTGGAGTGCTGAGGGAACCCTGCCACAGCTTGTTGACCACTGTTGGGTCCCATAATCATAAACCCAATACAACCCATCTGTTGGGTCCCTACACACCATACAACCCATCCACTGCATGCCATGCCAGACCCAAATCCTGTTAGCAAAAATATTTAATAATTTATTGAAATAATTTATGAATCTATTTCAAATCTAGAAATGTTAAACATTATATTGCCTTTAAAAAATGACATTGGACTTTCCATGTAGTCTTAAAACAATTCTTTCTCTTAGGAATAGTGCTGATATATCCATGATTCCTTGTCATTGTTTTAATCAAATTAAACAGTAAAGACAGACGAGTTGTGGATCGGCTTAAATGACGTCAGGACTGCAATGTTTTTTGAGTGGAGTGACCATTCCAGTGTCCCATTTGTCTCATGGGAGATAAGTGAACCAAGCCACAGTGCTGACAATAAAGAGGACTGTGTTATAATTAGAGGAGAGGTACATTTTCTGCTTCATTATATATTATACTCTGAGCAGGGCTTACTTAGAACCACTAGTAGATCTGTGAAGATTATAGATTAGCATGTGTAACATTAGAAGATACAATTGTTAATTAAAATGCGTAATTTTATTTTTTTTTCTAGGAAGGCAAGTGGGCTGATGAAATCTGTAAAAACAAGTACGGATTCATCTGTAAGAAAGATGCAAATTCAACACCATCCACTAATGATACAGTTATCACAAGTCCTGGCTGCACGTCTGTAAGTGTTTGGTTTGCATTTTGAAGTGTTAGATTTATTTTATTTTACATTCATATGCATGTCTTCAGTATATCCTTGCAGAAGGAAACAACATTGTTAATGTTACAGTATCAATTAATGTATGATTATAATTATATTTTAATAACAATAACTTTAATAATCAAGGGCTGGACCAGATATGGATACTACTGCTACTTCATAGGAACTGAAACTAAAACCTTTGAAGAGGCCAAACAGATGTGTGTGAAATCGGACTCTTATTTAGTTGACATCACAAACAGGTCAGAGCATTATTGTCATGAAAATGCCAATTATGGCCTTGAATTCTAAACAGGATGCAATTCATGTGATTTTAAAACATGTAGGTCAGGCATGATTTTCAAGTGGCTCTATGTCTGTTCCTATAAGAGTTGAAAATGCTTTCCTGGTCAGCCTGGTAGGAATGAGACCAGAGAAGCACTTCTGGATTGGGCTCTCTAATACCAAAGATCGACACTCTTTTGAGTGGACTAACAGCAGACATGTTTTGTACACTCATTTCAATGCTGGAATGCCAGGTAGAGTAAATGTTGATTAAGGGTATCCAGTCCATAACATTATTACAGTACACATTACAATCCCATTAATGCTTGTGTAATCAATAATAACAAGCTGAACATACTTGTAATCTTCAAAACACAGGGAGGAAACAAGGCTGTGTCGCCATAACCACAGGAACATTTGCTGGATTATGGGATGTGCTAAGCTGCACAGATAAAGAAAAATATATCTGTAAACAGATGGCCATGGATGTTATCACTACTCCAGCCCCCACAACCATCCCTGCTCCCAACTGCAGCAACGAATGGTTCCCACTTACAAACAGAGACTTCTGTGTAAAGGTATATTGGGTGAATGATGGAGAGTAATATATATTATGGTGGTGTGTGTGTTTGTATGTGTGTGTGTGTGTGTGTGTGTGTGTGTGTGCGTATAATACAGCTGTGTGTACATTATATGAAACTGAAACACTGGCCAATTTAGGTTCCATGGCTAAATTTAACCAGCCTGGTGGCCAAGCTTCATTGATTGAACATTCCACCAGTAAGAGCAGAGTGTGAAGGTTTAATTAGCAGAGTAAAAGCACAGTTTTGCTTAAAATATTGCAATGCACACAACATTATGGGTGACATATTAGAGTTCAAAAGAGGACAAATTGTTGGTGCGCATCTCGCTGGCACATCTGTGACCAAGACAGCAAGTCTTTGTGATGTATCAAGAGCCATGGTATCCAGGGTAATGTCAGCATACCACCAAGAAAGACAAACCACATCCAACAGGAGTAACTGTGGATGCATGAGGAAGCTGTCTGAAAGGGATGTGCTAACCCAGATTGTATCCAAAAAACATAAAACTACAGCTGCCCAACTTACTGCAGAATTAAAGGTGCACCTCATCTCTCCTGTTTCCACCGGCCACAGGGTCACTGTACATGGCCGGGCTGCTATAGCCAAACCTTTGTCTACTCGTGCCAATGCCAAACGGTGCTGGCAGCAAAAATCGTGGGCTGTGGACAATGTGAAACATGTATAGTTCTCTGTTGAGTCCACCTTCACTGTCTTTCCCACAACCGGGAGAATTATGGTGTAGAGAAGCCCCAAAGAAGCGTACCACCCAGACTGTTGCATGTCCATTGAAGCATATTCAGTATACTGTATATACACAGGGTCTGGGTTCGATTCCCACTTTGGGGTCAGTGTGCATGGAGTTTGCATGTTCTCCCTGTGCTTGGTTGGTGTGTCTGGTTCTCATGTAGATTAGGCTAACTGGTCTCAAATTACCCACAGTGTGAATGTGTGCATGAATAGACCCGGTTTTGATACTATACACTATATACATATATTTTCTAAATAAGAAAACAACATCAGATAAATTGAGACAGATAGTCTAGGTCGGTATGCTCAATTTGCTTTCTTGTTCATATTTTATGACTTTTTTAATGGTCCTATTTAACCAATCACTGTTTCTGTTCAAGCTATTTGAAGTGGAACATGAGCAACAGAAGACCTGGTCTGAAGCTCTCGACTTCTGCAGAACACTTGGGGGTGATCTATTGAGTATCCACAATCCTTTTGATTTAACAACATCAATTAATCATATCAGGTACGATTTGTAAATATTTGTATACTTATATGCAAAATGTTCTAATATTATTTTTTTTCACATATTAGAGCTATTTATATAATATTTTTATCCAATATAAATCACAGCTATGTTTAATAGTGAAATTAAGAGCATTTCTATATGGACAATTTACTACAGGATTGTGATTGTACTATACACATATGTAACCACTAACTAATCAGGAAAAAATGCATGGCAAAAAATAGCCATAGTCTAGAATTCTACTTTGGACTTTGTAAAAAATGCATATACTGTACATCTAGCACGGAAGATCAGAACACAACCTGGTTCTACTCAGTCCACCTACACACCCATCTTTATTCAGCCATAGCCTGTGACCAAAAGGAATGTGTAAAGGTGGACACAGGATGCTAACGAGACTCTGCAGGATTGCTATGAGGCAACAGACTGGAATCCGCTCTGTGAGATTCATGGAGATGATATTGACCCAATGAAAACTGCATAACAATGTATCAACTTCAGACAAAATCGTCGCCTGCCAGGACAGAATGAGGTTTTTTCCTTATAACAAGCTGTGGACTACCACTGATCTGAAGGAGCTTCTGAACAGGAAAAAGAGAGCCTTAAGTTATGGGAACAAATAACTTAAGGCTCTCTGCCTCTGAAAAAGGTGGAGAAGGCACTGAAAGTAAAAAACGAGGGAGTGCAGGAGAAATTTGAAAAATAAGCTTGTGGTGAACAGGAGATGTGTGTCTGATACGAAAAATATTACCAGTTGTAAAGCTAAGGATGGCCAGACTAAGGAGAAATCTGAGCAGAGCTGAACCTTTTCTTCAACAGGTTAAGTACAGAATCCCCACCTGTCCTCCACAACATTCTGGATCACTAACTATTTGATGGTCAGACCACAGTTTGTAAGGCGGTGGTAATGCACATCTGAAAAAGTGGTCAGTAGTTCAGGAGCACTGCAGGTGACAGTACTCTCCTTTCCATTTCACATTATCACTTCATCACATCGGAATTCCAGTACAACTCAAGAAGCAGAGTACAGATGACGATCACTCCCGCCTCGCCAACTAGGCAAACAATAAAAAAAAAACCTGTAGACTCCTGCCTAACACCACCAACTCCTGCTGCTGTAAAAACTGCACAACCCATTGTCTCTCATAGTTTATTGCTTAATTAAACTCAATCTCAGACCAGAAAGGAGTCATTGCTACCACACAAGAGCATGCTAAAACATGCTTCTGCAAGGACTTCAGTTAACTTATTAATGTTACATGATTAGCTAACTCCGGTTTTGCATGCTAGCCAATGTCAGACTAAATTTAGCATAGAAAGAACGTTGGACTTTCCAATCACTAACATCATACTCATTTCTATAGCTAGCTCTAAAATTATAGGCAGCTTCGTTTCATAAGTTTAGGAACAGTTTAAAAGCATAGCATACATACCTCAAAATGCGTCCTCAAGTTGGATGGCAAAGTTTTGTAGAAGGCCGTGAACACTGAAAATGAAAAGAATCTGTTATTGTTTCTGAAAACCAAAATAGTTTCTCTGCCTTGTCCTCTATTCTGCCACCAAGTGACAAATCTTAATGCATTCCACTACTCTCAGCCTCTGGAAGTGATCGAGAATTACAGATAACTTTGGACAACAGATTGGACTGTAAATCCAATAAAGACACGGTCTACAGTAAAGGACAAAGTAGATTCTTCGTAAGGAAGCTCAGGTCCTTTAATGTCTGCAGCAAAATTTTGTGGTGAATGCAGTATTGTTTAAAAGATACTAGGCTAGCTCACTATTGTATTAAAATGGTGCAAGCATCAAAGGAACATGTATTTATCTGCAGCACTCCAAGGGCATGGATTGGTTACAGCATCCAGGATCCCTCTGTTGGTTATGTATGGAGTGATGGATCCCCTGTAAGTAGTGCTTTCTTTTTACTCTGCAACTTAAACCTTAATTTTTTGGTTGTATTGTAGTGGAATTGTACAGTATGTTTGTATAGATTGTATGTTCAGCTTAGATTTTTTTTCTTTCATTCAGGCATCTTATGAAAACTGGAAAGCTGATGAGCCAAACAATTTCAACAATGTGGAAAACTGTGCTGAAATTACTATTTGGTGGTGGCTAAAAGGGGGAGAATGGAATGACCGTCACTGTGAAGGAAAAAATGACTGGATTTGTGAAATTCGAAAAGGTAAAGAGACCGTTAAAAGTAAAAAAAAACATTAAAAAAAAAAAAACATAGCATACAAAAATTATTTTCAGTTACAATTTAACAAGCTTTACTAGAAAGGTTTTATCTGTACATTGGCCAGAGCTTACACACGTGGACAAAATTGTTGGTACCCTTCAGTCAATGAAAGAAAAACTCACAATGGTCACAGAAATAACTTTAATCTGACAAAAGTAATAAATAAGAATTCTATGAATGTTAACCAATGAAAGTCAGACATTGCTTTTCAACCATGCTTCAACGGAATTATAAAAAAAAATTATCTCATGGAACAGGCCTGGACAAAAATGATGGTACCCCTAATTTAGTGCACAACCTTTTGAGGCAATCACTGCAATCAAACGATTCCTGTAACTGTCAATGAGACTTCTGCACCTCTCTGCAGGTATTTTGGCCCACTCCTCATGAGCAAGCTGCTCCAGTTGTTTCCGGTTTGAAGGGTGCCTTTTCCAGACAGCATGTTTCAGCTCCTTCCAAAGATGCTCAATAGGATTGAGGTCAGGGCTCATAGAAGGCCACTTTAGAATAGTCCAATGTTTTCCTCTTAGCCATTCTTGGGTGTTTTTAGCTGTGGTTTGGGTCATTGTCCTGTTGCAAGACCCATGACCTGCGACTGAGACCCAGCTTTCTGACACTGGCCAGCACATTTCTCTCTAGAATCACTTGATAGTCTTGAGATTTCATTGTACCCTGCACAGATTCAAGACACCCTGTGCCAGATGCAGCAAAGCAGCCCCAGAACATAACAGAGCCTCCTCCATGTTTCACAGTAGGGACAGTGTTCTTTTCTTGATATGCTTCATTTGTCACGACACGCCAGATCTCGCCCACAACATAAGCACCTCCGCAAGCAGTCTAAAGCACTCCTGTTCCAGCTCCGCGCCGCCTCTTGTTTCTTGCCGCCTCAGTCACGGCTCGAGCTCACCTGCTGCCGCTTTGGATTAATCAGCCAGGTGTATTTAAGGCGCTGCAGGACAACCACTTATTGCCAGATTATTGTGCCGTTCATGCCTTGATTCTCGCGTTTGTTTTGCCACAGTTTATCGGTTACGACCCCGCCTGGTTTATCGTTTTCGTCCTTGTCTTCGCGTTACGGATTTATTGCTATTTGGATTACCGGCTTTGAACCTCGCTCACGTTTTGACTACGATACTGCCTGCCCCTGGATTTATTGCTTCTGGATTTGCACTCATTAGATCTACTGGTTTTGAACTCGGCTTCCGATTTTTGGCTACAAGATTGGATTACGTGCACTGGAAGCTTTGACCTCACTAACGTGGAGTTGTGTGCTGCCTCCCTACACTTCCTGGTTCTCTCAGACCGAGACGCCCTCTACTGGCTGTAAGTGTCTCTTGGTTGATTATTCTCTCTGCCTCTCTCTGCTACTGGATCTACGTGTTTTCTCTCTAGTGACGCCCGTGACAGTATAATCTGGCCATTATGGATCCAGCAGAGTTTGCTCATTTGAGATCAGCACTAGAAAGTCAGGGAGTGCTCCTCCCTGACTTTCACATCAACGCGACATTCAGGAGGTCACTAGCATGCTGAAAACAGTAACTGAGACCCTGACATCTCTCGCTACTCAAATTCAGCATCTGCAAAGCCCCCCAGCTCCCACCCCGGCTCCTCGTCCCTTAGCAGCAGCAGCAGTCGCTCCTCCTCATGAGCCTCGTCTTCCCGCTCCGCCTACATATGATGGGGACCCTAACACATGCCGTTCATTTCTCTCTCAATGTTCTCTAGTCCTTGAGCTGCAGACCTCGTCCTTCCCTACAGAACGAGCTAAGGTGGCGTACATCATCACGCTCCTCTCCGGTAGGGCGAGAGAATGGGGAACAGCCTTGTGGGATGCTCAATTACCCTGTTGCTTCACTTATAAATCCTTCACTGATGAAATGAGAAGAGTTTTTGATCGCTCATCCACCGGACGCCTGGCTGCAGGCCAGATATTAACTCTTCACCAAGGATCCCGATTTGTTCACGACTATACCATCGAGTTTTGTATCTTGGCGGCTTCATGTGGTTGGGATGAAGCTCTCTTTGATGCGTTTCTCCATGGGCTATCAGACACAGTCAAAGATGAGTTGTCAGCGCGCGAACCACCATCCAACCTAGAAGACCTCATTGACTTAGCAGCACGCATCAACGCTCGTAAACGCCTCAGGCAGCAGGAGCGTTCTCTGAACCTCTGGTCACCCCCCCCCCCCCCCCCTAGCCTCCACCAGCTCCCTGGAGAACCCTCCTGAACCAATGCAGGTGGGTCGGACGCGTATCTCACCCGAGGAGCGCCAACGGAGACGAGACAAGGGGGCATACTTCTACTGTGGTCAGTTGGGTCACTTTTCACGTAACTGCCCGTTAAAAGGGCAGGCCCCTCGGTAATTTTGGGTGCACCGGGGGGCCCGGATCTTAGAAGATTTCCCAACCATCGGTCCTGTTTTCCAGTAACCCTGACCCATAAAAGTCAGTCCCACAACACGTACGCCCTGTTGGATTCTGGGGATGACCAAAACTTAATCTGCTCTTCACTGGTGAACCTCCTTGGGATTTCCTCCACGCCTCTAAGCCACCCACTCACTGTCCAGGCCCTCGATGGTTGTTTCCTGGCCCCCATCACCCACCGCACATTACCAATTATGTTGCACTTTTCAGAAAACCACTCAGAAATCATCTCGTTTCTGATTGTTAAGAGCTCCCACGCTCCACTTGTTTTGGGTCTCCCATGGTTACAGTTGCACAATCCCCACATTGACTGGGTCAAGAAGAGAGTTTTGGAATGGAGTCCTTCCTGTCTGTCGTCATGTCTCCATTCTGCTGCCAAAGGGTCCCTGCCTTCTCCGCTGGAGGACTGCCCCAACCTCTCGAACGTCCCAGCTGAATACCACAATCTCCTGAAAGTTTTTAGCAAATCTCGTGCAGTCTCACTACCCCCCCACCGCCCATACAATTGTGCCATTGATCTTCTGCCAGGTACAACCCCACCCAAGGGACGACTATACTCCCTCTCTCGCCCTGAGAGGGAGGCCATGGATCAATACATTACGGAATCCCTTGCTGCAGGAATCATTCGTCCTTCCTCCTCTCCAGCGGGCGCAGGGTTTTTCTTTGTGGAGAAGAAGGACAAATCCCTTCGGCCCTGTATCGATTATAGGGGGCTTAATGAGATTACCGTTAAGAACCGCTACCCACTCCCTCTCATGTCTTCGGCCTTTGAGTTACTTCAGGATGCACGGGTGTTCCCAAAGTTGGATCTTAGGAACGCCTATCGCTTAGTGAGGATACGAGACGGAGACGAATGGAAGACTCCTTTCAATACACCTATGGGCCACTATGAATACCTTGTGGTACCCTTTGGGCTGACCAATGCCCCAGCTGTCTTCCAGACTCTTATCAATGACGTACTGAGAGACTTCCTGAACGTTTTTGCATTTGTCTACCTCGATGACATCTTGATCTCCCGCACACTTAAGGAACACCGGTCCCATGTCCGTCAGGTTTTACAAAGGCTCATGGAGAACAAGCTCTACGTCAAGGCTGAGAAATGTGAGTTTCATCGTGATTCTACTTCCTTCTTTGGGTTTGTCATATCACCATCAGGTATTCAGATGGACCCAGCTAAAGTAAAGGCAGTCACAGATTGGCCGGTACCATCTTCAAGGCGGGAACTTCAGCGTTTTTTGGGTTTCGCCAACTTTTACAGACACTTCATTAGAAACTATAGCACTGTTGCAGCACCTCTCACCGCTCTCACATCCACAAAATTGCAGTTTCGATGGAATTCACTGGCAGACAAAGCTTTTATGGAACTCAAAGGTCGTTTCACCTCTGCCCCTATTCTCACCTTCGCTGACCCGTCCCTCCAGTTTGTGGTCGAAGTGGACGCATCGGAAACAGGTGTTGGAGCCATTCTTTCCCAAAGGTCCTTCAAGGATAATAAACTTCACCCGTTCTTTCCTCTCTCGTCGACTTTCGCCGTCTGAATTCAATTATGGCATCGGAGACCGAGAGCTATTGGCCATCAAGTTTGCACTTGAAGAATGGAGACACTGGCTGGAGGGGGCAGAACATCCATTCTTGGTCTGGACCGACCATAGAAACTTGGAGTACTTAGGGTCAGCCAAGCGACTTAATTCTCGTCAGGCACGATGGTCCTTGTTCTTTTCCCGGTTCAACTTTACATTGTCCTACCACCCGGGTTCTAAGAACACCAAGCCAGACGCCCTTTCCCGACAGTTCTCTCCCCCTATGGATTCCCCCCCTCAGGAAACCATCCTTCCCCCACATTGTCTGGTGGCTGATACTCGCCTAGAAATAGAAAACCTGGTGCTACGTGCGCTCGAACGCGAGCCAGGTCCAAGTAACGTTCCACCCAACCGACTCTTTGTCCCAAGCCCTCTCCGTTCCGCTGTATTAGACTGGGCCCACAGCTCCAAGTTGGCATGCCACCCGGGCATAGCCCGCACTCTTTCTTTCGTTGAGCAACGTTTCTGTTGGCCAACTGTTAAGAAGGATGTCAAAGGTTTCGTATCTTCATGCGATACTTGTTCTAGGAATAAGGCCACGAACCGCCTCCCGGAGGGCCTTCTCAGACTGCTCCGCATCCCTCATCGCCCATGGTCGCATATCTCTCTGTATTTTGTCACGGGATTACCACCCTCAGACAACAACACTTGCATTATGACAGTGGTGGATCGATTCTCTAAGATCTGCTCACTTTGTCCCGCTCCCCAAACTCCCTTCCGCTAAAGAAACAGCTGAACTCTTGGTGTCTCATGTTTTCCGGCTCCATGGTCTCCCATCAGATATTGTCTCAGACAGGGGCCCGCAATTTTCCGCACAATTCTGGAAGGTTTTCTGTAAGCTCATTGGTGCCACCCCCAGCCTGTCCTCTGGCTTCCACCCCCAGAGCAATGGACAGACGGAACGGATCAACCAGGAACTAGAGAAGTCTCTAAGATGTATGGCATCACGGGACTCAACCTCTTGGAGTAAATTTCTCCCATGGATAGAATACGCCCACAACTCGCTCCCCACATCTTCCACTGGTATGTCTCCCTTCCAATGCTGTCTGGGATATCAACCGCCTCTGTTCCCTACTCAAGAGGAGAAAGTTGCGGTGCCGTCAGCCCAAGCTTTTGTCCGTCGCTGTAAGAAAACTTGGCAACAGGCGCGCTCTCAACTGCTGCGCATGGTAAATACATTCCGACACAAGGCCAACCGTCATCGCTCAGTAGCTCCCAGATACCGCATAGGCCAAAGAGTAATGCTGTCCACACGTGACATACCACTAAGGACCATGTCAAGGAAATTGGCACCGAGGTATATTGGACCTTTCTCCATTTCCCGAATCATCAACCCCTGCGCCGTCAAGCTTTCCCTGCCCCTGTCGATGCGCCGTATTAACCCCACCTTCCATGTGTCTCCGATCCGACGTCTGGTCTCCTGTTCATTGTCCCCAACACCCCAACCCCCCCTCCCCCCCGTCTCATCGATGGGGGCGAAGCATTCATGGTCCGTAAGCTCCTCAGATCCTGCTGCCGTGGACGTGGGTTACAATACCTAGTGGATTGGGAAGGGTATGGACCTGAAGAAAGAAGTTGGATACCTGCCAGGTTTATTCTTGACAAGTCCCTGATTAGAGAGTTCCATAGGCTCAACCCGGAGGCTCCTTCTAGAACGCCAAGTGGCGTTCATAGGGGGGAGGGTACTGTCACGACACGCCAGATCTCGCCCACAACATAAGCACCTCCGCAAGCAGTCTAAAGCACTCCTGTTCCAGCTCCACGCCGCCTCTTGTTTTTTGCCGCCTCAGTCACGGCTCGAGCTCACCTGCTGCCGCTTTGGATTAATCAGTCAGGTGTATTTACGGCGCTGCAGGACAACCACTTATTGCCAGATTATTGTGCCGTTCATGCCTTTATTCTCGCGTTTGTTTTGCCACAGTTTATCGGTTACGACCCCGCCTGGTTTATCGTTTTTGTCCTTGTCTTCGCGTTACGGATTTATTGCTATTTGGATTACCGGCTTTGAACCTCACTCACGTTTTGACTACGATACTGCCTGGCCCTGGATTTATTGCTTCTGGATTTGCACTCATTGGATGTCATTCTACTGGTTTTGAACTCGGCTTCCGATTTTTGGCTACGAGATTGGATTACGTGCACTGGAAGCTTTGACCTCACTAACGTGGAGTTGTGTGCTGCCTCCCTACACTTCCTAGTTCTTTCAGACCGAGACGCCCTCTACTGGCTGTAAGTGTCTCTTGGTTGATTATTCTCTCTGCCTCTCTCTGCTACTGGATCTACGTGTTTTCTCTCTAGTGATGCCCGTGACATCATTTTCCGTCTGTGAACATAGAGCTGATGTGCCTTGGCAAAAAGTTCCATTTTTGTCTCATCTGTCCATAGGACAGCTTTGTGGCTTGTCAACATGTAGTTTGGCATATTCCAGTCCGGCTTTTTTATGATTTGTTTTCAACAATGGTGTCCTCCTTGGTTGTCTCCCATGTAGTTCACTTTGGCTCAAACAACGACGGATGGTGCGATCTGACACTGATGTTCCTTGAGCATGAAGTTCACCTTGGATCTCTTTAGAAGTCTTTCTGGGCTCTTTTGTTACCATTTGGATTATCCATCTCTTTGATTTGTCATCAATTTTCCTCCTGCGGCCACGTCCAGGGAGGTTGGCTACAGTCCCATGGATCTTAAATTTCTGAATAATATGTGCAACTGTAGTCACAGGAACATCTAGCTGCTTGGAAATGGTCTTATAGCCTTTACCTTTAACATGCTTGTCCATAATTTTCTTTCGAATCTCCTGAGACAACTCTTTCCTTCGCTTCCTCTGGTCCATGTTGAGTGTGGTACATACCATGTCACCAAACAACACAGTGACTACCTGGAGCCCTATATATAGGCCCACTGACTGATTACAAGATTGTAGACACCTGTGATGCTAATTAGTGGACACACCTTTGGTCACATTATTTTCAGTATTTTCTAGGGGTACCATCATTTTTGTCCAGGCCTGTTCCATGAGTTTATTTTTTTAAATAATTCTGTTGAAGCATGGTTGAAAAGCAATGTCTGACTTTCATTGGTTAACATTCATAAAAATTTTTTTTAATGATTACTTTTGTCAGATTAAAGTTATTTATGTGACCATTCTGAGTTTTTCTTTCATCGACCGAAGGGTACCAACAATTTTGTCCACGTGTTTATATCTTTATGTTTCATACATTGGAAGACCTAACCAGTCTCAGTCTCAATTTTCTGCCAGTATGTCTGCCTGTACTGTGTGTCTCAATTTAATGAAGATTTGGCAGTACTTAAGTATTTGCCTTAAGTTAAACCAGTGCCATAAAATAAACCAAAATGTTTAGTAGAAGTGAGGTTCTGAGCAGTTATGTGCCAGATTAAGTTATAGCATCTACCGCTTCTTTTTAATTATATATAAAGAAGCGGTAGATGGTAGCGGTTGTTACGGAAATAGAGACTCAACAGACAATGATCATACGAAAACCCGAACGGGCGTTTAATTGACAGTTTGTACAAAATGATAAACAGTGAATGGAAAAGACCGGATAGTCTTAACTGTGTTGATGATGGAGCTGGTGGACGAGTGCAGACAATCAGGTGAAACGTGGAACATGAAACAAACACGAACCGGGATACGAATCGAGGAACCAGGAGACAAGGCCTGGAGCAAGGAGATGAGACGAGACAAAAGCACGGAGCGAAGTTTCGGTCAGGTGGGCTGCGGAGTTTGTTTCCTTATGTGAGGTCAGATGCTGAGTGAGGTGACGTGAGGTGTATATAAGGTGTTGTGCTAATGTGAATCAGGTGTGTGCTCAGAACATGGGTGATTGGGAACGGAGATAGAGGGTGGAGCCTGGTGTTTCCTTGACAGCGGTAGACCCTGAGGTGGGCATGGCTATACACATCACTCAACAGATTGCCTATCAATGCAATAATTGACTGTGTACGGTCTTATGCAAAAGTTTAGGCACCCCTTGATAAATAACAGATTTTGGTGATTTTTTTTTTTTTATCATTGAAAAAATGTTAACATAGTCTCTCTTGGAAATGGAAAAAAATGCACAATATTTTCAACAAACATCAATGCATAGTTACTTCTTGTGCCATAAATTGAACAAAAAAAATAAAAAATGGAACTG
Source organism: Clarias fuscus (assembly GCA_030347435.1). Taxonomy (NCBI): domain Eukaryota; kingdom Metazoa; phylum Chordata; class Actinopteri; order Siluriformes; family Clariidae; genus Clarias; species Clarias fuscus. The sequence goes on from CM059205.1 coordinate 11,703,203, forward strand.
TGCAAAAGTTTGGGCTACGTGTTTACGTTTCTTTTTACAAGGTTTCAGACCTTAATCAGCTCGTTAGATCTGGTGCATGGCAACAGCTGTCATTACTAAATGCCAATTTCAAAGCTTTACAAATACTTTGACCCTTCAAACCTTGTGCACACACTTGCGGACATTCAACAACCATGGGTTCCTCTAAGCAGCTGTGTAAGACTCTGAAAATGAAAGTTATTGATGCCCACAATGCAGGAGAAGGCTACAAGAAGATAGCAAAACAGCTTGCAGTTTTCAAAGTGAGAAATGGAATTAAGAGCTGGCAGGTCAGGGGAACTGTTGAGGTCAAGATGAGATCTGGAAGACCAAGAAAACTCTCGGAGAGAACTGCTCATATGCTGGTCAGAAAGACAAATCAAAACCCCAACTTGACTGCAAAAAACCTGCAGGAAGATGTAGCAGACTCAGGAGTGGTGGTGCACTGTTCCACTGTGCAGCGATGCTTGCACAGACAAGACCTTCATGAACGAGTCAGCAGAAGAAAACCTTACCTGCGTCCCCATCATAAAATACAATGTCAGAAGTATGCAACAGAACATCTACAGAAGCCTGAGGCATTTTGGAAACAAGTGCTGTGGACTGATGAAGTTAAAATAAAACTATTTGGCCACAATCAGCAAAGGCATGTTTGGAAAAAAAAGGAGCAGAATTTCATGAAAAGAATACCATGCCAACTATTAAGCATGAGGGTGAATCTATCATACTTTGGGGTTGTGTTGCAGCCAGCAGCACAAGAAACATTGCACGGGTGAAGGGAAGAATGGATTCCATTAATAGCAGCAAATTTTGGAAGCAAACATCACACCATCTGTAAAAAAGCTGAAGTTGAAAAGAGGATGGCTTCTACAACAGGACAATGATCCTAAACATATGTCAAAATCCACTATGGAATACCTCAAGAGACCCAAGCTGAAGGTTTTGGAACGACCATCACAGTCCCCTGATTTAAACATCATTGAAAATTTGTGTGTAGATCTTAAAAGAGCTGTGCATGGAGGACGACCGAAGAACATTACAGAACTAGAAGCCTTTTGCAAGGAAGAATGGTAGAAAATCCCAAGTACAGGAATTGAAAGACTTTTAGCTGGCTATAAAAAGCGTTTGCAAGCTGTGATATCTGCCAGAGGAGGTGTTTCTAAGTACTGATTATGTAGGATGCCCAAACTTTTGCACAGTTTGTCTCCTATGTCCCAAAACCATGGCACTGATAAAAAAAAAGTGCCACTATGAGATAAAACAGGGTGTTGGAGCAAACATATCTGCAGCAGTCCGAGGTGATAGCATGTAAAATTACCTAACTGAGAGCCCAGTGTTATTCACTAAAATGCTGCCCTGGCACAGATTGCCCCACCTAAATAATCACTATAAAATATATATTGCAACATTTTAATATGAATTTTATTGTCTTTATGAATAAATGTCTGTACATTGTACATGTGTTGTCGTTACAGACTGGTTTTAAACTTCATAAACTTGTATAAACAGACATACTAAAGAATAAACATTGATCAGTCCATTCATCTTTAAAGGTTCAGTTTTCATACTTCGTTTCTGCATTCCTTTTTTTGGAGTAAGCCATGCAGTTTCATGCTTTTGTTTCTGCTTCTTTGAGGACTGTGATGGCTTGTAGGTGCATTACCAAAGTTTCTGTGTCTTCCACAAACTGTCTATACATGGTAAACTGTCCTGTTAATTGACTCGGTTAAGTGACGCATAGATAGTGGTGCTAGATCCTGTGACATAATCTGGCACATAACTGCTCATAACTTCACTTTTGTTTAAGATTCTGATTTCATTTATGGTGCAGGTTTAACTTCAGGCAAATACTTCTGGCGAGTACCTAAGCCAAAGTTTCATTAAATTCTATCCATCCAGTTTTGCATGATGCTGTGACAAAATCTGGCTGGACATACATACATACATACAGATAGACATACAGACAGAACTTTTCTGAGGCTGGTTTCAAATCCTCCAACGTATGAAAAATAAAAATATCAAAGAGTGAGTTTTGACCAATGTACAGTTAGCTGACAGTAAAAACCTAATGTGTACAGAGCGGTATATGTTATACAGTTTAAGAAACTTGGTATTTAAATTTGGGAATGGCTTTTATGGGCCACATGGCTGTCTGTTAGCAAACCATATTATAATGCAGCCTGTGGTAATGTAGCGGTTTGATTTAGCTAAAATGGTGCTATTGTGTTTCTGTTACTACAGGGACGTTTTATCAGTGTGTATCAATGTCATGCTAACCTAGCAGCTAACCTGCTAGTCATGCTAAAAAAGCAGCTAACCTGCTACCAAAGCTTGCTATTTTCCATTAAAGAAAGTAGTAACAATCATCTAGAAAGAGAGTTGATTCGTGCTGATATGTTGAAGTTTGAAAAGACCTTTGGTCATGTTTATTACATTTCAGTAACTTAACTGAAAAAGTGTGGTAAAACCTTTGTGTTTAGTTTTTTCTTTTCATGCACTAACAGTAGCAATTCATTTGATTAATACTAACTTGCATAAAAAGAAACTGCACAGCACACAGTAACTGTATATTTAGGAACTGAAAGCAAACTAAAAGGCACCTTCAGTGAAATTTACTTGAATTTTCTGCCCTCAATTTTGTTACTTTAAAATGTTTATAATGTGTATCATGATAGGTATACTAAATTAGGTGGTTATCATAAATTAGGTATATGTTTACATTTTATTTTATAATGTGGTGCTTTAGGTTCTGTAAGTCATAATAAAATCTGAGTTTATGTTCAGTAGAGACATATGTGCTCCATTTTGTATTTTTCTAGGAGTTACACCAAATGAAGTGGAAATTACAACCAGAAGTAAATATTTTACTAAATCTGTAATATACTTTCCACTTTATCTTTTATCATCATTAATTGCTGAAAAAAAAAATCCTAAACAATTCTATTTTCTCCCTTCATTTGTAGCATATAATAAAACAGACGATGGCTGGATTATATTCAATGACAATCAGTATTATATCTCTAAACATAATTATGTCTCTATGGAAGAAGCCAGAATGTTCTGTAAGCAAAAACATGGTGATCTTGTGACCATTAATGATGAGAAAGAAAGATTATTCTTGTTGCATCAGGTAATATGGCTAATATAGAGCTGCAATATGTTATATTATTATTTTCAACATTTGTTTTTGGTTAACCCCATTTTGTGATTTTTATGTATTTATTAAATATTATTCAATATTTATTTCTTTTTAGGATACAGGACATAGTGCTTTTTATATTGGCATGATAATTGATCTGGACCAGTCTCAATCGTAAGTAAATTCACAGTACATAAAATATATTTCTAAAACAAAAAATAAATTATTCAGTATGTGTGAGTGTATATATGCACTACAAGGTGGATGGATGGATCTCCAGTTGTATTTGAGGCATGGCAAAAAAACCAGCCTGCTTTTCTAAATGATGAGGACCGTTGTGTAACGATGAATTTTGATCAGGGTAAGTCAGTCATCTAAAATTTATAAAAAATAAAATGTAAAATTTATTGGGAACGTGACAATCAAACGTCATTCATATGACTGTTAAGTGAAGCCAACTCGACATTCATTGTATCCCATAAGAGTGGAAGAATTTGGTAAAATCATGAAGTAGCAGTCTTCATAAACATTTAGGTGATGTTGGTGGACAAGCAAAATTTTTATTTCCATATTGCAACTGCTCTGATCTCCAAAGAAATGGCTCAACATAGCCATAGCAGAACGTAACTGCAGTGCCAAAAAATAGCTAAAAGTAAAAAAAACTCAATTTAAAAAAGCTAAAGAGGCATTCCAATAAAGTGGCAAAATAAAATGCCCTTTTTACATTTACTGTAGCAAATTTGGTCAGTTAATGGGCCTCCATTTCCTGCAGGTTAAATGTAGTGGAACTTGGAACTTTAATGAAGTAGAAAAATACAGGAAATGCAGGCAGAGATCCAAAAAATAAAAATAGAATTTTGGTTCTGCTTTGATTGGGACATTGCGCAAAGAGCTAGACTTCCACTTTTAAGAGCAGATAAAGTAATAAAAACAACATATATATAATATAGTTTTTATCATTTATCATGTTAATCACTTATCCTCAGCAATACCCTCCTCAGAGGAATAAGTGGTCTGATAAGGCGATGATTGTGGCGATTTGGGTAAGGTCAGGGTGGTTACACCACACATGCTTCCAGAAGGATCCTCAGACGAGATGAGCAAAAAGAACGCTACCTGCGAGCTAAAATTAAACAGAGAAAATTTTAATGAACATGGGCCCAAAGAAAAATCTGAAAACATAAAAAATTTATATAACTCGCATACTAAAACTGAAATTAATCTTTAATAATTATTATTACTATACACAATTATAGCAATTATAGCCTACTATATATCCATATTCTGATCTGAATAGTGTAGGTTAAAAAATAATAATATGAAATAATCAATCCCAACAATGTAGGTTTTGTCATTTGTGAAAAACATTTATGTAGGTTTTTAAACCAACAAAAGCAATGATTATATAAATTCTAAATGCTAATTTAAACATGATCATGCACTGATTTAATTAATCCCTAATTTTAATCTATAATAATGTATCCAATATTTAAGCACATTAGTCACTATTTGATATATAAGATCAGAATTATACATTAGAAAATCATATAATTGTATGATTATGCAAAATGTATAATTAAAACAAATAATCAAAACAAAGGTTAAAATACTAATAGGTAAATAATTTCTATACATTTAGAGGTATACTATGGACAGTTAAAAACAAGTCAGATATGATAAGAATAATATCATTACTTGCGCATCTTGAAGTGGAAAATTTTGCAAAATTGCACCTCCGAAGTCACCAGCAGTGGTCAATAGTCTGGTTAATAAAAAAAGGCACAAACCAAACTTTCCCAGAAAAAGTGGAAAAAAAGAGAAAAATTTTCAAGGCCTACCAAGACGTGAATAAATATGTTCTCTTTCTGCCTGGCCAGTCCAGAGCTGTCCATTTACTTTTGGTTGCAAAAAAGCTGTTGTTGGGTTTTTGTTTTAGGAAAATTGGTGTAGTACATAAAATTTGCCACGACACATGACATAAGCACCTGACCTTCATAATGGTTTTGGAGGTGACTGAGCAAATCCCCATAGTCTTGCTCCAAAATTAAGTACAGTAGAAAGCCTACCCGGAAAGATATAAGCAAGGTGGACTAAATCTACAAGTGTCTGTTTGGTCATATTGGCTTCATTGATCATATTTGTGTTATGTCTGGTGTTATGCTAGTTTTGCTGATTGGTAACATGCACAGTCCAATCTCAGTAACAGACAGATGTCTTCTTAAGGGCTGTGGGAGAGTATAAACTGTGGTGAGCGAATGAATTTTATCTGCAAACGAAGTGGTGCTGTCGAAGTCAATTCCACTGCTGCCCCCAGTGAGCCGCCCAAGGGAGGCTGCGCTTCTGACTGGGTGAAGTTTGAGTCAAAGGTAAATGGGAATTTACAATAGCACATTTTTTGTAAATTACACCATATTATGGTCAGCTCAGATAAATAAAATGAACAATTAGATTTTTTTTATTATTGTCTACCCAACAAAAAATGAATTGGTATATTCAGAGTTCAGTTATGTACCCGTATTGAGACTTCAGACACAACTATTGGCAGATGCACCATTCAGGAACCACATGGCGGTGCATGTGGAAAATTAAGTTTAACTAGAATGTCTGAGTACAGCCCAGTGCTGTAATCAAAAATTTATAATTTGAGTAAAAGCATTCATTCAAAAGCATGATTAAAAACATAGACTATGAGTTACTATTAAATAGATAGACTAGTAACTATTAAAGAACAATAATAAAAACTTGTTTAATTGAAGTCAGAATATGAAAAACTCAACCCCAGTTTCTTATTTAAATATTGCACCAAGTTTCGTTTTTTTTTTCTTCACTTTTCTTTACTTAAATGCCCATTTACTACATATCGTTAAAGTACAGGAAATTGGCTTTGGTGAAACAGACGTACTGTACTTATTTATACCAGTCAGTATTAAAGTTCAACATTACAAATAAAATATTTTATATTCTTTATTGTTTTATTGTTAAATATTTTTTTCTTATATTTCTGTGATTTCCCCCCTATTATTATTGACTGTTATTATCATTCTACAAATCATACAAAAGACCTAAAAATTCAAAAGTATTTAAAATGTATATGTATGTGTAGAAAAAAACTATTAAAAAGCAATAATGCATACTGAATGTTCATTTGCTTGAAAAAAGGATGTTACAAAACTGTAGGTATGTGCATACTGTAACAACTCTTGTGTCCTTACAGTGTTATAAAATAGAACTGGAGCTGAAAACATGGCGTGAAGCCAGATCATACTGTAGACGTCTTGGAGGAGATCTAGCGTCTATTACCAGACAAATTCAGCAAGGTCAGGCCTAATTTCTGTTATCAAACTATCAGCCATGCTTAGTTTGTTTTACAATAATTGATGTGATCTGTTTGCAGTCAACTGGTGACCAGTGATAAGATAAAGCAGGACACTGCACAACTATATGGAGAAATTAATTAATATTTGCTTTCTCTTAATGCTAGATGGTTTGGAAATATTAGTATTTTGCAACTGCTTTTGAGATTCATCATGTCACACCATTAGACACCATCAGACAGTGTATTCTCAAGTATGAGTTAATTCTTTTTAGTAAATACTGTGTACCTTATTTACTTAATAACTGGCAGGCTTCAAAGAAGAAATGCTGAACCCTCGCCCCTTCTTTAAGTTATTTAATATACTTATCAGTACCAACAAACAAGAGTGAGCTTGAGATCTTTTTAGCACTTTTCATTTAAATTTAAATGACTGTTTTAAAGGTAAATCACTGATTCAACTTATCCCCCCCACACACACACGATGCACTTTACATCAACTCACATTAATTGCAAACAGTTGAAGACATTCCTTACCCAGTCATACTTTTCTTTGACTCTCTTTACAGTAAATCCATCCCTTGGCCAAACATACAAACAAACAAACAAACAAACAAACAAACAAACAAACGTCATCCATCTTTTGTAATCAGAACAATTGGCATAAAGTAGAAACACACTAAAGGTTTACATTTACATTATTGATATTTGCGGTTGATGGATGGCAGTCCCACAGCAGTAAAAACATAAACTCACTGTCAGCAGTGCGAGTATGCATGACAGTACCCCCCTGTCCAGGACCGACTCTCGACGGTCCTGGGGTGGAGGATACCCGATGACGGTAGTCCCGTATGAGCTCGGGGTCAAGGCTGAACCGGGCCGGAATCCAAGACCGTTCCTCTGGGCCATAGCCCTCCCAGTCAACTAGGTACTGCATAACTCTGCCCTGAGAATGTGAGTCGAGGATCCGGCGTACAGTATAGGCGGGACTACCCTCAATTATTCGGGGAGGGGGAGTAGGGTGGGTGGGTGGAACCATTGGTGAAGTGATGAAGGGTTTGAGCTGGGAGGTGTGGAATACCGGATGGATTGGGAGCGCCACAGGCAGCTGGAGCCGGTAGGTGACAGGATTGTATTACGGAGGGTGATGCAGTATGGACCGATGAACCTGGGTGATAGCTTCTTGGATTCTGTGTGAAGGTGAAGGTTTTTGGTTGAAAGCCATACTCCGTCACCTACATTGTACAAACGTTCTGGCGGGTGTCGACAGCGATGTTGAATGGCGTAGCAGTTGTTGGTCTGTTGGATGGCGGCGTTAGCCTGGCTCCACAGTCATCGACACCGATGAACCAATGAAGTGAAGTGGTGCAATGATCTTGGTGGGTGTGATGACAGGCGCGGGGTCTGCCAGGGGGGTGTCCTCTTCATGTTGTCGGGAGAGGGCGTCAGCTTTGGTGTTCTTGGACCATTCTTCCAAAGCCCACTTTATGGCCAGCAGCTCCCCCGTATCGCTGCTGAGTGGGGTAAAATTTTTTGGAAAAGAAACTACAGGGATGTAGCTTCTGGTCTGGACCTCGTTGGGAGAGAACGGCCCCGTCGCCCACATCCGAAGCATCCACCTCCACAACGAATGGTTTACTTGCGTCGGGGTGCAGTAGAATTGGGGCGTTGGTGAATCGGTGGCATAGGTCATGAAAGGAGGTGATGGCGGCGGGATTGAGGAAGTGATGAGAAGAGGGTCGAGTCAGAGCGGTTAAAGGGACGGCAACCATACTGTAGTCCCGGATAAAGCGACGATAGAAATTCGCAAATCCGAGAAACCGTTGAAGTTGCTTGAGGGTCTTGGGTAGGGGCCAATGACGCACAACTTCCAGTTTCTGCGGGTCCATGGTCACACTCTGGGGCGAGATGACAAAACCCAGGAACGTGGTGGAGCGCTCGTGAAAGGCGCATTTTTCCAACTTACAGTACAGTAGGTGGGCGAGTAATCTCTTAAGGACCGCTCTGATGTGCTTGGTGTGTTCCTTGGCTGTGCGTGAATAAACTAGGATATCGTCAAGGTAAACGAACACCCACTGCCCTAGCATGTCCCTGAGGACATCGTTGAGAGTTCAAATGGGATGACCAAGCTCTCATAGTGTCCAGTAGGGGTGATGAGCCGTCTTCAACTCATCGCCCTCTCTGATGCGCACCAAGTTGTAGGTGCTCCGGAGGTCCAACTTTGTAAAAATGTTGGTGCCAGAGAGGGCATCCAGGGCTGAATTGGTAAGAGGCAACGGGTGTCTGTTCTTGATGGTGATGTTATTAAGCCCCCGATAATTGGGGCTTAACGGGACCGAGCACGGCTGAAGGTTGATCGCCAGATCATAGGGGTGATGAGGAGGAAGATGTGTGGCTCGTCACTTCAGCCAGGTCTCGGTAGGCGACGGGGATGGCGTTGGTGTCGACATTGGGTGCCTCAGACTCCCTGGAACACGTCCCTGCCGAAGCTCGTAGGCAGAGTTCGGTGCAGGTCGGCCCCCACTGCAGGATCCGGTTTTGTGTCCAGGAGATGAGGGGGTCATGTTGGAGCAGCCAGGGGTGTCCGAGGATGATGGGTGGCGATGAAATGGAGATGAGATGGAATTGGATCTGTTCATGATGTTGGCCGATGACAAGGGTGAGAGGCTGAGTCTGAGTGGTGATGGGGCTGGTGGAAAGGGGCCGACCATCGACAGATGTGATACGAACGGGCTGGGATAACACCTCAAGTTCTACTCCCAGCTTTTTGGCGAAAGAAGAGTCAATAAAGTTACCTGCGGCACCGGAATCGATGAACGCAGTACTTCCGACCCATTTGTGGCCAAACCGGAGGCCGTATCTGAATCTGACCTGAGAACTGCCGTGGCCCACTCAGCTGCCTGTCCGGATAGTAATGGGACGAGAAGTGCAACACGCAGTCGGTCTGTGGAGTATCTGGTGGAATTAAACTTAAACACAAGATCTAATGCTGTTAAAAACACACTGCACTTCCCATCTGTGCCATCCCACTTATCTGGTAAGGCTATGAAAATATCAGTGGAGGGGGGGGGGGGGGGGGGGGGGCGGCGCCGCAGCCACGCGGGGGGCGTGCAGCCGGCTGAACAGCCGCCCCGCGGAGGGTCGCGTTCTCCTGCCGTAGCTCCTCCACTTCGCGGCGCAAAACCACAATGTCTTGGAGCTCCTTTTGGAGAGACGCGACTTCACCACGGAGCTCATTGATCAGCTCGGCATGCTGGTCAACCACAGCGCAGAGGCAAGCAAACTCCGCTGGGTTTACTGCTTTAGGCTCAGTCATTCTGTCAAGAGCAACCGAGAGACGAACACAACAGCCTTAGCAGTTAGCCCGTGTTGCGTGGATGGTAAACCCAAATGTGGAAGTAGTGCGAGTCGACAGGATAACCACGCATTTACTCTTAGAACTCTCTTACACAAAGAGCAAGGATCTACACAAATAAACCCGCGTTCTAGCAACACACACTCAATCAAGGAAGCAACCTGAATAGGTGAGTACTCACGAAATAGTCGGCGAAGCGAAAGCGAAGGCATGGATGAACTCAATGACTGAGCGATGTGAAGCGCCATCTTGTTTCCTTTTATGATTTCTGAAAGCGCGACCGTCTTACTTCCGGGTCCTTGTGCTGGTCGCGGTGCGAGTGTGCATGACAATCATAGGGCTAATGCCAAAGTGTTTGGGCACTAACTAGTTCCTAATACAAGGCTGGATTCCAAATTGTGTGTGTGTGTGTGTGTGTGTGTGTGTGTGTGTGTTAGCAATGGGTCGTTCATGAACGATTCATTCTTTTTGAACGAGTTTTTTCTGTGACTTACAAAATGAGGAGTCTCAGAGAGTGATTTGTTCATTTTCTACTAGGAGCGCATGCATAAAGCACCGAAAAACCTCTGTAGGTTATATCCAGGAAACAAAAATGAGTAGTTGCCTCTTCTGTCTTTTGGTCTGAACCGTTCATTATTTTGTTATGTGACTCCCATAAACACTATGTAGTGTATTACACAGGAAACAGAATTCAGCTGTTCTTCTCATGAGTCTTCTAGTCCCAGTCGTTTATTCTTTTGTCATGTGACTCCCATAGAAGCTATGCAAGAAAAATAAGGGGGAAAAAAACGCTCAAATCTGTTTCTTGTGTAATGCATAGCATCTTTGAGAGTCACATGACAAAAGGACGAACGGACAATTCGGACCAGAAAATATGAGAAGTGAGCTGCTCATTTTGTTTATCATAATATGTCCTAAGCTGCACTGTAGTATTTTCATTACTGAAACTCAGGCCAAAATGTGTGTATGTAGACGTGTTGAAAATGTAAAATTTTCTGATGAAATGAACTAAATGTCTCCAAAAAAAAAAAAAAAGATTTATTCATTTTGATGAACAAGATTCAAAGAACTGAGTCACTAAAATGATCCAATCTTCTCATCACGTGTGTGTGTGTGTGTGTGTGTGTGTGTGTGTGTGTGTGTGTGTGTGTGTGTGTGTGTGTGAGTGTGAGAGAATGAATTGTACATTCTACATAGCACACTAGCCTTCCATTTAATGCTATTTGGGATTTAACCCCTGGAATCTGTAGGTTAATGGAGTTGATATTCTAAAGTTGATATTCATATTCTTTAAATTATAAATAAGGGCGCTATGTGGTGTGTGGAACCAGGGATTGTACACCCTCAGTATCACACTAGATTTCCATTTAACACAATTTGGGATTCAACCACATTTAATGTAGCTGACGCTGTAAAGGATATGTGTTGGCGGAGCAAAAATATCTGGTTAAATAAACAAACAAATCATAATCTGTTCATAATAAATGGTGTTTGTGGGACTGTTAAATAAAAGCAGGATCACACTCGAGGTTGTGCTGTTGCACAGAATATTGCAGCTATGCTGATATTCAGCACAAAAGCATTCCCTCTCGTGTGATATTGTCTAAATAACACAGCCTGCGTTTTTATCATTTTGAACTTTAAAATATACTGTAATAGGCTCATAACAAACTAAGCCTAGGAGGTCAAGTGTTGCATTCTTTTTATTCAGAGGGAAGTGAATCTTCATTTATTTTTCCATTCTTCTTTTTTGTGTAAAGCCTTTTTAACCTTACTACTGGATGGAGATAACAATGCATATTTATGGATTGGCTTCAGTAACTTGGCAAACAAAGGATATAAATGGACAGATGGGTCTGTTGTGAGTTATACAGGCTGGGCCAAAGGACAACCATCAAGATCTGAGGTTAGATGAGAATGTCTTTTTTTAAAGAATAAAATCCTTATACTTATTTTCCTTATTTTTTATTGTATCTTTAGGTACTTTGTAGCATGAAGTAAATATTTTGTTTAAATTTCTTTAATTTATATTCTTGATACAAATTTTATGTTACATAAAATATTCAATTCAATTCAATTCAAATTTATTTGTATAGCAATTATTTTTAACAATTGACATTGTCGCTAAGCAGCTTTACACAATCAAAAGAAGTGATTGTGTGAAATGTGAATATGTATGAATCAAAATGATAAGATTGTCCCTGATGGGCAAGTCGAGGGCGACGGTGGCACGGAAAAACTCCCTGAGATGGTAATAGGAAGAAACCTTGAGAGGAACCAGACTCAGCAGGGAACCCATCCTCATCTGGGTGATAACGGATAGCAGGGATTGATCAGCATTTCATTCTACATTATATACAGTATTCCACTCAAGATCCTGAGTCATTACATAATATCCTGCTTTCTTTTTGGATGAAAACAAAAGCATAAAGCAGGGTGTCAGGTTGTTATATGACATTCAGGGTCTTTAAAACAACTGTAGCAGGTTTACTAAGATGCTCAGGAATACCAACTACTTTCTTTAGAAAACTTCTCAAGGGATATCTACTGAGATTACTGATGCATTTTACAACATTTCTTTGTAGAGTATGTACCTAACAATGCTGTTTCTCTTTTTTATTACAGTGGTTGTGGGATAATGAGGTATTTATGTACTTGTTTAGTTTCTTACTTGTTTCTAAATTACTTACTTACTTTAAAAACTTTTATTGTATTTTTATTGTATTTTTCTATTTATTGTTCAATTTGTATGTATTTTAGGAATCATCCTGTATAGCAATGGGAAACATGCAGAGACCTGAGCAGGGCAAGTGGATAACAAAAGACTGTAATGATACTAGTGGATTTATTTGCAGTCGTGCTATTGGTAAATTGCAATGTTGATATATTTTGCAATAAGGATTTTTCAGTAGTAGACATACAATTTAAAATTTTAATTGTATCAATTAATTTTTTATTTCGATTCAGATCACGTTATTGAACCCATTCCAACAAAGACGCCTACAACTTTCATCAAGTTTGGAAATGATTCTTACATGATCTTGCAAAAAAACTTGACCTGGAATGAAGCAAAGCAGCATTGTGAGTTAGAGGGTGCACATCTGGCAAGCATTCGGGGTGTCATTGCTCAATCTTACATTGAACTGCAGGCTGCAAAACTTGGACAACCTTTATGGATTGGTCTTAACAGTGCAGAGGTATGCCACAAAAAAGAGGAGGATATATGACATTTCTGTCAATGTTCTTTACAATTATCAAGAATGGAAAAATATATAATATTTCTCTGTGTGCAGACAGATGGATACTTTCTCTGGATTGATAACTGGGAGCTGAATATGGAGAATTGGGGTGAAAATGAACCAAAGAGCAACCACCCCTGTGTTTATGTGGATGTGGAGGGAAAATGGAAAACTGCCTACTGCAATGAAACCACATACAGCATGTGTAAAAAATCATCAGGTATATTCAAGCAGTATTCAAGAGGAAACAAACATAACACAAGTGACTTACATTAATTTAGCAATACTGTCCATATTCTGTATTTTTCACTAAATCAAAACAATATACAGGAAACCGTTATACACTATTGATTATTGAAATACATTCTTCTTATTATCTTCACAGAAATTGCTCCAGCTCCACCAATGCAGTACCCTGGTGTGTGTCCTGACATAATTGACGTTGAACCAAAGATGATTTGGATCCCTTATAGAGGGTACTGCTATGCATTTGTGAAAGAATCTGTATCATGGAGCAGAGCCTCTCAGCTTTGTTTGGCACGGGGTGAGAAAAAGATTTATTACAATAATTATTATTATAATTATTGTTATTATTGTTATGAGGATGAGGATGATGATGATGATTTTTATATTATTATTATTATTATTATTATTATTATTATAAGTAATAGTAGTATTTACATATGTTTAGAAATGTAATGTATTTATTTATGATTACAGTACATTACATTTTGATCACACTTTTTCCCCATCAGGTGCCTATCTTGTCAGCATTGAAGACACAAAAGAGGCAAAGTTTATAGAAAATTACATCAGTTTTCTTGGGAATGATCAGGAAAAGTTTTCAATAGGCCTTTTTAAGACACATGCAGGTAATACTATTTGTTCACTACTACTGCTTACCTAAATAGATTTAGTGGCAGGAACTTACAGTACATGCACATATATTTATATTTATAAAGCTAGTGTGTAAAGGATTTTCAGTGAAACATATATACTGTATGTATAGTATAGCAAATTGTGTAAATTCACACTGTAGGTTTAAGTCATTGACACTGTACTGGTTTTCTGTTTGTGTTTGAATCACACAGAGCACTGGTTGTGGCTGGACAGAAGTGTAGTGGATTATAGTAATTGGGAAGAATCCACAGAGCATGATGGCTATAGCCAAGACTGTGCATTTATCTCCACCAAAACTAAACAATGGGGAAAACAACACTGTATATATGGTTACTCATCATTCATCTGCAAAACAGCTAAGGGTAATATAGATAAAAAAAATAACAACAACAATACTACTACTTCTACTACTACTAGTAATAATAGGGAGCTTGCGTTTAACACTGCTGCTTCACACCTCCAACATAGGGGGTTTAAATCTCATCTCGCGCCTGTGCACATGGAGTTTGTATGTTCTCGTCAGGTTTTTTCTCCAAATGCTCCTGTTTCCTCTCACAGTCCAAGGACTGTGGTGTAGGTTGATTGGAATGTCCAAGTTCCCTGTACTGTATGATTAGTTGTGTAACTATTTGTCCTTGTTTTCTGTGTTGTGTTTGCACACCATTCAGGGTGTACCCTGCCTTGTGTCCTAAGTTCCCTGGGATAAGATTATTATTATTATTATTATTATTATTATTATTATTATTATTATTATTATTATTATTATAACACAACTGTTCAGAATATAATATACTGGTTGACATTATAATTTATTTGCCAAGCTACTGATAGCTTTGATAGCTTAGCCCTCCAGTCTAATATACACCACCAAGTATGCAAATTGCTCAAAATTTTGGTACTACTCTTTATTAAGCTTCATTAATGTACACAAACTCACAAAAGAACATAATTGGGATTGTCAGATTTGTTTGTTTGTGGTACTTTATTTGTATTGTCTCCTTAAATGTTGCCACTGAGAAATACAACAAAACCTTTATAATTTACAATGGACTTGGACAGAAGGGGAGTTGGCATAACCCAGTGAGTTTGGAGTGCTTTGTCTGGCTAGAATAGTATTGAGAGCTCTCATTAGATACATTTCTGGGTGCAAGTAAATATTGGTTGGTTAGTTTAGTAACTACAGTGGAACCTCGGATTGCGAGTAACATGATTTGCGAGTGTTCCGCAAACCGAGCAAAGATTTTTAATAAATTTTTAATCGGAAACCAAGCAAGTATTAGTTTACGAGCGCCGAGTATCATGTATCACACATGTGACTCTTATTTTGACACCGAGCGTCACTCTTTTTTCCGTTAAAATGGTGTTTCCGCTGTGTGTGTGTGTGTGTGTGTGTGTGTGTGTGTGTTTGTTGTGAAACTTAAAAAGTGATTACATTAATATGCGCTCATGCCAGTCTCAGATTTCTTTTTTTCCTGTTAAAACGTTGTTTCCATTGTGTGTGTGTGTGTGTGTGTGTGTGTGTGTTTGTTGTGAAACTTAAAAAGCGAGGTGGGGAGAGGGAGGAGGAGTGTTACTGTGTAAAACGAGGCGAGGGAAGGGGCTAATTCCACACACACACACACACACACACACACACACACACACACACACACACACACACACACACACCTGCGCGCACCAACGGAAACACTTATCTGTCAGGATTTATTTGTACTTTTTTTTTAAAGGTAAAGTGCAGATTAATTTGTTTTATGTCAATTTTATAGATTGTAATAATTATTTTTATGTATATATTTTTTGGAGCTGTGGAACAAATAATTTGAGTTTTTATTATTTCTTATGGGAAATGATGATTTGGCTTACGAGTGTTTTGGAACATGAGCCCACTTACGGAACGAATTATGCTCGTAATCCAAGGTTCCACTGTATATGTATAAATGTGGGGACGTCATATTTAATGGAAAAATGACCCACATCATTGCAGTGTAAAGACTTGCATGACCATGTGGAGGGTCAGTAATAAACTTTCTTAAGCAAATTCAGTTTACATCCTTGTCTTCCAATGATGACTTGCACAATCGCCAAGTCCGGGTCCCACTGCGGGATCCTTATTTCACACAACTAAGAAACGCTTTGACTAGTTTATCCTTTGGGGGCCCCTACTGGGCTGGGTCCCCATGCAATTGCCTGCCTTCCCTCATCACATGGTGATTCCCGCATTGTGTAAAAAGCTTTGTGAAAAACGCAGCTCCTTTAAAATTGGCTATCTTCCATCTGCTGAATTTAAATATAATCATTGATACGCGTGTTCCCATTTAATTGACAAAAAGTTAGTTACTGTTCATCCTCAATTCACATGCTGATCCAAGCTGACAAACAATAGACCAAGTCCCTGTAAAACAGTGATGTAAAAAACTTTAAAAAAAAAAAAAAAATTTTGAAAAAAAAAAAATCTGAGTAAATACTCAGTTTTAAAATTATGATGTCATTTATTAAGGGAAAAAGCTGTCCAAATCTGTGTGAAAAAAGTCATTGCCCCTAATCAAGCATATGATAACTGGCAAAGTCTGGTGCTGAGAATGAATTTAGGTGCCACAGTGCCACTCGCACTCCTTTGGCACTGTTGTGGTATCCTAGGTACCCTAGGTAGTGTAAGTGGCCTCCCAATCTGCAGGTGTGCGAAGGGGCAGTGTCACGGGAAAGGGCATGACTGGCAAAGAATAACCTTTAATGGATCTCTGGACTCCTCCGCATCATAAAAACGAGGCAGGGAGTTTAGCTCGGGGTATAGAAAGGCATAGAACTCAAATACGCCATTTGATCTCTGCATTGAGGACAGCCCCTGTGGCGCTTTGACTTTCGCTAAAGTGCCAGCCTGCGTGATCCTGCCACTGAAAAGGAAAAAGGCCCCTGCGTATTTATCCCCAGTCACGATGGACTCCTGTCTGTGGCTCCATCCAAGGAGAGCTGGATGCAGAAGCTGCTGCTTATTCCAAAATAATTTTCCAAATAAAATCACCCTTTTTTTTATAAGACCTCACCTCATGTCTATGTGTCTATGGTGCCACCCATGCGTAAAACCCATTACAGGCAAGTTTAAGGTCATCCCATGGCATCACAATCGGGTCTTCAATCTGGCAAGAACCTTTTATAGGCTAATGATATAAGTATTTGTACTTGGCAGGAAACCACTTACTATATACCACAAAGAAGGAAGCCACTCTACTGATTTGACATTTAAATTAGGGAAGTAGAAACACAGATTAAAGGCATATTTCTATCTATTTTAAATGTTATTGTTTAAGAATAATGGAACTCTATTTACAATTGGTTCAGTTACACATTTTTCCTTTTTATTTTCGTTGCAGTTGTAAAGCCAACCTCTTCTGCAAAAATTGGTCCTACAGGTAACAACCCAGCTTACTTAAAACCTCTTCTAAATACTCTCATTTTGTGATAGAAACAAGTTGTGCACTGGATGTGTGCTGGTGTTCATGGTATAAAGTGTACAAATAATATCTAATATGATGTCAAGAGCCATCTCAATGTTGCATACTCTGATTTCTTGGTAGACAAGCCTGTAACACATAGGAGCCTTGCTAGTGTGGCTGTGGTCCTGGTGATTGCAGTGTTGTTTGCACTGGCTGCATTGGCTTACATCTACCAGAGAAGGACTCGCCATCAGGCAGCTGTACCGTCATTTGAGAACCCAATGTATTACACTACAGAAACCCCCTTGCCAGAGGATAAAGATACTAAAACATTAGTTGACAACATGGAAATTAATAACTAAGTTTCATGAATGTGCTTTGTAAATGACCCTTAAGTTTCTTATAATATTATTCTTTTAAACTTTCAGCAAAATTCGGCAGACATTTTTGAAAAATATTTTGCATTATTGTCCATTTAAAAAAAGTTTAAAAACTGGCAAAAAAAAAAAAAGTCAATGCTGACCAAGATAGAAAGGTATCAGGACACTCAGTGAATCAAACCCTGCTGACACAGGGCCCAGGTAAAAGTGTTTCAACTAAGGTTGATCTAGCCTTCAAATTCCAGTTCCAGATCCATTAAATTTTCTGAAAAAATAAGCGTGATCCACAGAGGAACCACCCAGCAAAGCACAGCACATAAAGACCTGACACCAACATTCACAGCAACACTTCCTGAGGTCTTGTGGAATCATGAGTGCTGCCTTGGTGGCAAAAGATGAACTTACAACATATAGGAGATGGGTTACATTTTGTTTTTTAAATATATATTAAAAAAGCTTATAGTCTTGTGTCATTGTGAAGGTAATTGGTCTTGATGATGGTGGTGGTTTTTGTCTTAATGGATTGTACTTCAGGTTCGGTGTACCTCAGTTTTGTTTAATCCTTAGTTCTCTAGCAGCAAACGATGGCTCTGAGGATTTTCCTGGACACATTATCTATGTTCATGTTTTGTAAGTGGCCAGGGTGCTGGTTGTGCAAACAATTAAATTCACATGATGAATCATCAAATAATGTGTTGTTGTGTTTTCAATATAGTACTTTATAGTACAATTTAGTACTTTTACAGATGACCGCTTGTTGTTTTATTGCTAGTTTCCATACTTTCCCAACTTTTTTGGAATTAGGGTTGTAGTGCATAGTAAAATAGTAAATCTGTGCCCATTCAGTTCCCATGAGGATATTTAAAAATAACAGTTAAGTGTTTTAATTATCCAATCATGCTAAGTTATAAGTAAGCCCTCAAGCAGAACAAGTGACAAACAAGAAAACATGGGTGATGTTTTTTTTTTAAAAAGGACATCCCGTCAGTATTTATAAATAAATTTAATTTGTCAAGAAATGTCTAGGATTTACAGTAGCAAGTCACCTGTATTGTTGATAAATATGTGCTTTTTCCCCAGATAGAACTTTGTTGGGCCAACGTAGGTAAAATTTTGGTAAACTTTTGTCTGATGTTGGCATCATTGGTTGGCCCAATTTCATTTCGTCCGTTGGCTCACTGTTGGCCTATTGGTAGAGCCAAAGATAGGTTGGCCCAACATTAGTTCAGTAGATAATGGCAAGGTTAAAAACTGGAAATTAAATTATATTGCTTTAGCTTTTTGCAGCAGGCGCTCTCAATGAGTCCATCACATCAGGAGCTCA
Organism: Clarias fuscus; assembly: GCA_030347435.1. Lineage (NCBI taxonomy): Eukaryota > Metazoa > Chordata > Actinopteri > Siluriformes > Clariidae > Clarias > Clarias fuscus. Next base: position 11,722,302 of record CM059205.1, read on the forward strand.
TATTAGGGTTGGTTACCAATCTAGTACATAAATAACATTGAAAGAACTATATATTTAACTCAGTGGATACTGCCATTGGCCCAACATTAGTCCAACAATGTTGCCTGTGTTGCTCCTCCTGTTAGTCATGAGAGGCGGCGACACTTCTCTGCAATCGCCTTACTGGCTGACCAATGCTGTGAGTGTTTGTGTGCATTTAAGGACGTATCACCACTTTCCACGTGTGAATAACGTGTACAAGACAGACATTGCTTTTTTGAGGATTGCTAGCTATTTGTAAGTATAATTCTGTTTCCTAAATATTGCCTATAGAACAATGAATATTTAGTGATCCACTATGACTAAATAATTTGTACGAAAAGGCAATGCTTCGAGAGAACAAGACGGCGAAACAACACCTTGCCTATTATCACTCATGCACTCTAGCGCATGTTGAACACAAACACTTTGTATGCTGTGGTCAAAATTCTTTTACATGTCACTATTTGTTACTCTGTGCCACTGCTTACAATGACACCTTACAATTTCCTCACGTGTTGGCTTCAAATGTAACTATGAGCTTGTTCTAGTGATGAATTTGAGTGGAGAGTCGTGGTTCTGCGTTGTTCCCGTCACTCTGGTTGGTTCTTCTGACCCATGCACTTTGCGTGCAGGTGAGGGTCTGTCGGGGTTTACAGGAGAGGTTACTAGCACTTCACTGCTCACCCTTGTCGACCTCTGTTTTCTCTTAGGTTCTGGAACATGTTCGGAGTGGCTGGCATGTGGACCCACATCTCTGTTTCCACTACCTTGACTTCTGTTTGTGGTGTTAGGAGCACTTTCAGTGGGCCTGTACTTAAGATAAAACCTCAGAGTTTTGCACAATAACACAACATTTCATCTCCACAATGTCCTTTTACTTTCTGTGCTCTGGCTTCATCTTAATTCCTTCACCTATGGTACAGTATATTATTTGTAACACAAATGCACATTCTATCGCCCATTCCCCCTTTTGACACCTATGTGTCAACTTTACATAAAAAGCTATGCTGACATGGCTTGTGATTGGGGTTGTACCAAACCCCTTCTGTGAAAACACATCCCGCTTTTCTCCAGACTATTCTCTCTACTGGAGTGGCTGTGCTCTGCAGCTCATCAAGGTTAGCTGTGGGGGTGAGAGCATCAGACACACACACACATGTTATGGTTATAGGAAAGGCGAAGTTTGGCCTTCGCCTTCACTGATGCATCTGTTTTTCTGAAATAGAATCTAATTTGTTAGTTGAGCATTACATTTACACTTTTAAAATTTCATGTGCTATCACCACGTAGCAACCTCCTGTTAGCACCTGTTTCTGTATCACAAAATGTTCAAAATGTTGATCCATCCACGTTCATTTTATATCCGGATTCTGTAGTGGTGCATACTGTGGATCAGTCCTAGGGGAACAAAGTTGTTTAACAGTAGGCAAAGTAGCAGTGGTGTTCTCCTCTTCTTCTGTAGGAAAAAGAGTTACAGGGTTAGAACCATCTTTTCACAGTGATGTTTATAATTTAGCATTGTACTTTAACCACTCTGCTGCAAATAAGTGTGATGCTTTTCTGTATGAATGATACTGAAAAGTCATGAGGAACTAGAAATGTCAAATTACTGGAACCCACTATATATCTTTATTCTACACCTGCCTTCTCAGTTTCTGGTTCTGCACATAAACTCATGGGTGATTCTGCTGCTACAGGATCTGATTTGGCTGAGAAGTGAGATACACATCTTTTTTTTCTTTTCATGCATCTGTAGCAAGACTGAAATCATACGACCATTCTTTTCATCACCAGTTTTTGTAAAAGGCCTTTTATAATTTGGAATGGCCAATATTAAATTAGTTTGTAATGCCAAATTTAATTCAGTGAAAGATTATTCTTGCTTCCGGAGTTTAACTAAGTGCACTGTGGGCCAGTTCTCTTAATCAAACCTACATCGTACTCGCCATTAGCCCATACACTTTAGTGAGTAATGATAAACGTAACTGTCATTAAAAAAGAAAAGAAAGGGTTTTACATGCTGATAACATAATTTTCTGCCTGGCCAGGTCTTGTGACTGTATGTACTGTCATATATACAGTTCTTTTATACTTTATCACATAAATTAACAGCATTGCATCAGCATTTGTTTCTCTGTGGCTGTAATGTAATGTCAGATAAGAGGTTCATTCTCAATCACTCTCACTCATACCACATGTCACTCAAAGGCCCAATTCTTTTTTTTTATTACTCAGCCTTATTCCTTATAACCAATAACACATTATAGGTGTCCCTACTGTAATTAAGGAACATTAGTGTGACATTTTCTCATGTGCACACTGTTTATATCTACATTAACTACACATCTGAGCTTATCTTTAGGGTAATAAAATTGCAGTAGATATGTGACTTACAGTGTAATGTATTTACTGTATTATTTGTCTATCATGGTAGCGACTACTGAACTCACAGCTGAAGTGCAGAGCTTCCATTCATACACATACAACAGGGGCAACGGATCACAAGAGTGAAATCCTCAGGCTCAATACTGGTTTAGTCTCAAGAGTTATATATCTAATTTCACCCCAATAGATTTACTGGGTAGCAAAAAAAGAGCAAAAAGTCCAAATGTATCCTGTACACCTGGAAAAAGCCACACACTTGGCTTTGTGAAGCTTTCTTCAGCTGCATGTCCTGAAGTGCCCTCAGAGTTCAGGAATCTGCCACTCTTTTTCACTAAATTGTCAAATTCACATGCTTTAATGACTGAATGACTCACACAGAATCTACCAAAATGAATTTTGTTTGTCGTGGAGCTGCAATTCAATTGTTGGCATTTTGCTGATATACTTCAAGATCATACTTAACATATGTACCTACAGTGGATGTTTCTAAGAGAATTAATCACACAAGAATAATTGAAAAAGATAGCAAGCTTTTCTTCATTGCGATCAGAGCAAGAAGTGTTAGTAAGAAAATTATTTTTTTTTGACTCACCTTCCCCTTCAGGCTGCATCACCTCAGTTCAGTCCCTTCCCACCGCTCCTTCATCTTTTCTGCCATTCTCCCATCGTGATCTGTTCCTCTCTGTGCGCTTCCTCAACCTCAAGCAGATATGTTTGTCATGTCCATTCTCACTGGGACGGCATCTGTCAGTTTGCAATCAACACTGTGATCCATATCACACATTCCTGATGATGTTTATTATTCCAGACAGAATTTCGCATCATGTACTTTTCTTGTTTTTGTGAAAGTCAGTTCCCAGTTTAGACATGAGCAGTCCTCTGAGTTCATGTGAAGTCTAAATTCCTTAGTGTCCCCAATGTATGTCCTCCAGCTTGTCTTGCTGACAGCTATTTGTTGACCTGCTCCAGTTCTCCAGCTCCATGGTCTGTGCACGAGGGTTTTTCTTTCCATCTGGCCCCGCCAGTCCGACCATGAGCATTTTCCAGAGTTGAGCGGTTCCTCGTCCTCGTCCAGGGGCTCACTGCTGAGTCGATTGTCCAGCTTCTGTTTCTTCTGTTTCTCCGATATACGATGACACAGGTGAGGTCAGGAATGGTGTTTCTGTATGCGGACTACTGCCGACAACGCCAAGTATTGTGGTGGAAATTCTGTAAATATTATAAAGACAAGCAATTCATACACTGGGTAAGAGCAAAGTCACAAAGGTTTTATTTTATACTTCTGCAGAAGGACCAGTCTCACACAGCAAACAGTTGCAGCATGGAGAAAGGTGCTCTCTTTCTCTCCGCTGTCCCATTTTATACACGAACATCTCTGCTAACATAATCAACGCCCCATACATGAAGTTCCTACATTCAAACTCAACTCTTTATCTGACCCAGACCAGTTGTCCATACCTTATCATTTATTCAGGGACAATTACAATCAGGTTGTTTCTGTACTATTCTCGGCCTTGTGTTTCTAAGCTTCAGCAAGTTTAAAGCTTCTATAGTCTACGTGGCACAATTACAAATTAATACATAATTAAAATGTGATATTTCCATTAACTTTTTACTGACTGCTTTTAACTTTTAACAATATTACTGGAAGTATATGTCCTATTCTCGTTAATTGTATCTAAATGGTTTCGCTATGATATCAGCTAAACAATAGTGATAATGTGTGATAACTTCATTTTTTTCTGTCGTGACATAGATGCAGGTGTAAAAGGTAAAAAATTTATATGGCTAAAATAAATAATAGGCAGTTAAGACAGCTAAAAACAATAGTTATAAATTTAATTGTGGTACAGTTCATAAGTTGTAACAGTTTAAAAAAATAGACACCCCATTTTTTACTTATGTTTTCTAAAAGCTAAATGTTAAATATACTGTGCTTTGTGCTCAACTTCGAACACTGTCAAACATGTCACTAGATGGCGCTTATTGCTGGTAGGAACCTAAAACACGACGGAGGTCAGGTGCTGCTGATTAAGTCTGTTTGCTCCTGACTACAGGTGGGTTAATATTCCTCCGAATAAGTTAATATTCCTCAAATACCCTCGAGTAAAACAGAAGAGTGTTAAGAATCTGTGGTGGTAACAGGAAAAACATGCAGTCAGTAGTTTTGCTGTAATGTGGTGAGAAAGATGTTTAACTATGCACTATAATGCTAGGCTAATCGACCTGTTGTGAATACAGTAGCATATGGAGCCATATTGAGTTTAGATCCATAGGGATTGTTGGCATAGTAAGTGCCAGAAATGGCTCATATACAGTACATATTGTTTTGCTTTAGGGCACTACATTTTTGTATGTTTATGTGGTTGTTGAATATTGATAACTAAGATGGTTGCCATGTGAAACATATCATTTGATAATTTTGCTAGGTCATTTACTGTTTGAATTGCTGTTTTTACTTTGTTTCATCTGGAGAAAAATGTGTGCGCTGGAATACTGGAACTGTTGTTGAACTGTGGAAAATTTTTGTTTTTTCATCGTTTTTTTGCTGGTTGAAAAGGTAAATTATCGCGCTGATTAGTTCTGTTAAAAGACGCGTATAGCCACACCCATCTTGAGGGAAAAAAACACTAAATTAGTAAATAAAAAACTAAGCTTAAATCCTGTAACATAATCTGGCATATAACTGCTCATAACTTCATGTATACTCAACATTTTGATTTCATTTATGGCACTGGTATAACTTTAAGCAAATACCTAAAAACTGCCAAAGTTTCTTTATATTCTGTCCATGACTGGGATGACAGGCAAAAAAATACACAGGTTTCAGGTTATCCAATGTATAAAATGTAAAGGTAACAGTGAAAGAGTGAGTTCTGACCAATCTACAGACAAAACCTTTCTTTTATTTATATAGATTAAAATATTTTTTAATTCTGTATCAGACTTGTAATGTGTCTTTCAATCATGTTTAATCATTACTATTTTCCTTAAAATATTACTTTGTTGATTTAGCCATTACTTATAGCATTTAATATGATCATCAAACTTTTATATGCATTTCTTATCATGTTAAAGTATAATTTATTTCATTAATATACTACTGTTTTTTTTTACTATCAAAATAAATGTATTGCAAACAAAATAGCTTATATATAGCTTATATATATATATAAATATATATATATATATATATATATATATATATATATATATATATAGCTTATATATATATATATATATATATATATATATATATATATATATATATATATATATATATATTTTTTTTTTTTAATGATCTGAGCAAAGATCTAACAAATAACAGTAACGGTTCACTTTAAAAGTTCACCTTTTCTACTCATCACTGCTTTCTTCCTCAGCCTGCTGTTCAGACTATGCACCTTATTATTTTAACTTTATAAAAGGTTTGTATAATTGATTGAATATATTAATTATATAATGAAATATAACATCAACGACTGTCATTTAGAGTATGCCCCCTCATGGATGGCGCCCAATGTCCGCCCTATGGAAGTGGGGAGTGCTCGGTCACCCAGTTTCCTAGCACAGAGCCTGGTGGGCTAACTGGACTGCCCAGTGCTTGGGCTAGCCTCATGTCAATGAAATTTCCTGTGGCCCCCGAATCAATTAGTGCCTGCAATCGAGCTCTCTGGATTCTGGCCCCTGAGAGCGTAGCTGGCAGGAAGAGCCCTTCATGACATGGTCTTGACTTTATGGTCAAGACTGACCCCTTCCTCAAGGGGTGACCCCATCTGTGGCTTGAATCGCCATGAGTGTTGCCGCTCACCCTCTGGGGACCCCATGAACAGCTACTCCAAGGGGCAAGACTTGCGACAATTAGCTGCATAGGCTCTCCCATATTTCCATCTCAAGGTCTAATTCAGATTCTAAATCAGGTGCAGGATGTGAAGTATTAGGCTTTGTTTCATGGGCAGAGGTGAGGCTTTGTGCCTATAGTCAGGGGGGTGACCAGCTAGGTGCTCAGAGCGGTGTTTGTGGGGTTGAGGAGAAGTTCCTTGTCTGGATCTGCCAGAGCGTCCGATCTGATGCTCATGAAATATAATATTTGCTTGAGGCTCTTATTAATCCCATGCATCTCCGAAATTAAAATGGTTAGGGCTTCCTCATGCTTATCAAGCATTCTCGGCTGACCCTCAACTATCTCTTGCACCCTCTACAAGCCCGCAGGCTCTTCTAGTGGTGCAATCATTCTGTTGCATGGCGCAGGTTGGAGAGCAGCACCACGCATTGTAATAATATTTATAAGCTCTCTTATTCAGGGCTTCTGAGGGCATCAATGAAATAGGAGTTTGCAAGAGTACTTATGACACACATGAGAAGATCTTCCCGTTTGGAGATGGCATGGGATTATTAATTAGGAACTAAAAGGGAAACAAAAGAAAACTGAAAACACAAAATAAACAGAGCTCCACCATCTTCTCGAGACCAAACGGAGCTCTGGAAAATACTACAGTATATCGTTACCAAGTACCCTATATCCTCTCGGGGTGACTGCACCCTTATCAAGGATTTATGTTACTATTTGCTTTTAACACTTAAAACCCAGAGTGAGCATGAACACCAATACCCACCTGGCAACTATGTGTCTGGGTGACTGCGCCTCTGATGCCTGGACTGCTTTACTACTGCCTGCGTTTGGTATAAATATGGATCCAAGTATTACTGCTTACCTACTCCTACTAACTTTGGTTAACTAAGCGCTCGGGCTACCATGTACAAGTTACAGTCAGAGTGGGGAAAAGACAGACATGATTTTGATTGTTTAGCTTGCTAGCTCTGGTACACCTAACCCCGTGTGTCCCTCGTGGACTGCCTGATATTATATTCCAGTCACAGAAATAATCTGCAGATTAACTGCTACCCAAAAATAAATGAACGCTGAATTTATTTAAATCTAGAGAACACAGTCAGATTCTCTGTCATTTCAGAGGGCACAAACACTCTCCTTATAAAAACACCCTGCGCTCACAAAAGCTTCTAGTGCAGCCTTTGTAATAGCGAAGTTAATAATAATTTCTGAAGCTTTAACGTCTTTTTGAGGGAAAGAGTGACATTGTGAGTTTGTAACACTGACAGTAAGCTCACAGACTTGGTAAATAGATGATTAAGTTACCTAAAGTCACATCTGACCGCTGCTGGCTCTGCCAGTGATTTACAAAACAGCCGATAAAAATAAATAAATAAATAAATAAATAAATAAATAAACTGGGAACTAAACTGTAAACTAACCCAAACAAATTTTATAAAAAAAAAAAAATAAAAAAGTCACCACTTACCCTGAATAAAATGTCCATTAAACTGTCATCTCCATATTGCAGGTTGCTAGCGTCAGTCAGGTGGGGTTGAGGAGGGTTAAAAGCACTAAATTGCTGGTTTCTTTTGCCATTTTCTTAAGAACAAAGAAATGTTAAAATCTTCTTGAGCTGGTAAATGAATAAATAGGGCTTTAATGGGCGTGTTTACTGTGAAATCTTGACACGCCTATCTGGCAGGAGAGGAATGGGGGATCACAGCAGCCACACACCAGCTATATGCCATTTACATGCCAGTTGCATGACTCCAGGAGTTTTGAGTGGCTACATCTGTAAATGTAGCTAAAAAGCTTCTTTTTTGACCAGGAAGGGTATATCATAATTTAATAATCTAAAGCAACTGGGACTCCAAACAATTAATAAATCATTACTCGCACAAATGGAAACTCTTATCTGTAGGATTTATTGTTACTTTTATTTAAAGGTAAAGTGCAGGTTAATTTGTTTTATTTATACTTTATATTTAATATTAAATATTTTTATGTACATTTTTTTTTTAGCTGTGGAATGAATAATTAGAGTTTCCATTATTTCTTAGGGGAAAATATGATTTGGTTTGCGAGTGTTTTGATATATGAGCCTGCTTCCGGAACAAATTGCGTCCGTAATCCAAGGGTCCACTGTAATTTAATGCAGACGTTAATACAGACAGTCAGTGGCTAACGCTAACAAAGTTCAATGGTTTATTTACATTCAGCACAGGGAGTTTATTTACATTCCAGAATTCCTAAACCAGTATTTTACACACTCTCGTGGTAAATAGTCTTATTAATGTCTTTTATTTTTTCATCAAAAATAGATATTCTATCAAGTTTATTTATCTTTGTCTTTAGTAAATTCTCTAGTTTCTTTAACCAGAGCTCTGCAGTGGAGGATTGGGTCAGAGGGGTGACGGCTGGCCTTTTGGAGCTACTAGAGGAGCATGAACAACCTGGAGTCCTTGAGGGCCTGGGTGACTGTGCACCGGTTTTAGGATGATGTTTGGTCAGGTCTACAGATTGGGTGAAACAAAGACTTAGGGTATTTTCTTACTGGGGTCTGGGAACCATTTCCGAGCACACTTGACCCCGGGACCAGGTGATTTTTGTCTATGAGCATGCAATCGTTCCAAGCTCGGGAATGAATCCCTGGACCGATTGCAGAGGTGGTCTCGGGAACGATTCATGTGTTCCCTAGCACGGAAGGTAGGACATAAGTAAGCGCTCATGTTCAAAGCAGGCGGTGACGTAATTACAGTTTGACTCCGTACACAAACAAACGTGGCTGCATAAAAATCTCTGTGAAGTAATGCTGAAGTACAGTATTTGCTCAAAATTTAGACAGACGAAAATATTCAAAAATAATCGGACACTACACATAAAAACTCAGATATTTACATGTGCGCGTACAACAGTAACTCTGCACGGTGCTCAGTAAACAAACTTCGACTCGAGCAGCACAAAGTGCACGGTGCGATATTGGGGTTCGCACCGTATGGGGTTTCAAATTCAATAGAACATGCTCTTCAGTTTTATGTCGATCGCACTTGCCAGTGGCATAAGTCAGAGCAGCTATTGCCCTAGCCTACGAGGCGCATGGTCACACTTCGCCTCTAGGAATCAGGGCTCATTCGACCAGGGGAATTGCCTCATCAATTGCTCTGGCAAGAGGTGTCCCCTTGCAGCAAGTGTGTGATGCGGCAGGTTTGTCCTCTCCGCACACATTTGTCAGACTTTATAATTTGGATGCCCATGCTACTCTGGGCTCGCGGATCCTCGAGTCAGCATCCCAAAGTTGTCTGAGACCTCTTTGGGTATTGTGCGCACTTATGTACGAGATTTATGTACGAGATTACCGTAGTGTTGTCCACTTCTCAACTGCTGGAGGAAGTCAGGGCCAGAAATAGAGCCATCATTTCGAGGCAATTCATATGACCTTGGGGTAGACAGCCATCTAAGACCCCACCCCAGCCCGTGAGGGAAGCGTCTGTCATTAGCAGACGATAAGACGGACCTAAAGTGGGACCCAATATCAGAAACCGGAGTCTGAACTACTTAGAAAGGGTGCGAAGCCCCTGAAGCGTAACTCTTATTTGCCTCTGGGGATCGGCCTTGAGTGAAATCCCCTGGCTCTTCGCCACAACTGAAATGCTCTCATGTGCAGAAGGCCCAAAGGTATCACCATGGATGGAGCTGCCATGAGACCTAAAGATCTCTGAAAGTGATGAACAGTCACTTTCTGGCCTAGCTTGATTTCCTTCAGGGTGTTGAGGATGGATTCAACATGAGCGGGAGACAGCTGTGTCCGCATTGTGATCGAATCCCACGAGACACCTAAATATGTTGTCCTCTGAACAGGCAAGAGAATGCTTTTTATGTCGAGTCTCAGTCCTAAAGAATGGAGATGAGCTAGGACGACATCCCATTGTCGAAGCCAGAATCAGCCAGTCGTCTATGTAATTCAAAAATATGGATGCCCTGGAGTCGTAAAGGAGCCAGACCTGCATCCATGCATTTTGTATATGTGTGGGATGACAGAGCTAGGCCAAATGGAAGGACCCAATACTGGTAAGCTTCGCCCGCGAAAGCAAACCTTTGGAATCTGTGTTGTGGCAATATTTCTATATGGAAATGTGCGTCCGTTAGGTCGATTGTCACCAATCTTCTGGTTGGATTTGAGAAACAATAATTTTGACAGTCAACATTTTGAACCTGTATTTCCTGAGATAGTGTTTCAACCCACTTAGATCTAAAATTGGACGCAGCCCCCCATTTTTCTTGGAACCGAGAAATACCAACTGTAGTAGCCTGGCTCTCTGTCTGGGAGGGGAACATGTTCTATGGCCCCTTTCCCCAGCAAAGTCTGTAATTCCTGAATCACCAGGTGTGCTTGTTCTGGTTTCACAGAAGTGGAGACCACGGTGTTGAAACGCGGAGGACGATGTGCAAACTGAATCCTGTAGCCTCTCTCTACAGTCCTTCATACCCAAGGAGATATGCCTGGCAGTAGTTTCCACGCTGCCAGTTTTTCCGAAAGAGGCACAAGTTTTGACACTTCGGCTAGATGGGGGGGGGGTGTTAGATGTTCGGCTTCCTGAAACGTGTCAGGAGGTGACCGAACACCCAAGATTTCGTTGGAGACCGGTGCTCCCTGAAACACCAGTGGTGACGGGACCTGAACACCCTGGGGGAAGACACCCTCACCAGAGAGGATGCTCCTCAGGTCCGGTCTCCTTGAGGCAGATTGTAAATTTCGGCGAGCCCCACCCCAGTCTCTACGAGGGGGTGCCCGGCTGGTCACACTCTCCCTCTGCGACTCACGCCTTGTGAGAGCCAGACCTGGTCGGGCACAGCGGGGGAGTAACCTCCCAAAGGCCTGTTCATATACAAAGACAGAGACAAATCTGCGGCTCGGCGCAGCTCTGTGAACGCTATCTCATCAATAGACCTGCCAGTGCTCAAGTCTTTCAGCAGGTCAGCATTGTAGGCCTGCAAAACCGCCATGGTGTGCAGTGTAGCACCAGCCTGACCCGCTGCCTGAAAAGCTTTCCCCACCAGGGAAGATGTCAGTGTACACGGCTTGGTGGGGAGTGTGGGCTTTTTCAGGGAGGATGATGTTGCAGGAGAGAGAGAACCCGCAAGCATCTCTTCTATCTGGGGCATCATCATATAACCACGCTCATTCACAACAACGGTATTCGAATAAATCGAAGTTGATGGCATGAAAACACCGGATGAATAAGGCTTATTCCATGAAAGAGTTAACTCGTCATGGAGATCACCAAAGAAAGGGAGGGGGCATCGCTGAGGCCCCTCCTTCCGGCCACCCAACAGAAACCTGTCGTCTAATTTTGAGCGCTTGGGGGAATGTCGCTTCAGTCGATATGCAACCGTTTGCCTGCACGTCTTACTACTTCAAGTAATTCCTCATACGCTCGCATCACTAAAGGAGCGTTCTCAGGTGGCTATCTTCGTGGAAGCAAGGGAGGAAGTCTCTTCCACCCCCTCACAAGAAGCGCCGGAGCGTGCTTGAGAAGTGGGCGCTAAAACTTCCTGATTTGGCGAGAGCGCTAGAGAAAGGGGGAATTCCGTCTCATGCGTGTCTGCCAGATTGGCACGTGAACCCCACGAATGCGCTGCGGCTCGCGGTTTCTCTTTAAAGAAGGTGAGCCACACGTGAAGCACCTTAATAGGGAGGAGATCACAGTGCTCACAATCTCCCTGGAACCCGATAGGTGTGTGCTCTTCCCCCAAACACTCAAAACAAAAATCGTGGAGATCGCCCTCTGAAAGAGATGTCACACGGAGGCACGCATCTCCTAGTAAACTCTGCCATATTGGTGAGTTATCTAAATACTGTTTGAATACTCGCTTGCACACACACACACACACACACAAACACCATGCCGCACTGCTGGCGTGGCTGGACGTCCTTTCAGACAAAAATTGACCTGAGGATGTTTCCAGTTCACTCCTATTTATAACCCGCAGGTGACCCTCATCAGATGATGTCACCTGACCGAGGTTATATAAGCCAAAATTTGTCGTGTTTGATACACACATGCTTCACAACCGGTTGAACAAAGAGATGTTCCCATTGCATTTTCATGCAGCATCGAGTGTAGCTTTTGAAAGGGAACAAACCAACTACATCTCTACCGCCACCTACTGTTTCCGGTTGTGTAAATACGCAAGTGTGCCCGGGATTGGAACCTTGTTAGAATGTTGGAACCTTAACCGATGTTAGTGTGCACGCAGACCTGCGGGGGGATTGGGGAGGGATAGCAATCATGCTCGGATACAGAACGGAACAATCGTTCCCAGTGAGAAAACTCTTCCATCCTTAAACTGTTCCATCTTTGATAGTTTTTTAAAAATTGATACTTTAATATAAAAAAAAAAACACACACACAGCTAGAGACTGATAAGCAGCAGGTGTTATCTATGGCGTTCTATTCCTGCCACAATTCTGGGCATGCGGTTCGACATTTTGAGAGCAGACAAAGCACTCTATGCACGTGCAGTGTCTCCACTGCACGCTCAACAGCTCAATTCTGCGCGTGCAGTGTCTCCCCCGCTCGCTCAACATGTTCTCTGTGCACGCTCGACTCTGCCTGCCCGCTTGCTCAACTTTGTCCAGTGTTACAAAACTGCCACAAAATTGGCTGTTCCTTCTCTATCAGCTGTCACTATAGACTGCATAACGCATACAATAATTTGTATAATGCTTTTAAAATGGTCATTGTCTCAAAGCAGCTTTACAAAATCAAAAGAAAATTATAAGAAATTTAAATTATATTACAGTGGAACCTCAGATTGCGAGTAACTCGGTTTATGAGTGTTCTGCAAGACGAGCAAAGATTTTTAATAAATTTTGACTTGAAAAATGAGCATGTCTGGGTTACGAGTGCCGAGTTTTTTGACACCGACACACACACACACACACACACTCTCTCGCCTTTACACCCCCCCCCCCCCCCGCCCTGGCTTCACACAGACACACACACGCTGCTTTACACAGAAACTCTGCTCTGTCGCGATTCTTTTCAAAGGTAAGGTGCTGTTTCATTTGTTTTTTTTTTTTTTTTTTTTACTTTACAGCAGTGATTCCGTTAGTCTGCGCTCACACGAGTGTCATTAGAGAGATTTCTTTTTTTCCCGTTAAAACAGTGTTTCCGTTGTGTGTGTGTGTTTGTTGTGAAACTTAAAAAGCGAGGTGGGGGGAGGGAGGAGGAGTTTTACTGTGTAAGAGGAGGCGAGGGAGGGGGTTAATTCCACACACACACACACACACACACCCCTTGGGGGGGACATTACTTTTTAAAGAAACTAATTACATTACAAAATTACTGTCTGCAAAAAGTAATCAGTTACATTACTGCATTACTTTCTGATAAAAGTAACTAATTAGAGTACTTTTCCACTGCAGAAAATTAAAACACCTTTGTGCTTCCTCATGCATGTTGTTTTAGTCAAGACCTTTATAATTATTCTACCATCATCACTCAGTGAAGTTTGGCCCATAATCTGTTAACTACTAATACCCCTATTTCTATTTTGCGAGGTGGCCGTAAGTACGGTTCATCATGATTTGCCTCATGAGTCAACTCTTAAAAGGGCAATATACAGGGGTTGGACAATGAAACTGAAACACTGGCCAGTTTAGTGTTGGTGGTTTCATGGCTAAATTTGAGCAGCCTGGTGGCCAATCTTCATTGATTTGCACATTCCACCAGTAAGAGCAGAGTGTGAAGGTTTAATTAGCAGAGTAATAGACAAATTGTTGGTGTGCATCTCGCTGGCGCATATGTGACCAAGTCTTTGTGATGTATCAAGAGCCTCTATGGTCATAGAAACAAACTAAAACAACCATTGCACACTTGATCATATGTATTTATGCTATTTTGTACTTATGTGACCGATATTTAAAATCATAAATGCTTTGGGTTTTAAGAACCACATCAAAAGAACCAAAACAAACTTATAGTAGGGGGAATGGAAGGTGAGAAACCCCAACAGAGAATGTACTGACTATTACATGGTGCAAATTGCTCTGTGTTTTTTGAGGGGATCTTTCGACTCGCCAGTGCGCAAATGCGTTTGCGTTAAAGCCAACTGTTAAATCCAGAAGCACACACAGCTATACCTTTCCATCCACAAACACACACTCACATGTGGCATTTTAACCGTTTTTGTCGGTACTTTTTGTCCTTAATTGAAATACATCAATACAATAATAATTTACATGATAACATGAGTGTAGAATGATCTGAAAAGGCTCATCTCTGAAAAGGCTCTGTTACACCAAGACTTTGACACGTTCACAATAGATTGGCCACATATAGTGTTTATTTTGCTGAACAGGGCATAGTTGATGAACGATATTTAAAAAACAAACCAGGAAGTAAGTGTTCAATGCATTACAGTACTGTGTATTAAGAAGCGCTCTAACAAACATAGCTACAGTGTACAGTACAAATGTAGTGTGAGGGGATTGCATGATTTTCCACTGTGCCTCCCCATTGTTTTTACCTATCACTCTTAGTACGTTGTAGTCCAGTGATTAAAACGGTGTGTGTGTTTGTGTGTGTGTGTGTGTGTGTGCGTAACCCCGAGCCTATGTGAAGAATACCTCATTTACAAGACAAAAGATTGTCTTTTAATTCTGTAAAGCTGCTTTGAGATAGTAACACTGCAGTTAACTAAAGCTGTCAATGTGCCACCTGGCGGGATTATATAGAATTGCAACCATATTATTAGAAAGCGCATGGTGGCGATTATGGGGCGGGGCATCGTTAACTGCGTCATCGCGGGGGATCATATTCCGTGCATGATCCATGAACTTGTCATGGTGCGCAGTGAGTCCCGCCATGGTCCAAACGGCTGTTTGAAATGGCTTCATCTGTAGCTTTGATAATGGTGTTCGCATTCACTATGGCCTTTGCATTTGTTTCAAGAAGTCAGGTGAAGCGGCATGATGGGACATGATTGGCATTATTATATGCATCACTTTATAGACTTCTTACTATGACACATCCATAGCTCTGGAATAAGGTCAATCTGTTCACATCAAAACACATGAACTTTCTCTATTGCTCCAAACTCCAATGCTTATGCTCCCTAGCAAACTGAAGCTTTATTATCTGTTTAACCTCTTTATTTTTTCTTATGGCCAAAAGCTATTCAGTTCCAAACCCCTGAGTTCTCACTGCATTGTGTGTGTGTGTGTGTGTGTGTGTGTGTGTGTGTGTGTGTGTGTGTGTTTAAATGCTCTTACTCTCAATAATAAACATAGGAAGCACAAAGGTGTTTTAATTTTCTGCAGTGGAAAAGTACTCTAATTAGTTACTTTTATCAGAAAGTAATGCAGTAATGTAACTGATTACTTTTTGCAGACAGTAATTTTGTAATGTAATTAGTTTCTTTAAAAAGTAATGTCCCCCCCAAGGGGTGTGTGTGTGTGTGTGTGTGTGTGTTTAAATGCTCTTACTCTCAATAATAAACATACCTGCGATTTCTACACTTTTTTTTTTTTTTTTACCAAGTGTTTAAGTAATTCTTTCATGTTTTTTATTTTTTAACCCCTTTCCTTCCTGATGGATCAGCACTATAATTCCAGGTTTCTCCTCACTTACTTTCTCATTAATGTAGGCCATTAATAAGGGATGTGTCTTGGCGGCACGGTGGTGTAGTGGGTAGCACTGTCGTCTTGCACCTCCAGTGTCCGAGTACACTGTTTTTCTTCCACAGTCACAACCTCAGATGCTGAACCTTAGAAGGTGTCAGTGCAACCCTAAACTGCATTAAGAGTGCCCAACCCCCAGTCCCAGCTACTCTTGCCTCAGTACCCCTTTAAACTGCCCCTCAGGACTGCTGGGAAAGAAAGGAAGTATTCTCCACGGGAGAGGCTCATGGGCACCTTCCACAGGCTTACTTGTGTTCCCAAATTGCCCATAGTGTGTGAATGAGTGTGTGTGAATGAGTGTGTGTGTGAATGTGGATTGGTACCCTGTCCAGGGTGTACCCCACCTTCCCTAGGATAGGTTCCAGGTGCCAGGTGTTGCCTGATGCCAGTGGCCGGAGGAGGGGACATCGGAAGTGGAAGCGTGGCAAGTAGGCGGGAGTCTCTGCTTGGCTAAAAACAAACCCTAGCCTTATCCATTGTCTGCTCCCTGGAAAATAACCTGGACTACATCTGACTCCAGCAAACTACACAGTGTGAGTTTAGAGACTGCTATGTCTTTGTTTTCACAGAGACATGGTTCAGCAACAGAGTACGGGATGCCGCCGTTGAGCAAGACGGGCTAGCCTCATGTCATGCTAACAGAAATGCTGCTCTGTGCGGTAAGACTCGCGGCAGTGGCTTGTGTGTTTACACCAACACGAAATGGTGCAAGAACTCTATGCTATTTTGTAGTTATTGCTCATCACTGGAGGAGTTTGTGACTGTTAGATGTAGACATTTTTATTTACTGTGGGAATTCATCACCATTTTCATTATCGGAGTGTACATTCCACCTAGCACTAATGCTAAGGAAGCGCTATGGGAACTGTGTACAAAGATCAGTGAACTTCAGAACACCCCTGGATGAACTGATTGTCGCTGGAGATTTCAACCATGCAAAGTCCGTGCTCAGTACGTATGTGGACTTTGCCACGAGAGGGGAAAACACTCTGCCTCTTGTTTACACAAACATCCCTGGTGTATATCGGGCAGAGCCCCGCCACCCTCCCCAGCTACTCCTCTGTTATGCTAATTCCAGCATACATACTCGGTAGGCTTTCAAAACCGTTCTTAAGCAGGTGAAAACCTGGCCAGCAGGAGCCATCAGAGTGGCGAAGCACGCACACGCCCAGAGAATTCACAAACACTTCAGGGACAGTGGTGAGACACGGCGCATGTGGCAGGGCATACAAGCCATCAAACTACAGGACGACATCACCTGCCTATGATGGCTGCCTTCCAGATGTGCTGAACAACTCCTATGATTGGTTCAACACGCAGAACGACGTGACGGCGAGGAAGACCATCCCTCCTCCGAATGACCAGGTGCTGTGTCTCACCACAGCTGATGTTAGGAAAAACTCTATGCAGAATCAAGCCACGTAAAGCTGGACCAGACAATACCCCTGGCAAAGTGCCCAGAGAATGTGCTAAACAGCTGGCAGATGTTCTCACCGACATCAACATCTCTCTGAGCAGCGCCGTCATTTCCATGTACTTCAAGTCCACCACCATCGTCCCCATGCCGAAGCAGTTTTCTGAGTCAGCGTACAGAGAGGCTAGTGCAAAGGCTAACAGATTGGTGTAAAGACAACACTGTCTTTGTTGACTGTCGACAAGACAAAGGATATGGTTGGTCGCTCCGTGTCCTCCTAAAGTCAACATTCACCGCTGAGCATCAATGGCTCCTCTGTGGAGATCGTCGACAGCACCAAATTCCTGGGTGTCCACCTGGAGAAGAACCTCACCTGGTCCCTCAACACCAGCTCTCTGCACAAGAAAGCACAACAGGATATTTTCTTTCTGAGAAGGCAGAGGAAGGCCCAGCTTCCACCACCGATCCTCACAACCTTCTATAGAGGGACTATCAAGAGCATTCTGAGCAGCTGCATCACTGTCTGGTTTGGGAATTGTGCCATATCAGACCGCAAAAATCCTACAGCGGATAGTGAGGGCAGCAGAGTTCATCATCGGGATCTCTCTTCCCTCTACTGAAGACATCTACACCACATTAAACATTTTAAATCCTAGTCAGCAAAGTAATACCAAATAGATAAATAATCTAGATAAATAGTTATTAAAGAAAGTTAATAGTAGTCTAACAATTCCTTCCATAAAAATGCCATCATCCTAATATTCAATTTACAGTTAGAGTATGACACAACAGCACAAAGATAATACACATGCAGTGGAAGATGTGATAAAATGTTGTGCTACTGTTTGTAATACAGTGCCTGCTAAATTATTTTCACAGATGGAAGTTTTTTGATCTACAATGCAAAAAAGAACAAATGCTTGACGGACACCTTGCAGTCTATAGTGGTGTGTGACCCCCTCAGCGCAAAACAGCAGTTTCATTGGACCTCAGAACCTAATTTTTAATGTTGCCCAGAAGAAATGTTTTGGTGTTGGGAACAAGAAAGAGGGCAATAAACTGCAGTGGTACATCTGTAATGCCCGAAACGATCTCCAAAAGTGGGAATGCACAAACAATACACAGTTTAGCCTGAAGAATGAGTCACTATACTTGTCCCTTCAGGGAGAATCTATTTCTCTAACACTGTCGGGAAAGCAGGAAGACAAGAGCCAGTGGACAATACATGGAACAACAGACAACATTTGCTCTCAACCATGTCAAGGTATTACACTGAAAACAAATTTGTGACTTTATTTAATTTTAACTATTTTAGTGCTTTACGCTTTGTACGCCAATTGCAATAAAATCTACGTGTAAAACAAAACATTGGCTAGTTAGGTGTACTCATTTTTAAGAAGTCCTTGGTATCCTATCCATGTAAAACTTGTTTAAAAGTCCCATCTCTAAAATATCTCTGCATTTTTATAATTAAAATCGGTCACAAATTATGCTTTCCCTGAAATTATGCTCGTCAGTGCTCCAGCTGAAATTGCCATCAGAAAATACATTTTCAATTTGGCAAGCATCCTTTATTTCTCTCCTCCTCTTCCAAATGTGCTATTTCAGTGTCCACAAAATTATTTACCAGACTTTCTTGAGACTTTCATTTTCAGTATACTCCTCCTGGCTTAGGGCCTGTAAAATGTCTAAATATATTTCGACTGTGTTAAGATTATATTGACAATAATATATAAATGTCTTATTTTAAAATTGTTGAGTAATTTTTAATCGTAAACATTGAGAAGAAAAGAGTAACAGGTACTCCATATTCTATGTTTACAGAATCATATACACTTAGAGGAAATGGCTTTGGGCGTCCGTGTCATTTTCCATTTAGGTACAAAAATGAATGGTATGCTGACTGCACAACAGATGGCTGCTCCATCAAACGCCTGTGGTGTGCAATCGAAAGTATATATGAAGATAATGAGCTTTGGGCTTATTGCCCGACACGTCAAACAGGTACATTCAATTACATTTCATTTCAAAAACATGTATATGTTAAAAGTGCCTATTCACAGGTTTAATTCATTTACAGATGATTTCTGGACCAAGAACCCTCTAACAGGCATGTACTACCAGATAAACAAAGAGTTTGCACTTACCTGGTATCAGGCCAGAAAAAGCTTTTCAGCAGCAGGGGCGAGACCTGGCGAGCATCACTGAACCCCACGAGCAAACCCTTATATCAGGTATAATCTGAATAATATAAAATATTTAGCAAAATGAAATGCTTAGAAATAGTATACACATAAAAATAAGACAGTCTGCCTATCTATCTGTACTGTATAAACATACAGGGTTTCAGCTCTGGGTCAGAGGTGAATCAAATATTTAATAATTCTGGTTAATTTGATTATACTGAATAAAATTTATAGCATACACGTAATCATCTATCCATCCAGTGTTTAGCACAATTTAGTGTATCTCACGTGGCCAACGATGATGATACAAAATCTGGTATTTACCAATTATGAACAAGGCAACGTAAGATCTGGGCATATGTTTAAACTTTAAAATATAGTTTAGAATTAAAATATAAAACAGTTCTTTATAAAGAAACAAGAATTTATTTGTCTGATCTATGATACATGAAGCTACGCTACTTAAACACACACACATACACACAAACATAAACAGTTTGGAAGGTGAAAATTAATGACGTTCTTCTAGTACCATTTACTAGACCAGAGAAAGTCACAAAAGCAGAGCCTTGGGTTTAATCTCACGGTTTAGTTATGAAGCGAGCACTAATTTTGAGCAAGGTATGAAGCTTTGTTTGTTTACTTGCGATCCGTTTGTTCTCATCCGTTATTTCGCCTCCAGCGAAGGGAATCATGGCATTGCTGATTGGTTGGTGCGCTGTGGTTGAGATGACGTCTTTCAGGAAAGTGCTTCGGTGAGGTGTTGGTTGCCTGGTTACCAATGGCGGCGCTCTGGAACTTCTTCTAAGGGTTTCTTTGTTGCAGGACTTTGGAGTTATAGCACAAAGTATCATTGAGAGGTCTTGAAGAGCGGATGACCCAGTCGCTTAGTGATGCGATGGCGAAAAGACGAGGACAAAAATGCCTGCAAGGGCTGAAGCATGAGCGGTGAAAGAGTGGGCGAGCTTGCTTCCTTCTGACGACGTGACTTTCAGACATGAAGAGGCTGTTCGAACCTTTGGTTTTTGACCCTTCAGAGTCAGTCCGTCCCAAGGTTGATTGGTCCAATCAGATGTGGATGCGGGGATTAGCCATGCCTCACGTGGTTCCGCCTTTTGTGCATACCTTAGCAAGGTGTGTTTCAGATGTTAAGTGGGGCTCATCTGGTGGGAGTTTTTTAAATACCTTTATAAAGTATATTCACATGAGCTCTGTTCATGCTAACAATTTTCCGTGTACCCCAATGTTCTTTGAATGAAACAAGCTTTTGATGGATATCAAACATCCCATATCCCATATTATACACACTCATTCATAACTTCATCTAATAAAAAGAGGTTTGTAAACGCTGATTAAATTTTTTAGGTTATGCCAAATTGTCACAGCACGCCAGGTCATGCCCATATCTCAGTCAAGATCATGATCACCTGCACACTCCTGCTCCACGATCCATCCCGTTCCTTGCTTTTCACCACCTCATTCACCGCTCCAAACACACCTGTTCTCAATTCCTGATCATCACAGCTCTCTATTTAACACACCTTCAGACAACAGCTCCCTGCCAGATTATTGTGTGCTATCCATGCCCAGTATTCCAGCGTTTCTCTCTGCTTTGAACTCCCGGATCTCGACCACGCTCTGTTTTCACGACCTCGTCTTTGTCTCACGCTACGGATCTTTCGTCTACATTACTGTCATTTACTGTTGCTGACCCTTGGACTTGTTTATCGACCACGAGCTCTGATCACGGACTTTCTCGGTTTCACGTTTCTGACCTCTGCCTGTTCATCGACCACGAGCTACTGTTTCGGATCTAGCAGCCTGCGCGATTCGTCTGCCTCGCTTCGCGGGATTGTCATCACCTGCAAACAGCGTATGCACTTTCTATACGCGCCGGCTCGGCACTTCCGCATTCCTGCCACGGAGTCCATTCAGAAAAACAGTGAGTGGGCTCTCGGCACTTCCGCATTCCAGCCACTGAGCTCGTTGACTCTAAGCGCTGCACTCGCTGTCTACATACACCGGCTCTACTCTGCATTCGCGCTGCAGAGCCCGTGCGGAGAAATAGTAAAAGCTCACTCTGCGCTTGGATCCTTCACCCCCACGCACGCCCGTGACACAAATAATCAAACATGCAGAATAAAACATACTAAGTAAATATATGTATAAGTTTTTCCCTACTGGCATACTATAAAGATTGTCTGAAATAATTTCTCTGCCATATGCCTCTTTGTTTGTTGAGCCATGAGGAGAAACATGAGAAATCCCATGGCTCTCACACGCTTCTCAGTGGCACACTTGCAGCTGTTCCACCCAGTACTTATGTGGTGCAGCCGCAGGCAGGAGTCAGATATGATGCAGCCAACGTTGCTGTCGCTTCTCCAGTAGCTGCAGTGCCAATTCTGACTAGGGAAGGGGGCCTTAACGTTGAGACAGCAGCCCTTTCCTTTCGACAGCTGAATCACGATGGCTGGCTCTGGACTAAACTTAAAGTACTGAGGCAGCCTTTGTGGCCCCTTTAAGGTGCCACTCTCCTTGCTGCGAGTGGTTAAGTGGACTTGCATAGACCTTGGCTCTCTCAGGCTCCTCAGCATCACTGGTGCAGTAAGAAATTGGTGCAACCCTTCACACGACTGAGCTTCCTGGAGTGATTGAAAAAGATTTGGGTATCCAAGATCTGGAGCATCCATGACGATGGATGGATGGGTGTGTATGTGTGTATGTGTATATGTGTAAATATACACACGTGGACAAAATTGTTGGTACCCTATGGTCAATGAAAGAAAAACTCACAATGGTCACAGAAATAACTTTAATCTGACAAAAGTCATAATAAATAAGAATTCTATGAATGTTAACCAATGAAAGTCAGACATTGCTTTTCAACCATGCTTCAACGGAATTATTAAAAAAAATGATCTCATGGAACAGACCTGGACAAAAATGATGGTACCCCTAATTTAATAGTTTGTTGCACAACCTTTTGAGGCAATCACTGCAATCAAACGATTCCTGTAACTGTCAATGAGACTTCTGCACCTCTCTGCAGGTATTTTGGCCCACTCCTCATGAGCAAGCTGCTCCAGTTGTTTCTGGTTTGAAGGGTGCCTTTTCCAGACAGCATGTTTCAGCTCCTTCCAAAGATGCTCAATAGGATTGAGGTCAGGGCTCATAGAAGGCCACTTTAGAATAGTCCAATGTTTTTCTCTTAGCCATTCTTGGGTGTTTTTAGCTGTGTCTTTTGGGTCATTGTCCTGTTGCGACTGAGACCCAGCTTTCTGACACTGGCCAGCACATTTCTCTCTAGAATCCCTTGATAGTCTTGAGATTTCATTGTACCCTGCACAGATTCAAGACACCCTGTGCCAGATGCAGCAAAGCAGCCCCAGAACATAACAGAGCCTCCTCCATGTTTCACAGTAGGGACAGTGTTCTTTTCTTGATATGCTTCATTTTTCCATCTGTGAACATAGAGCTGATTTGCCTTGGCAAAAAGTTCCATTTTTGTCTCATCTGTCCATAGAACATTCTCCCAGAAGCTTTGTGGCTTGTCAACATGTAGTTTGGCATATTCCAGTCTGGCTTAATTGACCGAAGGGTACCAACAATTTTGTCCACGTGTGTATGTATGTATATATATATATGTACCTCGGCCACATGAATGTGGTGTTCCGATTCGTTCTTGGAGTATATAAGAATGTCATCAAATGTAACCAAAACGAATCGGTTAAGAAACGGTCGAAGCACCTCATTCATGTAGCCCTGGAACACGGAGGGGTCATTGACCAAACCGAATGGCATAACCAGATACTCATAGTGGCTGGTCGGGGCAATGAAAGCTGTTTTCCATTCTTCTACTTCCTTAATTCTTATGAGATTATACACACGTGGACAAAATTGTTGGTACCCCTCGGTCAATGAAAGAAAAACTCACAATGGTCACATAAATAACTTTAATCTGACAAAAGTAATAATTTAAAAAAATTCTATGAATGTTAACCAATGAAAGTCAGACATTGCTTTTCAACCATGCTTCAACAGAATTATTAAAAAAAAAATAAACTCATGGAACAGGCCTGGACAAAAATTATGGTACCCCTAGAAAATACTGAAAATAATGTGACCAAAGGGGACATGTTAATTCAAGGTGTGTCCACTAATTAACATCACAGGTGTCTACAATCTTGTAATCAGTCAGTGGGCCTATATATAGGGCTCCAGGTAGTCACTGTGTTGTTTGGTGACATGGTATGTACCACACTCAACATGGACCAGAGGAAGCGAAGGAAAGAGTTGTCTCAGGAGATTCGAAAAAAAAATTATAGACAAGCATGTTAAAGGTAAAGGCTATAAGACCATTTCCAAGCAGCTAGATGTTCCTGTGACTACAGTTGCACATATTATTCAGAAATTTAAGATCCATGGGACTGTAGCCAACCTCCCTGGACGTGGCCGCAGGAGGAAAATTGATGACAAATCAAAGAGACGGATAATCCGAATGGTAACAAAAGAGCCCAGAAAGACTTCTAAAGAGATCCAAGGTGAACTTCATGCTCAAGGAACATCAGTGTCAGATCGCACCATCCGACATTGTTTGAGCCAAAGTGGACTACATGGGAGATGCCCAAGGAGGACACCATTGTTGAAAACAAATCATAAAAAAGCCAGACTGGAATATGCCAAACTACATGTTGACAAGCCACAAAGCTTCTGGCAGAATGTCCTATGGACAGATGAGACAAAAATGGAACTTTTTGCCAAGGCACATCAGCTCTATGTCCACAGACGGAAAAATTAAGCATATCAAGAAAAGAACACTGTCCCTACTGTGAAACATGGAGGAGGCTCTGTTATGTTCTGGGGCTGCTTTGCTGCATCTGGCACAGGGTGTCTTGAATCTGTGCAGGGTTCAATGAAATCTCAAGACTATCAAGGGATTCTAGAGAGAAATGTGCTGGCCAGTGTCAGAAAGCTGGGTCTCAGTCGCAGGTCATGGGTCTTGCAACAGAACAATGACCCAAAACACAGCTAAAAACACCCAAGAATGGCTAAGAGGAAAACATTGGACTATTCTAAAGTGGCCTTCTATGAGCCCTGACCTCAATCCTATTGAGCATCTTTGGAAGGAGCTGAAACATGCTGTCTGGAAAAGGCACCCTTCAAACCGGAAACAACTGGAGCAGCTTGCTCATGAGGAGTGGGCCAAAATACCTGCAGAGAGGTGCAGAAGTCTCATTGACAGTTACAGGAATCGTTTGATTGCAGTGATTGCCTCAAAAGGTTGTGCAACAAACTATTAAGTTAGGGGTACCATCATTTTTGTCCAGGCCTGTTCCATGAGTTTTTATTTTTATTTTTTATAATTCCTTTGAAGCATGGTTGAAAAGCAATGTCTGACTTTCATTGGTTAACATTCATAGAATTCTTATTTATTATTACTTTTGTCAGATTAAAGTTATTTCTGTGACCATTGTGAGTTTTTCTTTCACGGACCGAAGGGTACCAACAATTTTGTCCACGTGTGTAGGTGCTCCGGAGATCCAGTTTTGTGAAAATGCATGCCCCTCGCAGTTGTTCTAGGGCAGCTGGGATGAGAGGAAGGGGGTAACTATATTTGACTGTGATTTTATTTAGAGTCCTATAATCAATACAGGGGCGAAGGTCCCCATCTTTTTTGGCCACGAAAAAAGACTGCCCGACCCCCGGACTCTCTAGCGAAGTGGTGTTTACTGGGAGGATGGGTTTTACCTGGATGCAGTGTTCTAGGCAAGTGGATCCCCGCTTTAGGATGTCCCCATTGTCCCATGAGATCACTGGATGGTGCTCGGCGAGCCACGGACGTCCTAGGATTATGTCGGAGGTAGATCGTTCCAGAACGAGGAACCTGATGTGTTCTGTGTGGAGCCAGCCTACTCGCATGTGTAGGGGCAGGGGTGACATGAAGGACTATTCCCCCCGGGGAGGGGCACCAGTGACGCAGCAGATCTTGAATTGCGTGGAGTTAAGCTGCAGGGGAATCCTGAGTCGACAACACAAAGGGGCGGAGATGAAGTTGCCGGCTGACCCAGAATCCAGGAGAGCCCTTACTGTAACAGAATCATCAGCAGTATCAATTTCAACACTGGTGGTCAAAGGAGTCATGTGTTTACATAGCGAAGTAAGTTTGCTCACCAGTGGTCGAGGCGGACGTCGGGGACATGTCAGGCGGACATGTCCCTTCTCTGCACAGTAAAGGCACAGTCCTTGGGTCAGCCGGCATTGTCTCTCAGCAGGAGTTAGACTGGAGAATGACTGTCTATCCACCTGCATGGGTTCAGGAGCAGATCTCACCTCATGTGACTGGAAAACTGCGGGTGCTCCTTGAATCTCGACTTGTTCCTCCGTGCACTCTCGCAGATGGCCAGCGACTTGGATTGCTGTGCACATATACTGCTCCAATCCTACCGAGTCATCCTGGGCCGCCAGTTGCAACCTCAGACGTGGATTCAAGTCAAGTCAATTTTCTTTATATAGCGCTTTTAACAACTGACATTGTTACAAAGCAGCTTTACACAATAAAAGAAGTAAGTTTGTATGCAATGTTTATGAATCAAAATTATAAGATCGTCCCTGATGAGCAAGCCGAGGGCGACGGTGGCAAGGAAAAACTCCCTGAGATGGTAATAGGAAGAAACCTTGAGAGGAACCAGACTCAACAGGGAACCCATCCTCATCTGGGTGATAACGGATAGCAGGGACTGATCAGCATAATAATGTGTACTGGAAGTTCAGTATAACAGGAGATGTGTTAAAATTAAAAGGAGTCCAGTTTGTTCCTGGAGACTCAGGTAGACTGTAGGAAATTCCAGTCCTGAGCTATCGAACAACTGAAGTCACAGGTCCCCAGAGAACAGCTGTCAGCATCAATCGAGGACAGGACAGTCTTCATGGAAACCATTCCCAGCGACCACACGCATCCCAGGCAGACCAAACGGGGCATCCATGCGACGAGATCTCCAACCAGAAGCAGGACGGGTTAGACGGGTCCAGAGGTCAGAGGGGTCTGGATCACTGGCAACTCAGGAGCGACATGTATAGCTCGACAGAGAGACAGGGAGAGGGAAAGGAGCGAGAGAGAGAGGAGAGAGCAGAAGAGGAGAGAACAGAAAATAAGGAGCGATGGCAGTTAGGTATGGTCACAGTCAACATGTATAAAGTGAATGTATATTTAGTTCAAAGTGCAAGCAGGGACTCCGGCAGGACTAACTATAACAGCATAACTAAAAGGGAGAGCCAGAAGGAAACACAGACATGACGGCTCCCTGTGATGTAAAGCAACCAATCACCTCACCGTCAACAAACCTGAGTGATCAATGAGAGTGGGGAAGACAGCATCTAAACATACCAGTTCCCCAGAATACTCTACGTCCATAAGTCGCCCAGATCTGCTCCTTTACCTAAGGTTAATCTATTTACAAAAATGATTGGCTAAATAAATAGGTTTTTAGCCTAGACTTAAACACTGAGACTGTGTCTGAGTCCCGAACATTAATAGGAAGACTATTCCATAACCCCTGCTGTAGTTTTAATAATACGTGGTACTGACAGGCAGCCTGCATTTTTTGATCGAAGTAGGTATGGCGGATCGTAAGACGCTAGCAGTTCACTCAAATACTGTGGCGCGAGACCATTTAGTGGTTTAAATGTCAAAAGTAGTATCTTAAAATCGATGCGAAATTTCACAGGGAGCCAATGCAGTGTAGATAAGATAGGGGTGATGTGCTCGTATCTTCTGCTTTTAGTAAGGACTCTCGCTGCTGCATTCTGTACTAAATGAAGCTTGTTTATACACCTAGTTGAACAACCAGACAGTAAGGCGTTACAATAGTCCAACCTAGAGGTGATAAAAGCATGAACTAGTTTTTCTGCATCATTTAGTGACAATATGTTTCTTATCTTGGCAATGTTTCTAAGGTAAAAGAAAGCTATCCTGGTAATATTATCTACATGTGCTTCAAACGAAAGGCTGTAATATAATCACACCAAGGTCTTTTACTCTTGCATTTGATGGAACAGAAAGGCCATCTAAAGTTACAGTGTGATCAGAAAGCTTACTTCTAGCTACTTGTGGTCCTATGACCAGAACTTCTGTCTTATCAGGATTAAGCAGAAGAAAATTTATTAACATCCAATCTCTTATGTCCTGCACACACTGCTCAATTTTAGCAATCTGGTTTTGCCGAGACATATAATTGTGTGTCATCAGCATAACAATGAAAACTAATACCATGTTTACGAATTATGTTGCCCAGAGGAAGCATGTAAAGGGAAAAAAGCAGTGGGCCTAAAACTGAAACCTGTGGAACACCAAACTCCACTTGAGAACATGAGGAATGGTCACCATCTAAATCTACAAACTGATAACGATCAGTCAAATAGGATCTGAGCCACAAGAGGGCAGTTCCCTGAATTCCTACAACCTTTTCTAATCTGTGAAGGAGAATACTATGATCAATGGTGTCAAAAGCTGCACTGAGGTCCAGTAACACAAGTATAGTGACGCAACCCTGATCAGAGGCACATAGGAGGTCGTTTACTACTTTAACAAGTGCTGTCTCTGTGCTGTGATGAGGCCTAAATCCTGACTGATACAGTTCATTTATGCTATTTCTGTGTAGATGTGAACATAGCTGCTGTGATACTATCTTTTCCAGAATCTTGGAGATAAAGGAAAGGTTTGATACCGGTAATACCTGTAATTAGAAAGCAGACAGGGGTCAAGGTCATGTTTCTTGATTAGCGGTTTAATAACGGCTAATTTAAAGGATTTGGGGACATACCCACTACTGAGTGAACAGTTAATTACTTTCAACAGGGGTTCTATTATTGCTGGTACTATCTGTTTGAGAAAATGTGTCGGTATAGGAGCTAATATACAGGTTGACGATTTTGAAGAAGAGATGAGTGAAATTAGTTCCCTCGCTTCAAGGGGAGTAAAGTATTCTAAGTTCTGATGTGATGTGGTTAGATCATCTAAATTACTTAAATTGTTTGGTTTCAAAGTCTGAATTTTTTGCCTAATATTTATCATTTTGTTATTGAAAAAGTTCATGAAATCCTCACTACTGCATAATGTTGTTGTGGAGATTTCTGCAGTGGTCTTGTTTTTAGTTAATTTAGCTACGGTATTAAATAAAAATCTCGGGTTGTTTTTGTTATTTTCTATAAGAGTGGAGAGATACGTTGATCTAGCATCACTGAGAGCTTTTTTATAGTTCAGGATGCTCTCCTTCCAAGCTATTTTGAATACTAACAATTTAGTTTGGCGCCATTTACGTTCAAATTTTTGAGCGGTTTGTTTTAAAGCACGTGTGTGGTCATTATACCAAGGAGCGAGTTTCTTATCTCTAATCATTTTCCTTTTAACTGGAGCTACATTATCTAAGCTTTAACGAAGTGCTCACTCTAGATATTCATTCGCCTGTTCGAGTTCTGTGAAGTCAGATGCAGTCAAGATCCAATCAAAGTTGATAACTCTGGAAGATTATTGATAAAGCTCTGTGTGGTATTTGATGTAAATGTACGTTTATGGTGGAAGCACGGTGCTGTGCATACATTATTACTATGACACACTTTAATCGAGACAAGATAGTGATCTGAGATAACTTCAGACTGTGGAATTGTGGTTATATTTCCTATACTTAGTCCGAAGGATAATATTAAATCTAAAGTGTGACCTGCTTTATGAGTGGGTCCTACTACATAATGATTTACTCCTACTGAGTCCAGTATGGACAAGAATGCTGTTCTCAGAGGGTCTTCTGGATTCTCAAAATGAATATTAAAGTCTCCAGCGATTAACGCTTTGTCTACAGGAACAACAAGGTTTGAGAGGAACTCTGCAAATTCACAGAGAAACTCCGAGTACGGCCCTGGGGGTCTGTAAATGATGATTAGCGGGATCGACTGAGCTGACTTTGTTACTATAGAGAACTTCAAATGCATTAAATTTAAAACTGTGTTTTTGTACGAGAGACAGATTATCATTATAAATAACTGCGACTCCTCCTCCTCTACCAGTTAGCCGAGGCTGGTGTATGTAGCTGTATCCAGGAGGACTAGCTTCATTTAGAGCTACATACCCGTCCTGTTTAATCCAGGTTTCGGTTAAGCATAAAATATCAAACGCCTGATCTGTGATAATTTCATTAACAATAACTGCTTTAGATGCGAGAGATCTAATATAATAGCAGTCCTAGCTTCAGATCAGAGGTGCTGGCTGCGCATTCAGTGTGATCTGAGTTTGTGGTATCTATGTTAAGTAAATTACTAAAACAGACTTTCTGAGTCTTTCTATGTTTATGTTTAGCTCGGGGAACAGACACAGTCTCAATATGATGAACCCTGAGTGATGACCCTATGCAGCTAGCAGATGGTTGGTTTAGCCTGTCTGTCTGCTCCCTGCCCTGGGCTCTGGATTGTCACTGATTAACTAGGCCTCTTCTGAGACTATGCGCTATACTGCAAGAAATGAGAGCAGCACCTTCCCAAGTGGGATGGACACTGGCCAGTTTTGCCCTCAAAGGTCTTCCAGTTGTCTATGTAGCCCACGTTGTTTTCGGAGCACCACCTGGACATCCAGCGGATCAGCGACCATAACCTGCTGTAAGCTATGTCGCCACGTCTCATTGGGATGGGACCAGAGCAATCTACTTCATTGGACATTGCCTTCGCTATTTTAAACACCTCTGTAAAGTTATGTTTGCTAACCTCTGACTGACGAAGGTGTATATAGTTAGCTCCAGCATGTACCACTATCTTAGAGAACCTATGCTGTCCTAGAGCCCTAAGATTACCTGCTATGTCTGGTGCTCTGGCTCCCGGAATACACCTGACCACTGCCGCTGGCGCCCCTAGCTAATTTCACATGTCTCAGTATAGAGTCTCCTATAAGCAGAGCTTTTTCAGGTTTCTCAGCGGGTGCATCACTGAGGAAAGCAAACCTGTTGGACAAGTGAAGCGCAGAAGAGGTGTGCTCCAGTGGGCTAGCCTTAGCTTTGGCTGAACGAGTATGCCGCCGAGTTGTCACCCACTCGCCCTGCTGTGAAGGCTCTACTGCCGGAGTCGGGGGATGGTTATCTCCACCTGTGGCACCCAGACTTTCCGCTACGGCAATAACGCTGCTCTCGCGCTCTCTAACCCTCTCTAAAGTCTGGATGCGCTCCTCTAATGCTACTATCTTCTCCGTCAGGGTGCTAACTAACACACACCTATCACAAATAAAATTATCACTAATGACGGAGGAAGAATGTCTAAACATCCTGCACTCCACACACTGAGTGAGCTGAAAGGTAGACATAATAACGTACCTTTGTGCCGGAGTTGTGATTATTTGGTGATGGATTCACTTGTTGTTGTTCAGATGGTAGGCGCGTTCTCTCAAAAAGCCCCAAAAAACGGATAAAGTTCAGTAGATTAGATTAGATTCAACTTTATTGTCATTGCACATAGTCACAAGGCAACGAAATGCAGTTAGCATCTAACCAGAAGTGCAAGTTAGCAGTGCAATATAAACATATATACAGATCTATAAAAACTTGTATGATAGAAGTAAGGTCTATGTATAAATTGTATTACAGAAAGAAAAAAAAATATATATATATATATATATGTACATGAATATACAGTGTAAAGTGAGCATAGATGGATAAATTAATGTACAGAATAGTTGTAAATCTACAGATATTTCTGATTATAAATATGTGGAATAAAGATATACAGAAACTATATATAGGTGAATTTACATTATGTGCAATAGTATGAATATACATATGAATAAATATGAGTAATTTAGCCGCTGGATGGGAATGCAGAGTATACCTATACACACATCTTCATATATGAATATACACATATTAGTATACAGTCCATGTGCAGACTGTACAAATGAATGAACGGGAAGTATTTACAAAGGTATTAAACAGGAATGTTGGTTATCAATGATGGTGGTACCGTCTATGTAAGGGGGACAGTGAATTTGTGTTCAGTAAGGTAACCACTGTGGGGTTAAAACTGTTCCTCAGCCTGCTGCTCTTGGTTTTTAGGCATCTGAACCTTTTTCCAGAAGGAAGGAGAGAAAACAGTTCATGTGCAGGGTGAGAGGTGTCTTTCACGATGCTTCGTGCTCTACGCAGACACCTCCTCTTGTAGACTTCCTCAATGACAGGAAGTGGGGTACCAGTGATACGCTGAGCAGTTTTTACCACCGTTTGGATGGATTTGCGGTCCGAGACAGAGCAGTTACCATACCAGACTGTAATACAGCTGGTTAGTATGCTCTCTATTGCACAGCGGTAGAAATTGTTCATTATGTCTTTAGAAAGGTGATTCTTCCTTAATAGTCTCAGAAAGAAGAGGCGCTGGGAAGCTTTCTTGAGGAGACTGGTGGTGTTAGTGGACCAAGTCAAATCCTCAGAAATGTGTATCCCCAGGAACTTGAAGTTTGTAACACGGTCGACCATTGTCCCGTTGATGTAGACAGGGGAGTGTGTGTTACCTCTTCTCCTTCTAAAGTCCACAATGAGTTCCTTGGTCTTACTGGTGTTCAGGAGCAAGTGGTTGTCAGCACACCACTCGGCCAAGTGCTTTACCTCTGCCCTGTAGTTAGTCTCATCATTGTCATTGATGAGGCCAATCACTGTCGTGTCATCTGCAAACTTAATTATGGTATTAGAACCATGCATAGGGCTGCAGTCATGTGTGTACAGTGAAAACAGGAAGGGGCTCAGTACACAGCCTTGTGGCACACCAGTGTTCAGGATTATGGTTGAGGAGAGAACGTTATTAGCTTTAACATTCTGTGGGCTGTTGGTCAGAAAATCCAGTATCCAGCTGCATAGAGAGGTGTTGATTCCGAGATCAGTAAGCTTACTGATCAGCCTGGAGGGGATGACTGTGTTGAACGCTGAGCTGAAATCCACGAACAACATTCTTGTGTAAGTGTTTTTATTATCCAGGTGAGAAAGTACCGTGTGCAGTGTTAGGGAGACAGCATCTTCAATGCTCCTATTCTCCCGGTAGGCGAACTGATGAGTAGTATTAAACCGTAAAAAAAAAAATATATATATATATATATAATCTAAAACGCTGTTACAAACAGATGAGGAAATTTCGCGGGAACAATACGAAAAACAGGAAGCTACGTCACCAAACAGGAAAATCAAGGAACTTCCCGGAAGTAGGTAACAAAGTTTTGGAAATTATGCACCACAGTGCCATCTTGTTGCCAGATGGCCTCGGCCCACTGTAATGCTTTGCCTGTAAGGAGAGAAATGATATAGGCAATCCTTGATCGGTCAGTAGGGAATCTGCGGGGCTGCATTTCGAAGGTGAGAGAGCACTGGAGCAGAAGTCCGTTGCAGTTCTCCGGTTCGCCACCGTAGGGCGCTGACGTCGCCATGGGACTGGCGGGTGCGGAAGGAATGGGAGAAGGTTGTTGCCTGAAGTGGTGCTGTAGCGGTGCAGAGTTGGCGGAGTCACTCCACCAGCTCGAGTACTAGGTCCGAGCCCGTCGGGTTCATTGTTGTATGGTCTGACTTTCTGTTACGGAAAAACAGGCTCAAACAAACAGAGATCGAGTGAAAAAACCTGAGTGGCCGATTTATTGACAGTTTGTGAGAAGTGGAAACTTTGAATGAGAAAACCGGATTGTCTTAACTGACTTGGTGATGAAGGAGCTGGTGGAGGTTTGCAGCGGAACATATAACACAGAGAACACGGGAAATCACAGACCAGGAAATGAGACGAGACAAGACGTGATGAGACCAGGAGTAGCATTGGCAGGTGCGTGACGGAGTCTGTTGTCCATTGATGAAGTCAGACACCGAGTGAGGGGAAGTGCGGTGTATTTATGGTGTGCTGTTAATGTGGATCAGGTGTGCGTGTGATTAGAACTCTGGTGACTGTGAACGGAGATTGGGGGTGGAGTCTGGTGGTTCCGTGACAAATTTTAATATACTATGCAAATGAGTGTTTAAGTGAATAAAAGTCATTTATAAATAATTGAGTTTGCACAGGTTGATGCCCTGTCTAATATGCTAAACTAATTACTGATTAACAAACAGTGAGTAACAATATATGTATACATAGTTGAACTTGATTGTGTGACTGAACTTACACAGAAGTTATACATTGTGTGATTTGCTGTCAAAGAAGATTTTCAAATTCTGGGCTATTCAATAAAACCATTTGTGAAAAATATTGTAATAATACAATGTAGTACAGTACTTTGGGGAAGTGGTGGCTCAAGTGGCACTGGAGTGTTGGGGTAACCCTACGAGAGCTGGTTCACCACTCTTCAGTCCCTTGTCCCTACACCCCTTACAACCCTTTCACTGCTTGCAGTGCCAGTCCCAAGTACTACTAGAAAATCGGATCATGATGACAGGAAGGCATCCAGGCATCTGTGCCAGATCTTGTGAATCAAAGTGTGGCAACTGCAGGATAATATGCAGTGTAATATTTTGTGTAATACATTGCCTTTATTAAAATTACATTTTCAATAAAGTGAACTTCCCATGTAGTCTTAAAACAACTTTTTCTGTTAGGAACAGTGCTGATATGTCTGTAACTGTCATTTCTTTTAATTAAATTAAACAGTGAAGACAGATGACTTGTGGATCGGCTTAAACAAAGTGACCATTCCAGTGTCCCATTTGTCTCATGGGAGATAAATGAACCAAGCCACAATGATGACAGTGATGAGGACTGTGTTTTAATGCAAGGAGAGATACATTTTCTGCTTCACAAACTCATTTTACAGTACACACACACACACACACACACACACACACACACACACACACACACACACACACACACACACACACACACACACACACACAGCACAGGCTTACTCGGAACCTTCAGTAGTTCTGTGAATATTATAGATTAGCATGTGTAACATTAGGATGTACAATTGTTAATTCAAATGCATTATTTTTTATCTCTAGGAAGGCAAGTGGGTTGATGAAATCTGTAAACACAAGTATGGATTCATCTGTAAGAAAGATGCAAATTAAACACCATCTACTAATGACACAGTTGTCACAAGTCGTGGCTGCAACTCTGTAAGTGTTTGGTTTGCATTTTGAAGTTTTATTAGGGATTTTCTTTTTTCCCCCCTATTCGTCTGCATAAGGAAACAGTATAAGTACTACCATAGTATGAAAGAATGCATCATGATAATTCATTTTAATAAATTAACTTCAATAATCAAGGGCTGGACCAGATATGGATACTACTGCTACTTCATAGGAACAGAAACTAAAACCTTCGAAGAGGCAAAACAGATGTGTGTGAAATCTGATTCTTATTTGGTTGACATCACAAACAGGTCAGATGATTATTGCCAGTTTTGGCCATGGATATGAAAACATATGTCTAAGGCATGATTTTTCAAGTGATTTTCTATTTCTTTCAGAATTGAAAATGCTTTCCTGGTAAGCTTGGCAGGATTGCGACCAGAGAAGCACTTCTGGATTGGGATCTCTAATACCATGGATTGGCACATTTTTGAGTGGACTAACAAGCAAAAGGTTTTGTACACGCATTTCAGTTCTGGAATGCCAGGTAAATGTCGATTAGGGGTCCAGTTTATAACATTGTTCCAGTACACATTGCAAACCCAAATCTTGAATATTTTTATCCATGCTACCAAGCTGAACATACTTGCAATCTTCAAACCACAGGGAGGAAACAAGGCTGTGTCGCCATAACCACAGGAACACTTCCTGGATTATGGGATGTGGTAAGATGCATAAATAAAGTAAAATATATCTGCAAACAGATGGCCATGGATGTTATCACTACTCCAGCCCCAACAACCATCCCTGCTCCCAACTGCAGCCACGAATGGTTCCCACTTAAAAACAGAGACTTCTGTGTAAAGGTACAGTATATTTGGGATAACCATGATTAAGTAGCGAGTATGGTGCATGAGTATGGTGCTTGATTGGTATACTGTATATATACAGAGAGAGAGAGTAAGTTTGGGCACACTTTCTAATTCCATGGTCGTTACTGATTTTTATTCTTTACTACACTGGAAAACAATGCTGGCGGCATGCAAAATATGCACTTATTGCCTCTGTATAGTTGATATTGAGATCTGTCTGCTACTTATGCTCTGTAAATCCATCATAATGCCTCTAATCTGAGGTTCTGTTAATTGGTGATTTCTGAGACTGGTAACTTGCTTTCCTTGGATGGTTTCCATAAGCCAGTTTCATGATGGTGCTTGATGGGTTTTACAATATAAAATAACAGAACATTCATAAAAATGGAGTCTAGGTCTGTATGCTCAGTAGTTCACATTTTATGATTTTTCATGCTTCTTTTTTACCAGTTGTTTACTAATGAAACCCTGTTGTTGTTCCTATTTGTAGTTGAAGATGAACAAAAGAAGACCTGGTCTGAAGCTCTTGACTTCTGCAGAAAACTTGGGGGTGACCTACTGAGTATCCATAGCCCTGTTGATTTGCCAGCAGAACTTGATATTTTTAATGTAAGATTATAAATATTTGTTATATTCATATGCAAACATCTTCTCATTAAATATTTATCATATTAGAGCTGTTTATATGAGGGACGCTTGGGGACAATCGAAGAAAAAGAAAATAGAGTACACAGTTATGAGAGTTAAAACTAACTTTATTTTTGTATGTAATTTCCTAAAAGACTAATGTGCTTATCTCAGCGTTTCACTAGTCCTTGGATGCCATTGAAAGGTTTTCTCAGTACACTGGAACCATGATCATTTTGCCTGCTTCATGTCTGAAATACTGGTCTCCCAGGAACTCCTTTACTGGTCAAAATCTCTGGAAATAGTTTGAAGTCAGATGGTATGAAGATGCGACAATAACTCCCAGCCGAGTTCCCAAGTGGTGTTAATGAATGCCAGTGTGTACATTTCCCACAGACAAGTTGGCTATAAGTTATCTGTTGATTTGCAATTATCAGTCATTCCACTTATTGCTTTTACTGTGGCTAAGAAACTCATCACTATATTGTGCTTGAATTATTCTGTAAATATCAAATACAGTAGTTATAAAATACATAAATACATAAATTTGAAAACTATAGATTTTTTATTTTTATGTTTAAAAAAAAAAAAGTTTATTTTGGTCAAACATATCCACAGCAGTCCGAGGTGGGTGCATGTAAAATACCCGAATGAAGAGGCCAGTGTTATGCGCTAAAATGCCCCTGGCACGGATGGCACCTCCTACACACATAATCGTTATAAAAATATCTATTAAAGCAATTTTATTACACAAAACTGATGAACATAATTTTTTATAAAACCTTATATCTGCATGAAGTTTAACCTGCCCTATAAGTGAAAACAAAAAAACAAGCGAAAAGTTGTGTGCCAGATTTAATAATCTACTTTTAAATAAGCTTCTAATAAAGTACTTGCTCAATGTAAACAAACACCTGAACCAATAGATATTAGAAAAGCTAAACTGAATATTCTTAAAGGAAAAATTATTATTAATATTTTTATCTCTGAAATAACAGCACAGGAATGGTGTAAGTTAATTTTAACACCTTATATTCATGTTAGGACAAAACATAATGTTATCTGATCAAGATAAAGTGTAAACAAAATGTAAGATACTTGACCTTACAAAATTGTATTTCTTTGTTTTAATAAGTAATCACTGGAATTGTGTTAAAAACAATACATTATTGCAATACATTATTAAAACCTGTGAACCTGCAACCTTGAGGAAGAAAAGTGATTAGAAAGAAGTCCTGAATGGAGATCACTTAAATACTTAGTAAAAATGTATGGTAAAAAAAGATAGTTATTACATTAATTCATGCTATTTGGCAGACACCCTTATCTAGAAAGACTTCTATTTATCACGTGATATATCTGAGAAGATGGCACCCCTGCCCCCTGTACCCCTCCACAAAAAGAGAGGAAAATCCTATGTAAGCAGCTTTGCAGTTGCAAAAATTGACAGTATAAATTAAAGCTATATTTAATAGTGAAAGTAAGAGTGTTTCTACATGCATAATGTGACAAGAACTCATAGGACTGGGACTAAGCAGGGACTGACCACTTGTTAGTGAGTCTAATCAAGTAAAAGGCATACACACGTGGACAAAATTGTTGGTACCCTTCGGTCAATGAAAGAAAAACTCACAGTGGTCACATAAATAACTTTAATCTGACAAAAGTAATAATTAAAAAAAAATTCTATGAATGTTACCCAATGAAAGTCAGACATTGCTTTTCAACCATGCTTCAATGGAATTATTTAAAAACATAAACTCATGGAACAGGCCTGGACAAAAATGATGGTACCCCTAGAAAATACTGAAAATAATGTGACCAAAGGGACATGTTAATTCAAGGTGTGTCCACTACTTAGCATCACAGGTGTCTACAATCTTGTACACAGTCAGTGGGCCTATATATAGGGCTCCAGGTAGTCACTGTGTTGTTTGGTGACATGGTATGTACCACACTCAACATGGACCAAAGGAAGCGAAGGAAAGAGTTGTCTCAGGAGATTCGAAAGAAAATTATAGACAAACATGTTAAAGGTAAAGGCTATAAGACCATTTCCAAGCAGCTAGATGTTCCTGTGACTACAGTTGCACATATTATTCAGAAATTTAAGATCCATGGGACTGTAGCTAACCTCCCTGGACGTGGCCGTAGGAGGAAAATTGATGTCAAATCAAAGAGACGGATAATCCGAATGGTAACAAAAGAGCCCAGAAAGACTTCTAAAAAGATCCAAGGTGAACTTCATGCTCAAGGAATATCAGTGTCAGATCGCACCATCTGTCGTTGTTTGAGCCAAAGTGGACTACATGGGAGATGACCAAGGAGGACAATCATAAAAAAGCCAGACTGGAATATGCCAAACTACATGTTGACAAGCCACAAAGCTTCTGGGAGAATGTACTATGGACAGATGAGACAAAAATGGAACTTTTGCCAAGGCACATCAGCTCTATGTTCACAGACGGAAAAATGAAGCATATCAAGAAAAGAACACTGTCCCTACTGTGAAACATGGAGGAGGCTCTGTTATGTTCTGGGGCTGCTTTGCTGCATCTGGCACAGGGTGTCTTGAATCTGTGCAGGGTACAATGAAATCTCAAGACTATCAAGGGATTCTAGAGAGAAATGTGCTGGCCAGTGTCAGAAAGCTGGGTCTCAGTCGCAGGTCATGGGTCTTGCAACAGGACAATGACCCAAAACACACAGCTAAAAACACCCAAGAATGGCTAAGAGGAAAACATTGGACTATTCTAAAGTGGCCTTCTATGAGC
Organism: Clarias fuscus; assembly: GCA_030347435.1. Taxonomy (NCBI): domain Eukaryota; kingdom Metazoa; phylum Chordata; class Actinopteri; order Siluriformes; family Clariidae; genus Clarias; species Clarias fuscus. Next base: position 11,761,163 of record CM059205.1, read on the forward strand.
CCTGACCTCAATCCTATTGAGCATCTTTGGAAGGAGCTGAAACATGCTGTCTGGAAAAGGCGCCCTTCAAACCGGAAACATCTGGAGCAGCTTGCTCATGAGGAGTGGGCCAAAATACTTGCAGAGAGATGCAGAAGTCTCATTGACAGTTACAGGAATCGTTTGATTGCAGTGATTGCCTCAAAAGGTTGTGCAACAAACTATTAAGTTAGGGGTACCATCATTTTTGTCCAGGCCTGTTCCATGAGTTCATTTTTTTAAATAATTCCGTTGAAGCATGGTTGAAAAGCAATGTCTGACTTTCATTGGTTAACATTCATAGAATTCTTATTTATTATTGTCAGATTAAAGTTATTTCTGTGACCATTGTGAGTTTTTCTTTCATTGACCGAAGGGTACCAACAATTTTGTCCATGTGTGTATGTAAATGGTTGGGAGCATAAAGATCGATCTTTGGAGCAATGGGAAAAGGTCATGTGGTATGATGAGTTCAGACCGACCCTATTTCAGAGTGATGGGCATGCCAGGGTAAGAAAACAAGCCTTTGGGAGCAGTATTATGATCTCGGGTTGTTTCTGTTGGTCTGGTCTAGGCTCATCAACATTATGTGCCAATTACAATATGAATATACTGAATGACCAGGTTATAATATCTATGAACTTTTTTCCTTCCCAGATGAAACAGGCATTTTCTAAAATTCAAGTTGCGAAAGTATGTTTCTGGGAGCATGGTTAACAAATTTTTATCAATGAATTTGCTGCCACACTGAGCACTGTAATCAAAGCTGAAGGTGGTCAATGAAATCCTAGAACGAGTGACTGTTTTTGGCCAGGCAGTATATCTAACCATAATCTAACAAACCCAAGACTTGTTCTAAATATGTTCTTAAAATGTATACGGAAATATGTATTTATATCTGCAGGTCCCAAAAGGCATGGATTGGTTACAGGATCCCTCAGTTGGCTACGTATGGCGTGATGGATCCCCTGTAAGTAGTGCTTGCCTTTTAATCTGCAACGTATATATGGATTTTTCAATTAATTGAAAAGTTTGTTTGTATAGACTGTATATTTGGCTTCATTTATTCAGTCATCTTATGAAAACTGGAAAGCTGATGAACCAGACAATTACAACAATGTGGAAAACTGCAAAAAAAAATTTGGTCGTGGCTAAAAAGTGGAGAATGGAATGACTCTCACTGTGAAAACAAAAGAGACTGGTTTTGTGAAATTCTAAAAGGTAAATATCACAAAAACCTTTTTTTAGTTTCGTTTTAAAAAAAATTATAGCAAAAAATTATAGCAAAAAAATTTTAATTAGAGATTAACAAGCTTCACCATACGAACCAACGATTTTAAACTCAGTTGGCACACAGTGTCAACTGATTTAACTTGGTAGTGCTGTACATTGTACGTTTCTACTGGGGCTAAAAGCAGTAAAGAATGCATTTAACAACACACTGATGTACACAGAGGAGTCCATGTTAAACAGTGTAAGGACCTTTGTATTTAAATTTAGGAATTAAATCTAGACAAGTTTTAGCATGATGTTTGCTCTGGGCCACATTCCTGCGCTTTAGCAAACCCATATTAGAGTGTGCTATGTGACAACATATAGGTTTGATTGAGCTAAAATGGTAGCATACTACATAATGCACAAACAACATGACAAACAGTCTTGGGAAGCACAGCTATCTGTCCGTAGACAACGCCCAAAGTACACATCACATCATTATCTGAGAAGAACCTGTAAATCACTAAAACATTATAGAAAAAAAAAATCAAGTGGATAACATTAGTAGCTAAGCTTGTTAACTTTCATTAAATAAGTTAAAGACCACCAGATAGATAGACATACTGTACCTGTAACCAATTAACTGCATATACGAGTGCAAATAATTAAACTACTTTTGCCCCTGTAAGTACACTGCTATAGTAGTTGGTGGTTGACTGATTGGCTGATATATTGAAGTTTCAATTGCCTTTTAATCATGTTTATTACTGGATCAGAGACTTGATTTTATGTGTCAAAAGCAACCTTTTTTGTTTCGGTTTTCCTATTCATGCACTGACATGAACTAACGGCCGCAATGTATTTGATTATCATTAACTTGTATAAAGAAACCGAATGCAAATGAAATAGCATTGGGATGTACAGTCGTTGCCAAAAGTTTTGAGAATTACATAAATATTGAAAATTGGAAAAGTTGCAGGTTAAGTTTTTATAATAGCAATTTGCATATACTCCAGATTGTTATGAAGAGTGATCATATGAATTGCATAGTCCTTCTTTGCCATGAAAATTAACTTAATCCTGAAAAAAACATTCCATTGCATTTCATTGCTGTCATTAAAGGACCTGCTGAGATCATTTTAGTAATCGTATTGTTAACTCAGGTGTGAATGTTGACGAGCACAAGGCTGGAGATCATTATGTCGGGCTGATTGGGTTAGAATGGCAGACTTGACGTGTTAAAAGGAGGGTGATGCTTGAAATCATTGTTCCTTAATTGTTAACCATGGTGACCTGAAAAGAAACGCGTGCAGCCATCATTGCGTTGCATAAAAATGGCTTCACAGGCAAGGATATTGTGGTTACTAAGATTGCACCTAAATCAACAATTTATAGGATCATCAAAAACTTCAAGGAAAGAGGTTCAATTCTTGTTAAGAAGGCTTCAGGGCGTCCAAGAAAGTCCAGCAAGCGCCAGGATCGTTTCCTAAAGAGGATTCAGCTGCGGGATCGGAGTGCCACCAGTGCAGAGCTTGCTCAGGAATGGCAGCAGGCAGGTGTAAGCGCATCTGCACGCACAGTGAGGTGAAGACTTTTGGAAGATGGCCTGGTGTCAAGAAGGGCAGCAAAGAAGCCACTTCTCTCCAAAAAAACATCAGAGACAGATTGATCTTCTGCAAAAAGTATGGCGAATGGACTGCTGAGGACTGGGGTAAAGTCATATTCTCGGATGAAGCCTCTTTGTGATTGTTTGTGGCATCTGGAAAAAGGCTTGTCCGGAGAAGAAAAGGTGAGCGCTACCATCAGTCCTGTGTCATGCCAACTGTAAAGCATCCTGACACCATTCATGTGTGGGGTTGCTTCTCATCCAAGGGAGTGGGCTCACTCACAATTTTGGCCAAAAACACAGCCATGAATAAAGAATGGTACCAAAACACCTTCCAACAGCAACTTCTTCCAACAATCCAACAACAGTTTGGTAAAGAACAATGAATTTTCCAGCACGACGGAGCACCGTGCCATAAGGCAAAAGTAATAACTAAGTGGCTCGGGGACCAAAACTTTGAAATTTTGGGTCCATGGCCTGGAAACTCCCCAGATCTTAATCCCATTGAGAACTTGTGGTCAATCCTCAAGAGGCGGGTGGACAAACAAAAACCCACTAATTCTGACAAACTCCAAGAAGTGATTATGAAAGAATGGGTTGCTATCAGTCAGGATTTGGCCCAGAAATTGATTGAGAGCATGCCCAGTCGAATTGCAGAGGTCCTGAAAAAGAAGGGCCAACACTGCAAATACTGTCTCTTTGCATAAATGTCATGTATTGTCGATAAAAGCCTTTGAAACGTATGAAGTGCTTGTGATTATATTTCAGTACATCACAGAAACAACTGAAACAAAGATCTAAAAGCAGTTTAGCAGAAAACTTTGTGAAAACTAATATTTGTGTCATTCTCAAAACTTTTGGCCACGACTGTATTTGACTAACTTTCTGTCCTCAATTTTGTTACTTTAAAAGGTAACAAAGAACCAGTGTATTATGAAGGGTATATTAACTTAGGTACTTATCAGAAGTTTCGTTATATAAATATTATTATATTTTTTATGCGGTGCTTTACTGTGTAAAGTGTATGTTCAGTAAAAAAATGTGCTCTGTTTAGTATTTTTTTTGTTTGTTTTTGTTCTTTCTAGGAGTTACACCAAATGATGTGGAAATTACAACCAGAAGTAAAACTTCTTCAAAATCTCCAATATACTTTCCACCTCTGTTTACTGAAAAGATTTTCTTAAACAATTGTATTTTCTCCTTACATTTGTAGCATGTAATAAAACAGACGATGGCTGGATTATATTCAATGATAATCAGTATTATGTCTCTGAAGATACGTCTGTCTCTATGGAAGAAGCCAGAATGTTCTGTAAGCAAAAACATGGTGATCTTGTGACCATAAATGATGAGAAAGAAAGAAAGATTATTCCTATGGCATCAGGTAATATGGCTAATATAGAGCTACAATATATCATTGCCATTATCATAATTGTAAAATGTTTTAACTGCGTAACTTTTGTGATTTTTAATTCTTCAATAAATATTATTTAATATTTATTTCTTTTAGGACATATTTGAAAGGGATTTTTATATTGGCATGATAGTTGATCTGGATAAGTCTTTTATGTAAGTAATACATTTACTGATAATAAAGCTCATTAAATATTTTCCTAAAACTATTAATTCTCAATATATATGCACAACAAGGTGGATGGATGGATCTCCAGTTGTATTTGAGGCATGGGAAAAAAACCATCCTGCTTGCCTGAATGATGAGGAGCGTTGTGTAATAATGACTTCTAATCAAGGTAAGACAGTCATCTTTTACTGAATTTAAGATGTTTCGTTTTCGTTCACCATGCAGGCAAAAGTGGATCCAATGTTTTTGCTCACATATGGTTTTTTTTTTGTTTGTTTGTTTTCTCCTGAACATCACACATCACATGGAATCTGATCTTTTTAATTCTAACTTGGGCTGCTTCCATATGCAAAAAAAAAAAAAAAAAGTCTTGTATTTAATTGCAAAGAGACCTCAAATCTTTTGTGATGTTGCTGTACAAGCAAAATTATAATATCCATATTGTCAGTGCTCTGTGTTAGAAGAGATCTACAAAGAAATGGTTGAACTAACCATAGCAGAACCTGATTGCAGTGCCCAAAGATAGCTAAACGTTAGGAAAAAAAAGATTAAGAACCAAACCAAAGATGTGGCAGAATAACATGTCCTTTTTACAGTTGGCTTGAACTAGCTTGTCCAGATATTTTTTTGTATATTAGCATGTGGGTCAGTAAAGGAGCAAGACTTGTTCAGATTAATGTCAGATGAAGACTAGATCAAAAATGTGATATTGTATGAACAGTCTAGCAAGAAATTTGGTCAGTTAATATTTTTGCTGCACTGTGAATATAGCCTAAGGGGCCCAAACTTGGTCTGTCTGTGCCTGTCTGTGCATAGTGAGGTTCACGATATGGTTGTCAATGTACATCTCAGGCATAGTCCTGATGTCAACCCCACTGATGAGATTAATTGAAATGATGATCGCATTCCATGCCTTTTAGCATGACATTAGAGTCTGACCTTTGTAATGGTCTTTGGGGTGACCCAGCAAATTCCAATAGCCTTGCAAAATGGAGTAGAATGTACCTACCCGAAATAGTGGAGGTTTTTATAAGAAAGTTGGATTAAATCTGCAAGTGTCCACTTTTAATCATATTTGTTGTATAGATAATTTTTGTATTTTGTCTGGTGTTATGCTAGTATTGTTCATTCGTAACAACCAGACTAACCGACAGGTGTCTTCCCAAGGGCTCTGGATGAGTACAAATTGTGGTGAAAGAATACATTTTATCTGCAAACGAAGTGGCACTGTCGAAGTCAATTCTACTGCTGCCCCCAGTGAGCCCCCCCCAAAGGAGGCTGACTGAGTGAAGTTTGAATCAAAGGTAAATGTTTAATTTAGGTTAAACACAGTTTAGTTAATGACATCATATTATAGTAATAATAACTGAACTACTAACAGTGGAGATATGTAAGTAAACTGAACAATTTTACTTTGGCCAGCAAAAAATGAAGCGCTATATTCACAGTACAGTGCTGTGAAAGTGTTTGCCCCCTTACTGATTTCTTATTCTTTTGCATGCATCACACTTTAATGTTTCAGTTCATCAAACAACTTAAAATATTAGTCAAAGATAACACAAGTAAACACATCATGCAGTTTTTTTTAGTAAAGGTTTTCATTATTCAGGAAAAAATCCAAAACTACATAGCCCTGTGTGAAAAAGTGCACCCCCTGTTAAAACATATCTCTGGTTTATCACATCTGCGTTCAATTTCTCTAGCCACGCCCAGGCTTGATTACTGCCACACCTGTTCGCAATCAAGAAATCACGTAAATAGGACCTGCCTGACAAAGTAGACCGAAAGATCCTCAAAAGCTAGACATTATGCCGAGATCCAGAGAAATTCAAAAACTAATGAGAAAGTAAATAATTGAGATCTCTCAGTCTAAGGTTATAAAGCCATTTGGCGTTGTATTATAAAGTTTTGGGACTGCAGCGAACCACAGTGAGAGCCATTATCTACAAATGGCAAAACATGGAACGGTGGAGAACCTTTCCAGGAGTGGCTGGAAGACCAAAATTACCCCAAGAGCGCAGCGACAACTCATCCAGGACCTCACAAAAGACCCCACAACATCAAAAGAACTGCAGGCCTTACTTGCCTCAGTTAAGGTGAGTGTTCATGACTACACCATACGAAAGAGACTGGGCAAAAATGGTTTGCATGGCAGACCACATGTTAAGCAAAAAGAACATAAAGGCTCATGTATGAACTAGCAGGTCATCTCAAAGGTAGCCGTGAATCTGTTACCTTCCAGCAAATGGCGCAATGCTGACAATGTTATCTTTCGGTGGTGTAAAGCAGCTGGAAATGTGACCCGGTCACAAGAGAAAATCCAGATGGCTTTAACCAACCCCGAACTCAAATGCTCTCCAACTCAGATGGTGTAAATCTGCAAAGAAACTTCCTTGCAAAAGAGAGAAGCATTTCAAATCCTCACTCAAATGGTGTAGATCATCGCAAATCCCTTGAATAGGGAAGTTTCACAACCCCCCTGGCAGTTGCTGGCCCCCTGGAATGCGTTTACTGCTTCAGGACCAAATCAAAAACCTGTTTCATTGATCACTGAATGAGTTCTTATTTAAGTATTGCGCTAACTTTTCCCCCCCTAAAATGGCCATTCCCTACATATTGTTAATGTACAGTAAGATGATTTTAGCTTTAGTGAAACAGACATACGCTACTTATTTATGCAGGTCAATATTAAACTTCAACATCACATAAGATATTTTAGATTTTTTACTGTCTTACTGTTTTCCCCATTATCATCATTCTACAAACCTTACAAAAAACTTAAATATTGAAACATTAAATCGGTATGTGTATATATATAAAAAACAAAAACAACAACAACAACAAAAAAACAATAATGGATACTGAATGGCCATTTGTTTGGAAAAATATTGGTCACAACACTGTAGGTATGTGCATAACAACTCTGTGTCTTACAGTGTTATAAAACAGAACTGGAGCTGAAAACATGGCCTGAAGCCAGATCATACTGTAGACGCCTTGGACTATTACTAGCAGACTTCAGCAAGGTCAGGCCTAATTTCTGTCACATTTTGATCTTCTTCAATTCATTTAAATTGTTGGAAATCAACAGGTGACAGGTGATCAGATTAAAGTAGGACACTACATAAGCATCTGGAGAAATTAGATGATATTTTCTTTGTCTTGATGCCAGATGTTTTGAAAATATTAGTGTTTCGCAACTGCTTGTAAGATTTATATTTAATGTCACACCATAACATAAGTATACTTTTAAATATGAGGTAAATTTTTTAGTAAATACAGTATACCTCATGTACTAACTAATTGGCAGGATTCAGAAAAAGAATGGCTGATTATTTTCTTCTTTTAAGTTATTTTAATGTACTTGTCAGTACTCATCCAGCAAACACCAGTGAGCCACTTAATACTGTAGGTGTATTTTTTTTTTTAGGACTTTTTAACTTAAAAGATACGCACATCTTTTGTAATCAGAGCTGGCCTAAATTAGGAACACACTAGAGGTTTACTAAAGGTTGTAATTAGACTATTGATATTTCCGGTTGATGGATGTCAATCCCACAGCAGTAATATCCATACTTTATATTGTTCAGTCCTATAATTCTGAGCATTATTCCCTGATATTTTCTTTCCATTGATAGTAAAGGCTCTTGGATAGATACTATATTTACAGTGGTAATTGAAATGACAGAAAAATGGAATAAATATGTAAAGTATTCTGACCAAGCAATCAGACTGGACAGGAAGCATTCTAGTAGTGGTAATAATGCTTGGTAACACCAGTGGGATGTTTAACTCTAGGTATCCCTCTGCATCCCAGGTATTCTAATAATTGTTAATTACTGCTGGTTGCCACATGGGTGAAAGTAGCTCTGTACAGTCCCAATACTAAGGAGAGAGCAACTGCCTGCCAAACTCCACATTCAAAACCAGACACAGAACCACTTTCAGCTAGAAAACACACTGATAATGTAAAAAAAAAAAAAAACTAACATCTTAATAATTCATCTAATATGAGGCAAATCTCACTTGCAACAAAGCTAACTAGCTTCTAAAACAAGGCTGAATTCTAAACCACTCTCCAACTCTACTGGTTGTGTGTGACAATGGATTGTACACCCTACATAGCAAATTAGTTTTCCATCCAACACTATTAACGATTCAACCGCTGGCACCCGAAAGTAGGGGTGCTCCAATTGATCGGTCGCCAATCATAATCGGCCGATAATTGCTTTGGGATAATTGATCGGCAGTTTCCATAATGGCCGATATAGAGAAGCCAATCAGATGACGCAAAACCCGCAGGATTTTTTTTTTTTTCGCGCTGCTAAAATGACTTTACCAGTCTGGCAATTCTACGTGTTGTGTGAAAAAGACAGTACATTAGCAATCGGCAACCTGTGTAACAGGCCAATTCCTCAAGGCGGAAGCACCCAAAGCATTTTAACACCACGAACCTCATCAGACATTTGAAGGTTAGTCACGTAAAGGAACACAAGCAGTTTTCAAAGTTTTCTAGCGCTAAGAGAGCGGGAGAGCGCACGCCGACACTCACTCAGCTGTCGGTAATTCCCAAAATCTCACCTACGTGGTTTCTCGCAGTGGCCGCAAGTACGGTTCATCATGATTCACCGCGAGTTTTGGCGCTGTGATTACATTTCCATCTTTCCGCGCGAAAAATTAAACCTTAAACATCAAACAATTAAACACATTAAACATTTTTTAAACATGTTTTTAAACATGAAAAATTAAACATGTTTAATTTTTTGGCGGTCCTCGCGGATGCTTGCAGACCTTGCAGAACTTCTGGCGACTCACATCCTACTTCTCTGCTGAAAAAAACAGCATAGACCAGATAGCTGGTGACCAGCTTGACCAGCATATGTTGTGTTTTGGTGCTGGTATGCTGGTATACTGATGACCAGCATACATTTTGCTGGTATGCTGGTGACCAGTATAGACTCAATTACTAAACAAGCACAGACTGCTATGTTTTAAGTTGACGTGTTGCACATGTTGCTTACCAATAAATACAGTTATAATTGTAATTTCAATACTTAAACTATATCTAACAACAATGTAAATTAATAAATAATGCTACATAATAAGGCCTTGAGTAGACCCTGTAATCGGTGATCGGTATCGGCCGATACAGCTTCTAGTGATCGGAGATCGGTGATCGGCCCCAAAAATCCTGATCGGAGCACACCTACCCGAAAGTTAACTGAGCTGATATTCAGAATAAGTAGAAATAAATATTTACAGGACTGTCATGATTTGCCATATTAAGGGTAGAGCAGCTGCCTGCCATGCGAAACCAGTCATGTAAGCACTTTCAGCAAGAAAACACATCTGATAACATTATGGTATCTTAAATAACTCGTCTTCTTAGTAATTGCTCATAAGTTCCAGTAAATCTTAATTTATTTTTTCATTCTTCTGCTTTTTTGAAAAGCCTATTTTATTTTACTGCTGGATGGAGATAACAATGAAGATTTATGGATTGGCTTCAGTAACTTGGCAAACAAAGGATATAAATAACAGATGGGTCTGTTGTCAGTTATACAGCCTGGGCTAAAGAACTACCATTTAGATTTGAGGTTGGATAAGAATTTCCTTTTTTTAAGAACAAAATCCTTATACTGTCTTGCTGAATTAATTTTCATATGTATCTATGTATTTTTGTCTTTTGAAAGGTAACACAAAAGAATGTTAGTTTAAAGTTGTGGATGGAGTTTTGTTAAATGAAATGGCTACAATTGATGGGTGGTTGGCCATAGTTTTCATATACTGTATATACCATAGGTGAAGTGATGAAGGGTTTGAGTTGTGATGTGTGGAATACCGGATGGGTTCGGGGCGCCGCAGGCAGCTGGAGCCGGTAGGTGACAGGGTTGATCCGGAGGGTTATGCGGTAAGGGCCGATGAACCTGGGTGAGAGTTTACGAGATTGCAGATTTGGAGGTGCAGATTTTTTCGTTGATAACCAGAACTTGTCACCTACATTGTACAATCGTCCCGGAGGGTGCCGACGGCGATGTTGAGCGGCGTAGCGGGTATTGGCACGGCAAATAGCTGCTCTAGCTTGTTCCCACAGCCGCCGGCACCTATGGACCAACTGTTGGGCCGACGGTACATCAACCTCCGGTTCTTGGTGATCGAACATCAGAGGCTGAAAACCGTGGCATCCCTCAAATGGGCTTAGCTCGGTGGTGGATGAGACGTGAAGATTGCGGGAGAGTTCAGCCCAAATGAGGTAGCGGGCCCAGGAGCGCTGTCGATCGGCGATGAAGCATCTCAGATAGCGCTCCAGTTGTTGGTTGGTCCGTTCCGTCTGACCATTAGTCTGAGGGTGGTATCCAGAGGAGAGACTGCAGGCTTTCCAGAACCGGGCAGTGAACTGGGGCCCTCTGTCCGAGACGATGTCCTTCGGGTACCCATGCAGACGGACTACATGCTCTAGTATCGGCTCGGCTGTGTCTTTAGCTGACGGGAGTCCGGCGAGGGCCACCAGGTGCACGGCCTTGGAGAATCGGTCGACAATGGTCATGATGGTGTTCTTTCCCTCGGAATCCGGCAGGGCCGTGATGAAGTCAACGGCAATATGTGTCCAGGGCTGGCGGGGAACCGAGAGTGGTTGAAATTGTAATGCTCGAAGAAGAGAGCCCACCGCGCCTGCCTCGGTTTGAGCTGTTTTAGGTTCCGGATAGTGATCAGATTTTGATGGTCGGTCCAAATGATGAACGGCGCCCTGGAGCCAGTGATTCTATTCCTCCAGAGCCCACTTTATGGCCAACAGCTCACGGTCCCCATATCGTTGCTGAGTGGGGTCAAATTTTCTGGAGAAGAAGATACAAGGGTGCAGCTTCTGATCTGGACCTCGTTGGGAGAGAACGGCCCCGGCGCCCACATCTGAAGCGTCCACCTCCACAACCAATGGTTTGTTCGCGTCTCGATGGAGGAGAATTGGTGCGGTGGTGAAGCGGTGACACAATTCCTGGAAGGCGGAGATGGCGGCAGAGTTGAGGGTGAAGGGGTGAGGCAATGTTCGTGTCAGGGCGGTTAAAGGAGCTGCAACTGTACTGTAGTCCCAGATAAAGCGACAATAGAAATTCGCAAACCCGAGAAACCGTTGAAGTTGCTTGAGGGTCTTTGGTAGGTGCCAATGACGCAAAACTTCCAGTTTCTGCGGGTCCATGGCCACACCCTGGGGCAAGATAACAAAACCCAGGAAGATGGTGGAGCGCTCGTGAAAAGCGTACTTCTCCAACTTACAATACAGTTGATGGGCGAGCAATCTCTTGAGGACCGCCCTGACGTGTTGGACATGTTCTTCAGCAGTACGGGAGTATATGAGGATGTCATCCAGGTACACAAACGCCCATCGGCCTAGCATATCTCTGAGGATGTTGTTAATGAATTGTTGGAAGGCGGCGGGGGCGTTGCAGAGTCCAAATGGAATGACCAAGCTCTCATAGTGTCCTGTCGGGGTGATGAGGGCTGTCTTCCACTCATCGCCCTCTCTGATGCACACCAAGTTGTAGGCGCTCCGTAGGTCCAACTTTGTGAAAATGGTGGCACCAGAGAGGGTGTCCAGGGCAGAGTTGGTAAGAGGCAATGGATGGCGATTCTTTATTGTGATGTTGTTGAGCCCCCGATAGTCGACACATGGACGTAAGTCGCCGCCTTTTTTCTTCACAAAAAAGAACCCCGCGGCAGCAGGTGAGGAGGAGGGCCGGATGGTGCCATGGCGGAGGGTGTCGGTTACATACTTCTCCATCGCCTGCGTCTCAGTGGCGGAGAGCAAGTAGAGGTGGCCGCGGGGGGGGGACGGAACCCAGCTGGAGGTCAATCGCCAGGTCGTAGGGGCGATGAGGAGGAAGGTGAGTGGCTCGTCTTTTGCAAAACGCTTCAGCCAGGTCCCGGTAGGCGGCAGCGATGGCGTTGATGTCGACTTCGCAAAGTTTGGTGCAGGTCGGTCCCCATTGCAGAATTCGATGTTGTGTCCTGGAGATGAGCGGGTCATGTTGTAGAAGCCACAGGTGCCCGAGGATGATAGGAGGAGATGAAATGGGGGTGAGATGGAACCGGATCTGCTCTTGATGTTGGTCGATGATTAGGGTGATTGGTTGAGTCTGGGTAGTGATGGTCGGCCCCTTTCCTCCAGCCCCGTCAACAGATGTAATCCAAACAGGCTGGGATAACGCCTCGAGCTCCACCCCCAGTTCTTTAGCATAGGCAGAGTCAATGAAGTTGCCAGCAGCACCGGAATCGATGAACGCCGTACTTCTGACCCGTTTGTGGCCAGACTGGAGGCGTACTTGCACCGTGAGACGAGAAACATTGGTGGTGGTGGCAGAGAGGTGGAGGGGGCCCGGCGAGTCGCTATCCTTACCGGGCCTGAGCGTTTCCCAGGTGCAGAGGGAAGATAGCTCTGTGGTGCGACGCCGACCCACAGTAGGCACAGAGCCCCTCCCTGAATCGCCGTTCACGCTCTGCAGCGGTCAAGGAGGCGCGTCGTAGTTGCATGGGTTCCCCAGCTCCGGTGTCAACCACGCCGTGAGGTGGAGAACCGACAGGTCCAGTGGTGGTGGTGGAAAACCGGCATACTTCGAGAACTGGGGCGTAGGGCAGAAATGTGGAAGATCGTGGCGTGGTCGGTTATGGTGACGGAGTGGCAGGCGGCAGGGTCCGGGGGGCTGGCCTCGGACGAGAGAGCATTCATTGGTCTATTCGGAGGGCGAGTTGGATCAGCCCCTCCAAGGTGGCGGGGAGCTCTCGTCCGGCAAGCTCGTCTTTTATGCGTGAAGCCAGTCCCTCGTAGTAGGCTGTCCGGAGAGCGGGGTCGCCCCAGGTGGTCTGCACGGCTAGCGTCCGGAAGTCACCGGTGTAACGGCTCACGGATGACCCTCCCTGCCGCAGCTGATAGAGTTTGGAGTCGGTCTCCACCTCAGCAGCAGGATGTTCGAAGGTGAGCTTTAGCTGACGGATGAACTCGTTGTAGGAATGGGCTGTGTCTGAATCGGAACTCAGGACCGCCATGGCCCACTCAGTTGCCTGCCCCGACAGCAACGAGACGAGAACGGCAATGTGCAACCAGTCTGTGGAGTATCTGGTGGAATTAAACTCAAACACAAGATCCAGTGCGGTTAGGAAAACACTACACTTCCCATCTGTGCCATCCCATTCATCCGGTAAAGCTAAGTACACATTGCAGGGGGGAGGGGGTGGTGGCGCAGCAGCCACTACGACTGGCGGCGGCCTAGCCGGCTGAGAAGCCGCCTCGCGGAGCGCCGCGTTCTCCTGCCGCAGCTCCGCGACCTCGCGGGGCAAAGCCACAACGTCTTGGACGCTAGCACGAAGAGCCGCGACCTCACTGCTCAGCTGCTCAATCAACCGGGCATGACCGTCCACCACATCGCAGAGGTGAGCGTAATCTGCTGGGTTTACTGCTGGCTCAGTCATTCTGTCACAAAGCAACCGGAGGATGATCAGAAGACTAGCAGTTAGCCCGTGTAGCGTGGATGGTAAACCCAAACGCGGAAGTAGCGAGAGCAGGCAGGATAACCATGCGATTTATTATTAGAACTCTCTCACGTAGAGAGCAAGAGTTTACACAATTAAACCCGCGTTCTAACAACACACACTCAATCAGGAATATAACCCAAAATGGTAAGTACTCACGAAATGGAGGAGATAGCGTCGGAGACGGCATCGGTAGACTCAATGACTGAGCAATGTGAAGCGCCATCTTGTTTCCTTTTATGCTTCCTGAAATGCGACCGTATTACTTCCGGTCCTAATGCCGATCGTGTTACGAGTGTGCATGACACCAGGAGTGTTTTTGTTTGCCAAGCCACACGGTAACTGATGAATTATCCAAGCATAAAAACCACATCCAACTTAAATCATGAACCAGTGAGAAACCACTAATGAAAGATGATCGGGCTGGTGATTAGTATACTTTTTACACTGAATGCTGAGTGTGGTTTGAACAGTGGGAAATAATGTTGCTTTCATTTCTATTGACATTTATTTCTATGGACCAAACACCAATGCTTTTCCTCTTTTTTAAATTACAAGGTATTTACATACTGTACTTACTTACACAATTTTTTAAATGTATTTTAGAAACCATCTTGTATAGCAATTGGAGACCTGAACGCAGGGCAAGTGCATAACAAAAGACTGTAATGATACAAGTGGATTTATTTGCAGTCGTGCTATTGGTAAATTGCAGTATTGCCATATTTTGTAGTACAAATATTTCAGTAAAGGACATATTTGAATTCAACCTCCTTTTTCATTGCAATTCAGATCACTTTATTGAACCAATTCCAACAAAGACACCTACAACTTTCATCAAGCTTGGAAATGATTCTTTCATGATCTTGCAAAAAACTTGACCTGGAAAGAAGCAAAGCAGCATTGTGAGTTAGAGGGTGCACATCTGGCAAGTATACGGGATGTCCTTGCTCAATCTTACATTGAACTGCAGACTTCAAAATTTGGGCAACCCTTATGAATTGGCCTTAACAGTGCAGAGGTATGGCACAAAAAATAAATACTGACGAGAAGGATGAATGACATTTCTGACAATGTTCTTTACAATTATCAAGAAGGAAAAATATTGATTATATTTCTTTGTGCGCGGACAAATGGATACTTTCTCTGGATTGATAACTGAGAGCTGAATAGGGAGAACTGGGGTGAAAATGAACCAAAGAGCAATGTTGATGTGGGGGGAAAGTGGAAAACTGCCTACTACAGAAATTGCTCCAACTCCACCAATTCAGTACCCTGGTGTGTGTCCTGATATAATTGAAATTAATATGGATCCCTTATAGAGGGCACTGCTATGCATTTGTGAGTAAATATGTATCATGGAACAGAGTCTCTCAGCACTGTTTAGCAAGAGGCGAGAAAAGATTTTTTATTGTCATTATTATTGTATTATTATTAGTATTGTTATTAATAAAAGTAGTAGTTGTAGTAGAATTAACATATGTTTAGAATGGTAACGTATTTATTTATGATTACAGTACATTCCATTTTGCCTACACTAATTTTTTTTTTAAAAGGTGTCAGTCTTGTCAGTATCGAGGATACAAAAGAGGAAAAGTCTATAGAAAATTGCATTACTTTTTTTGGTAATGCTAGGCAAAAGTTTTCAATAAAAGTTTTCATTTTTCTTTTTAAGACACATTCAAGTAATACTATTTGTTCACTACTACTTCTTGCCTAAATAGATTTAGTGGCAGGAACTTACAGTACATGCACATATTTATATTTATAAAGCTAGTGTGTAAAAGATTTTCAGTGAAACATTTATATAAAATGTATAGTATAGTAAAGTGTGTAAATTTACACTGTATGTTTAAGTAATTGACACTGTACTGGTTTTGTGTTTGTGTTTGAATCACACAGGGCACTGGCGGTGGCTGGACAGAAGTGTAGTGGATTATAGTAATTAGGAAGAATCTACAGAGCATGATGGCTATAGTCAAGACTGTGCATTTATCTCTACCAAAACTAAACAATGGGGAAAACAACACTGTATATATGGTTACTCATCATTCATCTGCAAAACATCCAAGGGTAATTTAGATAAAAAAAAAACAAGAACAACAACAAAATAATAATAATAATATAACACAAGTGTTCAGGATATAATATACTGGTTGACACTGATAATTTACTTGTTAAGCTACTGATACTGTAGCTTAGTCTTTATTAATACACACAAACTCACAACCGAACATAATGGGGATTGACACATTTGTTTGTTTGTCGTACTCTATTTGTATTGTCCTCTTTTTTTTTTTAAATAAGTGTTGCCACTGAGAAATACAAAAAAAATCTTCATAATTTGCAATGTACTTGGACAGAAGAGGAGTTGGCATAACCCAGTGACTTTGGATTGCTTTGTCTGTAGTATTGAAAGCTCTCATAAGACACATTTCTGGTTTGGATGCTAAAAAACATCAGTTGGTTAGTTACTAAAATAAGTATCCAGACCAGAAATGTGTCTAATTATGTGTCTAGTGTGTCTAATGACTTTGCGGTGACATTATATTTGATGAAAAAATGACTTGTATGACGATGGACAGCCAGCAATAAGCCTTCTTATGCAAATCTACAATACATCCTTGTCTTCCAATGATGACTCGAACAATCGCAAAGTCCAGATCCCACTGCGGGATCCTTATTTCACACAACTAAGAAACGCTTTGACTAATTTATGCTTTGGGGGCCCCTACTAGGCTGGGTCCCCATGCAGTTGCATACCTTTCCTCATCACAAGCAGGGCCTCTGCCCGTGTTACTAATACAATCCATGTTTGGCATAGCATTTGTGTAAAAATCAGCTCCTTTAAAATTGGCTACCTGCCATTTGCTGAATTCAAATATAATCACTGATGGATGTGTTTCCTGTTTGCATGCAATAAAATGACAAAACGATTATTTGTGCATAGGGGCTTCTTGAATACATTTGAGAGATATTAGGATAGCCCTAATGAGTATGCCACGCTCTGGGATGAGTACATATACGTCGGGAAAGAGTCAGGTAGTTTAGCTTGAAGTCCCAGAGGTCTACAGAGCAGATTTTTGCGTGGCGGACGCTTAAATACAGTGAGTGGCATGCGAGTGGGGTGATGTCATGCACCCCAAGGACTTCAAAGGCATAGAACTGAAATCCACCATTTGATTTCTGCATAGAGGATAGCTATGAAAAGACTACCCGAGTTGCCCCAGTGGCACTTTCACCTTTGCTAAAGAGCCAGCTTTCGTAATCTTGCGGTTCATGTTAACACCCCCGTTCCCAGCTGAGAAAGCCGCCCAGCTGCCAGACGTCATGATGGATTCTTGTCTGTGGTTGCCACAAACAGCAAAGAGGAGCTATTTGTGGGAGCATGCAGGAGCCACTGTGTATGCAGGCCCACTTTGCCCACTGCTATCGCTCGCAAGCCTTGTGCCAAGCATGCCAGCTTGGCACTGCCTCCAGACCTTTTTTCTGTCCTCCCTCCTTAAACCCCATAACTTCCCCACTTTTCCAGATAGAATCACTCTTTTTCCGTAAGACCTCACCTTGTGTCTGTCTATGGTGCTACCCATGCGTAAAGCCCGTTGCAGACGTGTTTAAGGTCATCCCATGGCATCACAATCGATCTTCATTCTGGCTGTAGGCATAGACTATGATATAAAATGACAAGGTAATGACTATTTGTACTCAGCAAGGAAACAGTAATAAACCACTTGTACCACAAAGAAGGAAGCTACCCTACTGATCTGAAATTAAGGGAAGTAGTAACACAGGTTAAAGGCATATTATCTATTTCAAATGCTATTGTTAAAGAATAATGGAACTCTATTCACAATTGGTTCAGTTATACAGAGGATTGTGGAGGCGTTAGAAATTATAATAATTTATAATCGTTCTAAATATATTTTTCCTTTTTATTTTTATTGCAGTTGTAAAGCCAACCATTGCTACAAAAATTGGTCCTACAGGTAATGATACAGCTTATTCAATACATCTTATAAATACTTAAGTAACAGTGAAACAAATTGTGCACTGGAGAAAGAAATATATACAGTATGTATAATATATACAGTATATATATATATATATATATATATATATATATATATATATATATATATATATATATACACACACAGTGTATGGCATGCCGTTTAGGAAAATATTCATGAGAGAACTTAATGAAAACTCTGAATATATTGATTGAAACGTGAGAATATTGAATGGATTCCAAATATATTGATTGAAACTCTATATATATTGAATGAAGATTCTGAATATATTGAATGAACTGTGAGAATATTGGATGGATTCCGAATATATTGATTGAAAATATATATATATTGAATGAATTCTGAATATATGGATTGAAAACTGATGTATTGAATGAAAAGTCTGAATATATTGAATGAAAACTAAGTATATATTGAATGAAACATGACGTCATCGAAACACAGCGCCATCTTTAGAAAGGATGAGTGAGTCGGCGAGAAACTTGGTTGCTGCAATTGTGAGAAATGAAGAGATGGTCAACACATTGATGAGTGCGTGTACGACCCAAAGTGGTGGCACAAGCCGCACTCAGTACCAGACTACGGATGAAGAAATATATTCGCTATTTCACCGCGGAAGACCGGTGATATGCGCTAAAATGCTCCCCTGCCACAGATTGCCCCCCCCTACATAATCTCCGTCGAATATTATATTAGAACAGAAATTTATAGGTTTATGATTTAGAAATGACAAATTAGACCAAATGGATTTGATTATAAAATAAGCATAATAAAAAATTACATGTTGTATAGGGGGAAAATATAAATTATTATTTTTTATATACAAGATGTATTTTTGATATTGCTTATGTAATAATAAAAATTATTTCGTTAAATTTTTCATCATAAATATTTATTTAGTGCAAGCATTTTTGTATTACATGACAAATCCCTGTAAAATAAATGTGCCACAAAATAAACATTATATGAGAATTTGTATCCATGGTCTCGACACCTGTCACGTGCCTAGGGTTAATTATAATGTTTATATCATATTTGATAACAATAAACCTATCAATTTCTGTTGTAATATAATATTTGATAGAGATTATGTAGGGGGGGGGGGGCAATTTGTGGCAGGGGAGCATTTTAGCGCATAACACCGGTCTTCCGCGGTGAAATAGCGAATATATTTCTTCATCCGTAGTCTGGTACTGAGTGCGGCTTGTGCCACCACTTTGGGCCGTACACGCACTCATCAATGTGTTGACCATCTCTTCATTTCTCACAATTGCAGCAACCAAGTTTCTCGCCGACTCACTCATCCTTTCTAAAGATGGCGCTGTGTTTCGATGACGTCATGTAAAGACATTTTGCCGTATATTTTTCCAGTTCTGTAAAAGTTATCAGTTTGGTTTTAGTTCTTGGTTAGCTTAATATACCTCCACTTACCCCCCCCAATTATTCACTAAAACGACTTCCACTATTTAAACCACAAGCAGACCGATGACTAAGGTCTGTGTGCCAATTAATTCATGCTACAGTCAGAACTGCATGATTACACTGCCATTTATCACTTTCTCCCTGTGCACTAATCTGCCAGTTAGGAGGCCTATGGCTACATACTGCTAGCATGACTGTGTGAATTTCTCTCAACTCAACATTAATTATTTGGATCTAGCATTTTAGTCTGGATCTTTGGATCTGTGGACAGTCGTTCTTGTTTCAGCACTAGCCACAAGCATGGGCTACATTCTAAAGAAAGTATGCTTGAAAATAGGGTAAAAAGATATTTACCAAGGATGCTTTACTTGCAGGGTGCAGAGCAGGGCATTGTGCTAAGTGTGACATTATAACACATAATCTGGAATTGTGGGCAGTTTCACTGTCCTCCTGAATTTGGCCCCTAAAAATTTGATAATTCCATCCAGTCCACTGCATGAGCTACAAAATACTAGCTTTCCTCCAGACCACTTATTGCATCTCATTGGGTCACCTCATTGTACACCTGCTTATGACACTATGCAAGATTGATCTGGCATAGAAAAATGTTTTTAAAGATTATTTTTAATGATCACTTCTGCAGAAAGAGTGAGAGAACAGTTTGGCCATAAGCTCAGTATGCATGGCTGGCCAGATAACTGCGGGGTAATCTGAATTTTTACTACCATACTTAAGGCTACCATATTAAACCTAATTGTGAAAATACCAGAATACAAACTGACAAAGAAACTATGAAAAACAAACAAACATGAAAAACCATGATATATTATAGATTGTAGTAAATCCATCAAAAATATCTCTCATTTATTTTTGCTGTAGAAAAAATTAAGCCCTTGCCTATATCAAATAATTTAATTCAACCAGCTACAAATAGAATGTTCTCTAGCAATCTTTTTACTGTTAGTGATCATGCTAAACCAATCAGGAATAAGCTTAGGAGCAATACGTACCAATTGCATCTGAGGCAGTATGTGAAACAGAGGGGAGAGAAACCATTTAGATGTTTTATCTCCTGTTTAGTGAACAAAGGTTTCTATGTAGTACCAATGCTCAAACTGTAAACCGCTGTAACTTTGTGCAAAAATGAGATTAACAATAATATTGCAGTAAGTACTTAATTAGTATTTTAATTTAGTTACTAATGCAGTCATTTCTGTAATATCACTGTTTCTTGTGTCTGGTTTAGTCAGTACAAAGACTGGAATGTTACCAAGGCCAGGAGATACGATTCATGATGGCATACTTGCTGGGGTTGTTCAGGATTGAATGCTTAGCAAGAGCAAGGCCAGCTGTTACGTGAGTGATGGTTATTCTGTCAAAGGACAATAGAGAGAGAAGAAGAGAGAGAGAAATTTCCCACCATATAGAATTAATACCCTACAAGATACATTTAAACTGCATTAAATGAACAAGTAATAATAAAATCTATTTAAAACGTCTGTTAAAACACAAAATAATTGTGATATAAAAATAAAAGTGATTCTTTCACCAAAATGACATTCCTACATACCTGCCTTTAAATTTGTGTTATTATTAATTAAAAACGGCCTTCTGCACCATGTCTGTAACCTGCAAAAAGACAAAGAAGATTTATTTTTTATTTTTTATTAATCACCACATAATTTGTCCATGTTAAACCCTGAAGAAGTAAACTGCAAATAGTAATTTGTACAGTAGAGGGTGTAGTAACTCCAATTAATAAAACAACTCTTGCGCAACACACTAAAATTACATATTAGGGGAAATTGTTTATGGTTTTCTTGGGTTTAAAGATACAGTAATTTCCGCTGATCTATTCAAAAGGAGTGTGTCAGTGTGACTTGATTTAAGAGGCAATTTCAAAATGGTGAATAACTTCAGAAATGTCATAGGAACCAGACCAAAAAGGCACTGAGTAGAAGTAATAGAGTTTCAATCACCTCATAGCCTTTAAGCGAAGGCCCCATCAGCACCACAGGACGCATGGAAGGCACAACATCCTACTGTATGCTGCTAGTTGTTCCCCTACCAAAGTCATTTTAAAAGTGTGTTTTAGTTATTATGATTCAAGCTATATGTGCAGTTATTCAAGATGTCAGTTATTTAAGATAACAGATCATCAGTGATGCTAATACAGTAGCATGAATACAAGAGCCGTACATGAAATAATGACACAAATGGTGAAGAAATCGGGAATCAGCTTTGCTAATTCTCAAAAATACACAATTTCACTCTTGTATAGTTTTTCATATAAGTTGACCAGTTGGAGGAGTAATGGCTTTCTTTGAGTTCACATAATCTTTGGCAGGCCTTGCAGCTTTGCTGAAGTGACAAGAAGGTAAAATTCTAATTTGTTCAAACCTTGTCTAAAAGTGTTACAATCCTATGCTAAAAGATTTTCAACAGATAACAAACATAAATGGTGTTTGGCAGATTTGCATGGATATGTATTGCTTTGTATCAGTGTTGGGGGACGTTACTTTTTAAAGTAACTAATTACAGTACAAAATTACTGTCATTAAAAAGTAATCAGTTACATTACAGTGTTACTTTCTGATAAAAGTAACTAGTTAGAGTACTTTTCCATTGCAGAAAATGAAAACTCCTTTGTGATTCCTTATGCATGTTGTTTTAGTCAAGACCTTTATAATTATTCTAATATCATCACTTGGCGAAGTTTGGCCCATAATCTGTTAACTACTAATATCCCTATATCCCCTACGCAGTTTCGCGCAGTGGCCGTAAGTACGGTTCATCATGAATCACCGCGAGTTTTGGCGCCGTGTTCACATTTCCATCTTAACAGAGGGGGCAGGTTATCAGGATCGGGGCTTGTAGGACGGCTTTCTCACACACACACACACACACACACACACACACACACACACACACACACACACACACACACACACACACACTCACAGAATGACTGCTGTCTGGCTCACGGATTACACAAATTGGCTGAATAATAATTACATTTTTGAAAATATAACTAAATAACTTAAGTGGTGGACCTAACACGATAGATTACTTGATGCATCAAAAAAGTAATCCAAGTACTCTACTCTAACTCTAATGTGTTACTTTGTAACGTGTTACACCCAACACTGCTTTGTATGGAATTAGTCATACATTTACGTTTGTGGTTGTAACATGACAAAATGTAGAAAAGTTCAAGAGGCGGGAATACTTTTGCAAGAGTATGAGTTTTTAATCATATGTGCTGACACTTCAGTACACAACATTTACTGTAAACCTAAAAAAGTTTGGGTTGCCTTTTATTCCTGATGACCGTATATTTGGCAAATCTAATATTTAATTTGGTTTGTTTGTGTATATTTAACTGGATCTATTAATTGTATAATGAAGTGATTAATTTCATACATTTTTCATCAATCAATTTTAGGTAGAAATTACAGTATGGAAGCAATAATTTAGTATATTTACTGTCAGTACTGTTAGTAAAGTCAGCCATAGATTTTCATTGTGTATTTTTTTACTAATCATTGTTAACTACATAATTGAAAATTATAATGAAAATTAATATTATATAAAACTTAAAAATTAGTGATCTGTAATGTATTATGTCCAGAAGTATATGGACACATGATGATCACTCCCATAGCATATTTATCTTACAATATGAAATTAATTTGGAAAACCCTTTTGATTAAACTTTTGATAAAAGTAGTCAACCATTTAATGAAAGATTTCAAAACAGCTATGAGTTCAGTCTGTTCAGGTAGCACGTATCAAAGTCAAAGTATCAAATCAAGGCGAAGTATCAAATCAAGCTGCTTCATACTGAAACACTACAGGCGGGGCATGAAGCTATGCGAAAGACAAAAGAAAACCATGTTGCATGCCAGAAATGAGACATTATCTGCTCCTGATTTAAATTTGGGGTAAACCCACTGTGCTTGAGCTTTATTTTCTGACCAGCCATAACATAGAGTTGTAACAGTTGTCGCCCTCGGCTTGCTCATCAGGGACAATCTTATCATTTTGATTCATACACATTGCATACAAACTTACTTCTTTTGATTGTGTAAAGCTGCTTTGCGACAATGTCAATTGTTAAAAGTGCTATATAAATAAATTGACTTAACAGTATGCCACGTCACGCCCTCCGCTCAAGCCAAGCCATGATCACCTGCAATTCCTCTCCACATTCCATCTCACGGCATCTATTTTGCCGCCTCATTCACTGCCATGAGCACATCTGCTCTGCATTTCATTCGTCACTTTCTCCCTATTTAACTCGCCCACAAACAACCATCCGGTGCCGAATTATTGCGTGCCACAAGCCTAGTGTTTTTGTGTCTAGTGGTTTGTGAAATAATACCTTTTGCCTTTCATGTTGTTGACCCTTTTTTTTTTCTTTTGGTTACGTCCTTAGTTTTGCGAGATGGTACTGTTCACTACGTTGATTGATAACCCGGCTTTGAACCTTTGCTTCTGTTTTTGACTCCGGCCCTGCCTTTATCCTCAGGATCGCTGCAACTCCAATCTCTCCCTCAAACTGCACATCGGATTTTACATGCGCACTAAAGCACTCACCTCTCCACACAGCCGCGCTCACTCCTGCGCTTGCTCAACCTGTGCGTTCTGCGCTCTGTGTCACTCATCCACAGCCACAACCAAGCCACGCCACAGCTCTTTTCAGACAGCACCCCAAGTACTGGTTTCTTTTTGATCATCTCTCTCTCTCTGTTTCACCTTCTCATTTTGCATTAAAGTCCGTTATATTGAATCCAACCTGTTGTGTCTGCTTTTGGGTCCTGCAAGCCTGCCTCACACGGACCAGCCGTGACAAGAGTCAGTTCTTGAAGTCATTGTTTTGAAAGCAGCATAAGGATCCAAGTGTGCAAGGACCACGTTTTGATAAATAGACGCTTGGGCCAGATTGCCTCCAAACTGGAAGGTCTTGTGGAGTGTTCCCAATATGCAGTGGTTAAGAGTGGTCCAAAGAAGGACAACTTAAAATAAACTGGCCACAGGGTCATGCATTGACCAAGGGTCATTGATCTGGATTGGAAGCAAAGAATAGCCTATCTTGTCCAATCCCTCAAACTACTGGAATAGTGAACATATATATAAGATTTGCTACTAAGATCTTGGCGGCCATATACCACTGCACACTTCTGATGTCCTTTGGAGTCCATGCCTTGAAGGGCCATAGCTGTTTTGGTGGCACAAGAAATACTTATTATCCAATATTAGATGGTTTAGGATAGTTTTAATGTTACGGCTTATTGATACATATATGTACTCCAGGTTTTTACAGCAGCTAGTTTAACTTTTTAACAGTAGACAGTTAACTGTTAACTGACAGGTAACCTGTCTGACATGCCAGTCAAATTGATAGTTCATTGGTTGCTAGGGTGACCAGAAAAGATAGATGTGTGCATTCAGTGGATTATCAGCTCTTGGCCATAAATAGTAATGAACGGTGAGACAATAAAAGGAGTCAGTTGTGAATCATTGCATGAGGTTTTGGAAAGTTTGGGTGGTCTTATCAACTTTAGAACATTGTGTTTTCAACAAAAAATCAGTTGTTCGATGTTGAGGCTATGCATTTATGGCTTCCACATTCAACTAATCACTTTGAATTTATGTCATGCCCTCGTTCATTGAAACTATCCAGAAAGCAGAAGTCTCCAAACTGGATCCACTGGGGGATGTTATGTGGATCTGCCTGAGGCAAAGTGGGGATATGAGTCAGATCCGGGTCTGCGTCAT
The DNA here is from genome assembly GCA_030347435.1 of Clarias fuscus. Lineage (NCBI taxonomy): Eukaryota > Metazoa > Chordata > Actinopteri > Siluriformes > Clariidae > Clarias > Clarias fuscus. The sequence continues at coordinate 11,786,340 of CM059205.1, forward strand.
CTGCTGTCTGGATATGTGAAGAGAGAATTATGAAAAAGTTAAGAAACAGCTCATGATCCCAAGTGAGCATATATGGCCTAAGGCTCAGAATTTACTTACAATGTGACTACTGACAGAGCAGCAGAATGAATTCTTATGTGTTTTGCGCTATTTTAACTGATTAAATTCAGCCAATAGTTCCAATTAATGACCTGAAACATGCTTTTTTTTGGGGGGGGGGAATCTATATGACATAATTCAAGGATTAGCTGTGGAAGAAAGGCTGCTGGATTGAGTATTTTAGAAACTGCTCAACTCATGACAATATCACACATACACACGTGGACAAAATTGTTGGTACCCTTCGGTCAATGAAAGAAAAACTCACAATGGTCACAGAAATAACTTTAATCTGACAAAAGTCATAATAAATAAGAATTCTATGAATGTTAACCAATGAAAGTCAGACATTGCTTTTCAACCATGCTTCAATCTAATTATTAAAAAAAATAAACTCATGGAACAGGCCTGGACAAAAATGATGGTACCCCTAACTTAATAGTTTGTTGCTCAACCTTTTGAGGCAATCACTGCAATCAAACGATTCCTGTAACTGTCAATGAGACTTCTGCACCTCACTGCAGGTATTTTGGCCCACTCCTCATGAGCAAGCTGCTCCAGTTGTTTCCGGTTTGAAGGGTGCCTTTTCCAGACAGCATGTTTCAGCTCCTTCCAAAGATGCTCAATAGGATTGAGGTCAGGGCTCATAGAAGGCCACTTTAGAATAGTCCAATGTTTTCCTCTTAGCCATTCTTGGGTGTTTTTAGCTGTGTGTTTTGGGTCATTGTCCTGTTGCAAGACCCATGACCAGCGACTGAGACCCAGCTTTCTGACACTGGCCAGCACATTTCTCTCTAGAATCCCTTGATAGTCTTGAGATTTCATTGTACCCTGCACAGATTCAAGACACCCTGTGCCAGATTCAGCAAAGCAGCCCCAGAACATAACAGAGCCTCCTCCATGTTTCACAGTAAGGACAGTGTTCTTTTCTTGATATGCTTCATTTTTCCGTCTGTAAACATAGAGCTGATGTGCCTTGGCAAAAAGTTCCATTTTTGTCTCATCTGTCCATAAGACATTCTCCCAGAAGCTTTGTGGCTTGTCAACATGTAGTTTGGCATATTCCAGTCCGGCTTTTTTATGATTTGTTTTCAACAATGGTGTCCTCCTTGGTCGTCTCCCATGTAGTCCACTTTGGCTCAAACAACGATGGATGGTGCGATCTGACACTGATGTTCCTTGAGCATGAAGTTCACCTTGGATCTCTTTAGAAGTCTTTCTGGGCTCTTTTGTTACCATTCGGATTATCCATCTCTTTGATTTGTCATCAATTTTCCTCCTGCGGCCACGTCCAGGGAGGTTGGCTACAGTCCCATGGATCTTAAATTTCTGAATAATATGTGCAACTGTAGTCACAGGAACATCTAGCTGCTTGAAAATGGTCTTATAGCCTTTACCTTTAACATGCTTGTCTATAATTTTCTTTCGAATCTCCTGAGACAACTCTTTCCTTTGCTTCCTCTGGTCCATGTTGAGTGTGGTACATACCATGTCACCAAACAACACAGTGACTACCTGGATCCCTATATATAGGCCCACTGACTGATTACAAGATTGTAGACACCTGTGACGCTAATTAGTGGACACACCTTGAATTAACATGTCCCTTTGGTCACATTATTTTCAGTATTTTCTAGGGGTACCATCATTTTTGTCCAGGCCTGTTCCATGAGTTTATTTTTTTAAATAATTCTGTTGAAGCATGGTTGAAAAGCAATGTCTGACTTTCATTGGTTAACATTCATAGAATTTTTTTAAATTATTACTTTTGTCAGATTAAAGTTATTTCTGTGACCATTGTGAGTTTTTCTTTCATTGACCGAAGGGTACCAACAATTTTGTCCACGTGTTTAACAATGTAAAGTTTTATTGCAGTATGCTATATATGTAATGTGTATTACAATACAGTATTTACACCGTTGCCTAATCACTTTTAAACCAAACCAAAAAAATGTAAGGGTAGCATAAGAGAAGTTCAGCATTAATTAGACTTAGAATAAGAATTAAACACAGTTTAATTATTCACCAATTGATAAAAGCAGGTTTATAATTCGCGTCTAACGTAATGTGGACCTGAGCATATGCGTCTGGCCAATTAAAATGAATGACGTAAAACATGGTTATATAATTTATTTTTGTATTGATGTAACTTCTGCTTTATCATTTTTCTAAGGAAGAAGTTTCAAATCCCTATATACTGTAAATTCAAATGCCAACTCAGTTACAACAATGTTACTAATTCAAAGTGGTAAAAACATGACAGTTTCTCAGAATAAATTAATCATGGGTTGATCTTAGTCATCTGGGTTATTAGCTGCCATAGATACAGTCTGGAAAATAATGAAATTATTAGTGAAGGCTATAATTCTGATGATAGATTTATTGTAAAAGATAGTGACAGAATATCGACCAAAAATCCAGAAAAAGCACATGATACAAAGGCGATACATTGATTTGCATTTCAATGAGGAAAGTAAGTATTTGATCCAAAAGCAAAACATAACATTGTACTTGGTGGAGAAACCTTTGTTCACAAGCACAGAGGTAAGATGTTTCTTGTAGTTGGTTACCAGGTTTGCACACATCTCAGGAGGGATTTTGGTCCACTATTCTTTACAGATCTTCTCTAAATCCTTAAGGTTCCTTGCCCATCGTTTGGCAACTCAAATTTTCAGCTCGCCCCATACATTTTCTATAGTACGTGGGTACGTAGGACCTTAATGTGCTTCTTCTTGAGCCATTCCTTTGTTGCTTTGGTGGTATGTTTTGGGTCATTGTCATGCTGGAAGACCCATCCACAACCCATCTTCAGGAGGTTCTGATCCAAAATTTTACAATACCTGGCCCCATTAATTAACCCCTCAATGCGGCAAAGACAGACTCTACCTTTAGCAGAGAAACAGCCCCAAAGCATAATGTTTCTACCTCTGTGCTTGACTGTAGGGATGGTGTTCTTAGGGTCATAGTCAGCATTTTTCATCCTCCAAACACAGCTTGATGCCAAAGAGCTCAATTTTGGTCTGCTTTGTTCATAGCCTTTTCTCCCAATCCTTCTCTGTTCATTGTCAAACTTCAGACAGGCCTGTACATTATTTGATCTCCTGCCCACTTAAAGTCAATAAAAATCAAGTCAATTTCTAAGATAATTAAGGTTAATTGTAAAAAATAATTTGTATAATTTCTTTGTAAGTGGCCAAACTTATAAAATCTGCAGGGGATCAAATAACTATTTTTACCATGGTATATTTTCTTTTCACTGATTAATTTACTTTTTTTCTGACAAAGTCATTGATGCAACCTCATTTTGACAAACGTGAATGCAAAGGTAAAACATGCAAAGGTAAAACATGGAGCCCCAAATGCAGGGGAGCAGAGATGATTTTGAGATGCGTGGGCTGAAGCTGCGTGCTGTGGAGAGACGAGAAACGGAGCCGTAGTCGAGGAACGAAAGTGAAAGTTCGAAGCCATTTGATCTGTCCGTGAGAGCGTTGCGCCGAAACGTGAAGCAAAGTCGTAGTCGAGGGACAAAAGCGAGAGTTCAAAGCCATTAAATCCGTCAGCGAGAGCGTTGAGCCAAAACGTGAAACAGAGCTGAAGTCGAGGAGCGAAAGCGAGAGTCAATACCGTTAAATCTGTGAGCGAGGCAACTAATCCAAAACAAGAGATGAGAATCGGGAGAACGAGAAAGTAAAGTGGAGTCGGTAACGTGAAAAACATTAGAGGGCACTTTACGATGAGTCAAAACTGAGACACGTGGAAGGTGGAATGAATGCGTCGCATAGAAGAGGGGAGTAGGAGTCGGACAGCGCATGGGTTTACTATTCTGGTTATAGTGAAGGGGCCAATGAAGCGAGGTGAGAATTTACGTGAGAGTGTTCTTAACGGGATGTCCTTAGTAGCGAGCATGACCCTCTCCCCCACGCGGTACCTGGGCACCTTGGTACGGTGGCGGTCCATCTGTCGTTTGTACAACCTGGATGCTTGCAGCAGGCTTCGTCTAGCTCGTAGCCATGTCCGTTTGCACCGGCGGACGAAATGTTGGACCGAGGGGACCTCTACCTCCTCCTCTTGAGTTGGAAATAGTGGTGGCTGGTAGCCTAGACAGCACTGGAATGGGGAGAGCCCCGTGGAGGCAGACGGCAGGGAGTTGTGCGGATATTCGACCCACGGGAGGAACATACTCCAGGTGGTAGCATCGTGGGTGGTCATGCATCGGAGAGCGACTTCCATTGCTTGATTCTTTCGCTCCGTTAGGCCATTGGATTGGGGGTGAAAGCCAGAAGACAGGCTAGGAGTGGCTCCGATGAGTTTGCAAAAAGCCTTCCAGAAGCGTGACGTGAATTGAGGGCCTCAATCTGAGACTATGTCCGTAGGAAGACCATGAAGACGAAAAACATGGAGGATCAGTTGCTCCGCTGTCTCCTTGGCAGAGGGGAGTCTGGGAAGCGGAACCAGGTGGATGGACTTGGAAAAACGGTCAACAATGGTCATAATACATGTGTTCCCATCTGATGAAGGTAGACCAATTACAAAGTCCAGTGAAATGTGAGACCAGGGGTGGTGCGGTATGGGTAAGGGTCTGAGGAGACCGGCCGGGGGACGGTTGTCATGTTTACAGTGGGTGCAGACGTCGCAAGCTGCCACGAAGCTGGAAACATCCCTCCCCAACGTGGGCCACCAAAAGCGCTGCTGAATGATAAAGCGCGTTCGGGCTGAGCCTGGGTGGCAGGCCAATCTGGATCTATAGCCCCACTCAAGGACCTGTGAGCGTAGACCGAGGAGAACAAAAAGATGATCAGGGGGAACGTTGCTGGGGCCGGGTTCCTGGGTCGATGCGTGCTTAACTTTAGCCGCTGCTACTAGACAACGAGAGGGTAGGATCGTGTCGCATGGCATGGAGTCGTGGGGAAGAATAAACTGACGTGAGAGAGCATCCGGCTTGGTGTTCTTGGAGCCTGGCTGGTAGGACAGCACAAAGTTGAACCTAGAAAAGAACAGGGACCAGCGGGCCTGTCGGGCATTAAGTCTTTTGGCACTGTGTAAGTATTCAAGGTTCCTTTGATCGGTCCATACTAGAAATGGGAGCTCAGTCCCCTCCAGCCAGTGTCTCCATTCTTCTAGCGCTAACTTGATGGCTAGTAGTTCCCGATCGCCCACATCGTAGTTCCTTTCGGCCGGGGACAGGCGACGGGAGAAAAATGAGCAAGGGTGCAGTTTGTTATCCTGTGACGGCATCTGGGACAAGACCCCTCCAACACCGGAGTTGGACACATCTACCTCCACCACGAACTGCCGGGATGGGTCGGGGATGATCAGTATTGGGGCTGAGGTGAACCTTCTCTTGAGGTTGGAGAAGGCTTTCTCCGCCTCCGCGTTCCAATGGAAACGCGTCTTGGAGGAAGTCAGAGAGGTTAGAGGAGCGGCGATGGAGCTGTACCCTCGAATGAACCTGCGGTAGAAATTGGCGAAGCCCAGAAAACGTTGGAGGTCTCGTCGCGAGGCTGGGGTTGGCCAGTTGGAAACCGCTTTAACTTTGGCCGGTTCCATCTCTAGTCGCGAGGGGGAGATGACGAAGCCTAAAAAGGTGGTCAACGTTGTATGAAATTCACATTTCTCTGCCTTGACGTATAAGTTGTTCTCTAACAGTCTCTGTAACACCTGACGAACGTGACGTCGATGCTCCTCCAGGTTGTCGGAAAAAATCAAAATGTCGTCCAGGTTCAGGAAGTCACGGAGTACATCATTTATCAGGCTCTGGAAGACGGAGAGGAGTGTTGGTGAGTCCGAACGGCACTACCAAGTATTCATAATGCCCGGTCGGGGTGTTGAAGGCGGTTTTCCACTCGTCGCCCTCCCTTATACGGACGAGATGTTAGGCATTGCGTAAATCTAACTTCGTGAAGATGGTGGCTCCTTGGAGAAGTTCGAAGGCCATAGACATGAGCAGTAAGGGATAGCAGTTCCTGACTGTTATTGTGTTGAGCCATCTGTAATCTATGCATGGACGAAGGGATGAATCTTTCTTTTTGACAAAGAAAAACCCCGCTCCAGCGGGTGAGGAGGAGGGATGGATGATACCAGCAGCGAGAGCCCCCATAATGTACTCATTCATGACTTATTCCTCTTGGCGAGTCAGAGAGTAGAGTCGACCCTTTGGAGGAGCAATGCCAGGAAGAAGGTCAATGGGACAATCATAAGGCCGATGAGGGGGAAGCGACGTGGCTCGAGTCTTGTTGAAGACCAGCTTGAGATCATGGTACTCGGCGGGGACATTGGAGATGTTAGGGAGATCGTCAGGCTTGGCTGGAGTGGAAGGTAAATGGAGCGCTGAGAGAAGACAAGACCCGGAACACGACGGGCTCCAGCCCATGATAGTGTGCTTGGTCCAGTCAATGTGTGGGCCATGAAGTGCTAACCAGGGAAGACCGAGAACTACAGCAGCATGGGATCTCTCAATAACCAACAGGCAGATCTCCTCAGAGTGTCTTTGACTGCCTCTGATAAACCTTCGAGGAAGACGTCAGACAGGGCCCTGTCGTTCCATCCACTGGTGACGGCGAAGGTCCGAAATTCAATGGCGTAATCATAAGCCGAGCGTGTTCCTTGGCAAAGTCTTAACAACCTGGTCCCGGCCTCCCTGTCGACATGAGAATGATCGAAAACCCTCCTCATCTCCCTGGAGAATGTCTCAAAGTTGCTACAACATGGATCGCGGGCATCCCAGAGAGCCGTGCTCCACTCCCGGGCTCTGCCGGTAAGAAGGGTGATGACGTAGGCCACTCGCGACCGCTCCGAGGAGAAAGTGGAGGCTTGTAGCTCAAAATTCAGCGAACACTGCGAGAGGAACGATCTACATGTACCTGGCTCTCCACCATAGATGGGCGGGGCTGGTAATCGTTGCTCGCATGGAGTCTCTGGGCTTGTGGCACGCGTTGAGGATAACCGGAGCTGTTGCTTCTGAGTGGTGATGTCAGCGAGGGTCTGCCTAGTGGTGAGGAGTTTTTGCTGTTGCTTCCCGAGGAGGGTGCCCTGGCTCACCAGGGCCACCCTCATCCTGTTCTTACTCTGCTGGATCCATCACGTGTGGCCGGATTATTCTGTCACGAGGCGGGCGATGAAGAGGCGAAGAGATGGCTCCAAATGCAGGGGAGCAGAGATGATTTTGAGACGCGTGGGCTGAAGCTGTGTGCCGTGGCGAGATGAGAAACAGAGCCGTAGTCGAGGAACGAAAGTGAAAGTTCGAAGCTGTTTGATCTGTCCGTGAGAGCGTTGCTCCGAAACGTGAAGTGAAGTCGTAGTCGAGGGACAAAAGCGAGAGTTCAAAGCCATTAAATCCATCAGCGAGAGCGCCGAGCCAAAACGTGAAACAGAGCCGAAGTCGGGAGCGAAAGCGAGAGTCAATACCGTTAAATCCGTGAGCGAGGCAACTTATACAAAACGAGAATCGGGAGAACGAGAAAGCAAAGCGGAGTCGGTAACGTGAAAAACATGAAACAAAATGCGAGAATATTGGAGCAAAAACGTACAATAATCCGGCAGCGAGATAGCATGCTGCGCTTCCTTATATCCCGGAAGAAATCAGCGCCAGATGAGAAACCGGTGTGTCGGCGAGTGGGGCGTGTGACGAGAGATGACAGCGTGGGAAAAAACATGGCCGTGTGATGAGAAGCATGACAGCGTGGGAAAGGGAATGTTGGGAGGCAGAGGCGGTCTTTGATCAGCGCGAAAGTGTGACAACCCAGCTGTTTAGTTTCAATCCTGTGAGCTCTCATCACATTGTTAATAGGAAAATGCTTTTACTGTCACTATTACGCAGCATTATAATTTATTCAGGATTTGTCAAGTCAAGTAGGCTTTTATTGTCATTCCAACCATATACAGTTCAGTACAGAGTGAAACAAAACAATGTTCCTCCAGGACCAAGGTGCTACATACATGCAACAACATAAATTAACAACACAACTCCTAACTATGCTAGCTAGCTAACTATGAGCTCTAATTATCTGACTAGCTCAGATATGACAGAGCTATATGATATTTTTTTAAGTTAACCTAAAACAATGTAACATGTTTCAAAACTTTTTATAGCAATGAGGTATGAGTTGAGGTAGTGGGAGGAGAAACAGTAAACATTTGACATTCCTGAAGTAGCAGCAATGATTTTAAAATACTGTGTGTTCAGTCCTGATGTTATTTAGTTTGTCTGAGTAATTTGTGTGTGTGTGTGTGTGTGTTTATCAGACCAGTTCCTGTGTATTGAGAAGACGGATGGCTTGTGGGTAAAAGCTGTTACACAGTCTGAATGTGAGGGCCCGAATGCTTAGGTAACTTTTACCAGATGGCAGGAGGGTGAAGAGTGTGTGTGAGGGGTGTGTCCGGTCAGCCACAATGCTGGTGGCTTTGCAGCGTGTGGTGTAGATGTCTTCGATAGAGGGGAGAGAGACCCCGATGATCTTCTCAGCTGTCCTCACTATCCGCTGTAGGGTCTTGTGTTCCGATATGGCACAATTCCCAAACCAGACAGTGATGCAGCTGCTCAGGATGCTCTCAATAGTTCCTCTATAGAAGGTGGCGAGGATTGGTGGTGGAAGCTGGGCGTTCCTCAGCCTTCTCAGGAAAATGAGACATTGTTGGGCTTTCTTTTGCGGAGAGCTGGTGTTGAGGGACCAGAAGAGGGTCTCCTCCAGGTGGACACCCAGGAATTTTGTGCTCTTGACAATCTCCACAGAGGAGTCATCAATGTTGAGCAGAGAGTGGTCGCTCCGGTTGTGTTGGACAGTTTGTTAATTCCAGTAATTTCCGTTGTTTCTTTTGTTTGATGTATGCCAATGATTGAACCCTTCCCACTTTTCCATGACTATGGGACACTTCTTCCAACATGCTTGTTTAAAAAATGAGAAGCTACTTACTAAGTAGTAGAATTGGTGTCATATGAAACATATGAAACATATTAATCACTGGCGTAATTGGCCAAATCAAAAAGCTCTGAAGTATAGATGTTGCAAATATTCCTCTAATGCAATTTATGGTGTCATCTCAAATATTCAATAAATGAATAATAACTTATTTATAATAATAAAACAACCCTCTAACATACTACAACATATTGTTTAGAAATGACATACGCGCATGAAGAAAATAATTACTTTTTAAAGGTCTTTAATTATAATCTTGCATTTCACATCAATTGAAATTAAAAGGTGTGGAAACATTCAGTCCTTGAATGGGGTTGATTTGTTCTTTCATGTCATGCAAACTGAATAGCTAATTCAGCACTTTCTACATTATGCAAGTGTTCGAAAAGGGAAGTAAAAGCACATGGTGTTTAACAACATTTCCTGAGAATGACCCTTTGACATGTTTTATCACATTTCCTCTGAAAGACCTTTTGACAAAACCTTTTTTTTCTATTAAAGAATGTTTTGTTTTTATTATTTTTGTAACGATATATTTGTTTTAACGTTTTATTTACAGGTAAATAAAACTTTTTATTTAAAAATATTTTCCAGTTCCAAAGGCTTCATTTGTTGCTGTGAAAATTTGTAATAAACATAAAATTAGAATGTAATTGTACTATCATGATGTTCATAAAATGTAAAAGTCGCAGTGATTACTATAGTTACATATTTATCTCACCCATAAGTCAAATGTGTGTGTCTGTTAGATGTTTAGTTCTATTTTATTGACTACCAGCTTCTTTGGCAAGAACACTATTAAGGCTTCCTCTTGAATAAAAATAATGAGTGAGAAACTCCTGAAGGCTGCCTACATACCATACATATCACTGCTCTTAGCATGCATGTAATATTGAATGTTTAAAATCAGATTTTTTTTTTCCTCCCTGGCTCTGTGTACATGGAGTTTACATGTTCTCCCTGTGCCTGGTGGGTTTCCTCCGGGTAACCTGGTTTCTTCCCACAGTCCAAACACATGCAGATTAGACTAATTGGCATTCCCAAATTGCCCTTAGTGTGTGAATGAGTGTCAGTGTGTGTATGCTCTGCAACGAATTGGCACCCTGTCCGGGTAATCTTGCCTTGTGCCCTAAGTCTCCTGGGATAGGATCCAGGCCCCTTGCAACCCTGTATACAGGATAAAGCGGAATAGATGATGAGTGAGTGAGTGTAAAAAATGAATCACAAAAAAAAAAACATTGACTAGGTGTGTCCAAACTTTTTACTGACACTCTGCATAAGTTGTCAGCAAAATCATGACTCAAGCAATATCCAAGAATTTATCCTTATTTTTCTTCATCTTCCCTGAATTGTAATGGTTTTTATGATGAAATCAGTCACGAGTTGATGTGTGGTCTGCTAGAAAAACAATCACCAGTGCCAAAGTGACATAGTGAGAGTTTGGCAAAGGCAGATTTGACACAGGAACTGGCTTGTGTAAGGCTGAAAAATATGGTGCACCAAAAGAGAGTGAAATTATCTGCCGTTTTTGTGCTCCTGCTTAATCTTTTAAACTGCTTTGCTCATCCAGGTAAGTTATCTTGTTCATTTTGGTCTTAAAATAAGCATTTTTAATCCTAGTCAGCAAAATAATACCATATAGAGAAATTGCAAATACTACAACATGTTGTTTTGAAATGTCCCACTCACATTAAGAAAATAATTCCTTTTTTTTTTTTTTTTACTTTTTACCTAATTCAATTTATAGTAATAAGCCAACAGTACAATGATGCAGGGGAAGATGTGTGCTACTAAAATGTTGCGCTAGTGTTTTTTAATTCAGTGCTTGCTAAATTATTTTCATAGATGGAAAATTTTTGATCTACAATGCACAGAAGAACAAATGCTTGTCAGACAACTTGCAGTTTATAACGACGTGTGACCCTCTCAGCTCAAAACAGCAGTTTCGTTGGACTTCTGAGAACCGAATTTTTAATGTTGCCCAGAAGAAATGCCTTGGTGTTGGGAGCAAGACAGAGGGCAATAAACTGCAGTGGTACATCTGTAACACCCGAAAAGACCTCCAAGAGTGGGAATGCACAAACAATACACAGTTTAGCCTGAAGAATGAGTCACTATACTTGTCCCTCCAGGGAGAATCTACTTCTTTAACACTGTCAAGAAAGCAAGAAGTCAAGAGCCAGTGGACGATACATGGAACAACAGACAACATTTGCTCTCAACCATATGAAGGTATTATACTGAAAACAAATTAGTGAGTTTTTTTTTATTTTTTTTTTTTACAAAATTTCTTTTAAAATAGTTTTAATGCTCTAAGTTTTGTACTAAATTACTGTAGCTAAAACCCAATGTGTGTGATTGATTTACTTTACTGTCTGAACTTTACTATTACTTAGCAAGTACAAGTACAAGTCACTTTTTTTTACTCCAAGTCACTTTTTTTACTCCATTTGATTTAACCTGTTTTGATTTTGTGCATTAAGAATGGGATGTTTTTATCATTTCTTGTTGTGTGTCAACTTTTAGGACTAAGACCTAAGTGCCCATTAAGCTGTAACCGTGTTTAGATTATATACGTTTGTAGGCACTTTTTACAGCACTAGGGTTTTTAAAAGCCATTTAACTCCAATTGCAATGAAATATTATTACTTATAAAACAAAACTAATTAATTGTACTCATTTCTAAGAAGAAATATCATTGGTACCATATAAAACTAGTTTGAAGGTCCCATATCTTATCTTGTATTTGCATTTTTGTTTGCCAGTGCTTCAGCTGAAATATACCTCAGATAATACATTTTCAATATGGCAAGCTCCTTTTCCTTCTCTCCTCCTCAAAATGTGCCATTTCAGTATCCACAGAATTATTTATCAGAGCAGTATTTTTTCAGTATACTCTTCCTGGCTTAAAGCCTGTAAAATGTCTAAATATATTTCAACTGTGTTAAGATTGTATTGTCAGGGATATATAAAAATGTCATTATAAAGTTGTTGGGAAACTTGCAAGAGTAAACATGGAGAGAACCTGAGTAACAGGTAGTTCTTTTCTATGTTTACAGAATTGTATACACTTGGAGAAGTTGGCTTTGGGCGTCCGTGTCATTTTCCATTTAGGTACAAAAATAAATGGTATGCAGACTGCACAATAGATGATTCCTCTATCAAACGCCTGTGGTGTGCAATCGAAAGTGTATATGAAGATAATGAGCTCTGGGGTTATTGCCCGACACGTCAAACAGGTACATAAATTTGAAATTTGTTTTAAAAGTGTGTTTGTGTGTGTGTTAAAAATACGTATTCACAGCTTTATTTTATTTACAGATGATTCATGGACCAAGAACCCTCTAACAGGCATGTATTACCAGATAAACAAAGTGTCTGCACTTACCTGGTATCAGGCCAGAAAAAGCTGTCAGCAGCAGGGGGGAGACCTGGCGAGCATCACTGAGCCCCACGAGCAAACCCTCATATCAGGTACTATCTGTATAGATACAATATATACACTGTGTCGATATATAGATAGCATTCAGATCCACATTCTCATTGGTCTTATTCACACAGGTTTGACTCAGGGGAATGGCCCAGTGCTGTGGACAGGGCTAAACAGTTTAGATGCTTCAAGTGGATGGCACTGGATCAATGGGCAACCTTTACGCTATTTAAACTGGCTAAGTGGTGAGTATTTAACTGCAATATACAGTCCCTTCTGAGGTAAACCTGAAAGCGAATCAGTGTCATGTTTGCCGTAATACAGGAACATTTATTTAATCTGTGGATCCATTCATTCATTTCTTCAATCTTTTGCTTTGAAAAAGGACAACCATCTTTTCAACCAGGCCGAAGCTGTGGGGCAGTTAATCAGCAATATGATTCCAAATGGTCCACTGATGATTGTTCTGCAAGACATGGATATATTTGCCAGAAAGTCCTCAACACTCCCACTATTCCACCAAGTAACCAGTCACTTATTATGAAGTTTTTTATTTGAATTTAACAAAACATAGCTTGTCTTTGCCATTTTTAATTGTTGTATTTTGTCACTTCTCGTCCAGTTGTGCACACAGGTTCGTGTCCCAGACCATGGATACCTTACTTAGGTCACTGCTATTATCTTAATCGTGCCAAAAAAACATGGTTGGAGGCAAAAGATTCCTGTCGGCGTGATGGTGGGGACCTGCTGAGCATTCTCAGTGTAGAGGAACAAAGCTTTGCCATCTCACAACTTGGATACTGTGAGTTTCAATGAGGATGCTTCTAATTATTTTATGAAATTAAATAGTTTATTCTGTGTGGTTTTTCAGTAAGATATAAAAACTGAGAACTAAAAAAATATATTTCCTTTATCTAATTGTGATTTATGTAATTTTGTGTTTAAATATGCTATTTGTTTAACTAAATAATAATTGCAACATGCTTCAAAAATAAGTGTATTTAAAAAATAATTAAGTTAGCGCTGGTTGATGCAAATTAAGCTAATTTGCCTAAACTAATTACTGATGAACAAGCAGTAAATAAATCTTAGTATCAACAAGACAAATTCAGTTCATGAAACTACCTTGACATAAAGCCTTTATAGTGCGGCTGAATCAGATTCATATTTTTGTACTGTAAATATGAGTAATACCATCTATCCACTCATCTATTATCTATACAGCTCTTTGAAGGGTTGCAATAATCCTGCAGGATATCCCAGGGAACAGAAAGACAGGGCACACTCTGAATTGACACTCTGACTGGCACTAATACATTTAATTTTGTGATGTATAACGGGTTCGACCCTTGTGCATGAGTGGCACCAAAGACACACGGACACGAAGCAGGTCTTACGGGGAAAAGGGTAATTTTATTTAGGAAAATGGGGTAGGAAAGGGTTTAAAGAGGGATAAAAGAGGAAGGAAAAGAGTTGAGGTGTGCATGTGCATGTCCGTTGGCAGTGCCATGCTGGCATGCAGGGCACACAGCTGGCGAAATGTGGCAGACAGAGTGGCAGACTGGAGCACGCAGGGGAAGCACTCCTGCATGCTCACATGATGACCACCTCTCCCGCTGACACAAGCCAAGACCGCCTCCTCCCAGCTCTCTCTGTTTGCTTTCCCGGCTGGGATCAGGAACCTTAATGCAGCAAGTACTCCTAGTGGCCTTTTCCTCTTCGGTGCGAAGGCAGGCTCTGCGCGGGAATGAAGGTGCCGCGGGAGCTCAAGCAGCTCTTTCCCACGCTGTCCTCTCGCGAACATCAAAGGGCGGCAATCTGGTCTCCTCTTTAAAGTCTCTGGGGTGCGTAACATCGCCCTGCTCGTGTGCCACTGTCTGTAGTTCCACTGCACGACTCTTTGCTGTGTTTCTGGACCCTGGACCACCCCAAGCCCGAGGTCCATTAGCGTTGATTATCGACAGCCTTCGCACACCTGCAGAAGAGGGGGCCACCTACGTAGGGAGCCTTGTAGGGAGGCACGCCCATCACAGGCGGACGGCATGACAGATGTTAGATGTTTTCATGGGTTATAACAAGATAAACTGTGTATTGTCCAATAAATCTATAGATAATTTAGGTTGTTTTTTCTATGCAAAACCACCTTGCCCACAAATTGACCTTTAATTGACCAATTAAAACTTATTGTACTTGATTCTGTGACTTAAGTCTTTAGACATTGTAATTATACATTGTGTTATCAGCTTTCAAAGGTGCTTTTCTGTGCTGCACTGTACCGTGAAACCATTTGTGTTCACGATATTGTGATACTGCAGTTCAATACTTTGAAGCAGTGGTAGGTCAGTCAGTCAAGGCTCTGGCTTACTGATTGGAGGGTCGGGGTTGGAGCCATGCCACCTTAAGTTAACCACTGTTGGGTCCCTTAATCATACACCCCATACAACTGAGCCACTGCATGCAGTGCCAGTTCCAAGTCATGTTAGAAAATGGGGGGCTGTGACAGGAAGGGCATCCGGGCATAAAACCTGTACCAGATCTTGTCGATCGAAAGATCCAATGTGGTGACCACAGGACAATATGCAGCTCAATATTATATAATTTAACTAACTAAAATAATGAATTAATAGTGATTTACATTTGAAACAGAAATAATGCTGATATGTCTGTAACTCAAACAAAAACAAAATTTGTCCTTTGTTTTAACAAAATTAAACAGTAAAGACAGATGAGTTGTGGATCGGCTTGAATGACCTCAGGACTGCAATGTATTTTGAGTGGAGTGACCATTCCAGTGTCCCTTTTGTCTCATGGGAGATAAATGAACCAAGCCACAATGCTGACAATAAAGAGGACTGTGTTATAATGAGAGGAGAGGTACATTTTCTGCTTCACAAACTCATCCCATATATTGTGAGCAGGGCTTATTCAGAACCACCAGTAGATCTGTGAAGATTGTAGATTAGCATGTGTAACATTTAGGGATACAATTGCTATTTCAAATGCATCTTTTTCTAGGAAGGCAAGTGGGCTGATGAAATGTGTAAAAACAAGTATGGATTCATCTGTAAGAAAAATGCACATTCGGCACCATCTACTAATGATACAGTTATCACAAGTCCTGGCTGCAAGCCTGTAAGTGTTTGCATTTTGAAGTGTTAATTGGTTATGAGATTGTCTTTTCATTTCTATTTATCTGTGCAATATGTCTTCAGTATATTTGTGCAAATAGAAACAGTATTGTTATTGTCACAATATAAATTAATGTATCACTATAATTCTATTTTAATAACTTTAATAATCAAGGGCTGGACCAGATATGGATACTACTGCTACTTCATAGGAACTGAAACTAAAACCTTCGATGAGGCCAAACAGATGTGTGTGAAATCTGAATCTTATTTGGTTGACATCACAACCAGGTCAGAGCATTATTGTCATGAAAATTTTTGCCCTGGATTCTAAACAAAATTCAATTCATGTGATTTTAAAACATGTAGGTCAGGCATGCTTTTCAAGTGGCTCTATGTCTGTTCCTATCAGAGTTGAAAATGCTTTCCTGGTCAGCCTGGTAGGAATGCGACCAGAGAAGCACTTCTGGATTGGGCTCTCTAATACCAAAGATCGACACACTTTTGAGTGGACTAACAGCCAAAAGGTTTTGTACACTCATTTCAATGCAGGAATGCCAGGTAAATTTTAATTAGGGGTATCCAGTCTATAACATTGTTTCAGCACACATTACAAACCCATTAATTCTTGTGTAATCAATAATACAAAGCTGAACATAGCTGTAATCTTCAAACCACAGGGAGGAAACAAGGCTGTGTCGCCACAGCCACAGGAACATTTGCTGGATTATGGGATGTGCTGAGTTGCACAAATAAAGAAAAATATATTTGTAAGCAGATGGCCATGGATGTTATCACTACTCCAGCCCCCACAACCATCCCTGCTCCCAACTGCAGCAATGAATGGTTCCCACTCATGAACAGAGACTTCTGTGCAAAGGTATATTGGGGGTACAGTAACTATGATTATGTAGCAGTTGTGTGGGTGAGGTTATGTGCGTGTGTATGCACAGTACCAGTCAAAAGTTTGGATATACATTCTTATAAGGTTATTCTTTATTTTCATTGTTTCCACAATTGTTTATTAATTCTGAAGCCAATTAAATAATATGAAATTATTAGAACATATAAGAAATATAAGTTCATGTAAGACATAGTCAACAAAAATATGTAAAATACTTCAGAATATGTTTTATTTTTGATTCTTCAAAGTAGCCATATTTTGGTAACCACCTTTTTCTTGGCCCAAGCAAGTCTCTTCTGCTTGTTGCTCTTCTGAATTACTTTGTTACTTTGCTGCAATTTGACCATGAAGACCTGACTCATAAGGTGTCCTCTCAACAGTGGATGTTGAAATATGTCTACCACTTGAACACCGAGAAGAATTTACCAGTATGTGGGCTCTAATCTAATGCTGCAAATCCGTGATTTTTGAGGCTGGCATTCTAATGAATTTATCCTTTGCAGCCAGGTAGCTAATGGTCTTCTTTCCCTGGGATGATCCAGTTTCATCATAGCATCTGATGGTATTGCAGACTGCTTACTGTAGTTCTTGAGATTTTTTGGATAGCTTGACCTTCATTTTTTAAAGTAATGAATTGAAACAAATGAACAAATTTTCTTAGCATAATGTGGATTTGTGCAGCCATTTTAGTAGCACTAATAGGGGTATTGATTCTGTACTCACTCATTATATGCACAAGACATTAAGAAGGCAAGAAATGCCACAGACAAACTCTTGAAAACCAAGAGAATGCCATAGGTGTGCAAAGTTGTCATCAACACTACTTTTGATGATATCTTAAAGTGTAAAACCTTCTGAATTGTTTAACACTTTTATGTTATCATAATTCCATGTTTTCATAATTCCATGTTGAAACATTACATGTTTGTCCATAGTTTGGATATCTTCAGTATAAATGTGTGTGTGTGTGTGTGTGTGTGTGTGTGTGTGTGTGTGTGTGTCTAAATAAGACAATAAATAAATAAATAAAACAATCAGAGAAATGGAGATTGATAATAGTCTACTGTCTGTATGCACATTTTATGATTTTTATGCTCCGATTTAACCAGTTGTTGGCAAATGTTTTGTTCAAGATATTTGATGTGGAAGATGAACAAAAGAAGACCTGGTCTGAAGCTCTCGAATTTTGCAGAGCACTTGGGGGTGATCTACTTAGTATCCACAGTCTTTCTGATTTTCAATTGACTAACAACATCAGGTAAAATTGCAAATCTATATAAATAAAATAATTTTGGTCAGAACTTGCTCTTTCAAAGATATCTTTATGTTTCATACATTGGAGGACGAGAAACCAGTCTCAGAAAAATGTCTTTCTATATGTCTGTCTGTAGGTCTGTCCAGCCAGGTTTGCAAAACTGTCTTGACAGAATTTAATGAAACTTTGCCAGTCCTTTGCTATTTACCTGAAGTTAACCCTGTGCCATGAATTAACTCTAAGTGGGCAAACTGAATCTTCAAAGATTTACGGACAGATCCTTGCATGTTTATTATTGCTCGTTAAATTAGTTTAAAACCAGTTTGTCTCATATGTTCCGAAACCGTGATGCTAATTAATGCAATGATGTGGGACGCCACTATGAGAGAAAACATGAGTCATTAGAGCAAACATATCCACAGCAGTCCGAGGTCAGGACATGTAAAATATCTGAACTGACAGCCCATTGGTACGCGCTCTTTGTATTAGTGTCATGATTTACGCTCTATCTGCTCCGTTTTTTTCACGCTGTCACTTTTTCTCCATGTGCTCATGTTTACACTATCCTGTCTGTGTCCTTCCCACGCCCCCGCTTCCACCTCGTCTGTACACCTGTCTTGAATTAAGCGCTGAACGCTGCTTAAATCACTGGATTATTGTGCGTTCTTACCTTCGCGTTTTCTTTGTTTGTCTTCACGTTGCCAGTTCGCTTTGTTTTTTGTTTTTCTTTTCTGCTCTCATAGCGGATTTGTTTACCTCGCTCTTTGATCTCCCGGTTTTGACCTTGCGCTTCCTCTTCTGGTTTTTCGGCTTCTCGTTCACGTTTTTGGATATATCGCCTTGCTGTTTGATCTTACGGTTACTAAAACTCCGCTCGTCTTTTGGATTTCGACTCTCGCTTTCCGTTTTGGCTCTGATGTTTCGCAGACTGACTTTTTGGTTTCCGACCCTCGCTTTCACTCCTCGACCACGCCCCCTTCCAAGCCTGCTGTTTCTCTTCCACGTTTGGATCCATCTCGCTCCGCATCGCCTTGTGACTGAATATATGAATATGAATCCAGCGATTTTGACCGCATGAGAGGTGCCCTGATCGGAGCGCATCAACAGGAGCTGCTCTCCACTAAGCAGTCACTGGCAGATGTCACTTCCCAGCTCCAAAGGCTCAGACTCTCTTCTGCATCAAGTGGGACTTCTGGTGAGCAAGGAGAGCGATGCCTCCCCGCTCCCCCCACCTATGAAGGAGATCCAGGAATGGCATGCTCCTTTCTCTCCCAGTGCTCGCTCATCTTTGAACTCCAGTCCTCCACCTTCACCACGAAAAATTCGAAAGTGGCATACGTCACCACAATTCTCGTCACCACAATTCTCGTCACTACAATTCTCGTCACTACAATTCTCGTCACAGGACGAGCCCGGGAATGGAGCACCATGCTCTGGGATGCCCGCGACCCCTGCTGCTCCAATTACGAGAGCTTTGCCAAGGAAATGAAGAAAGTGTTCGACCATTCAGGTGATGGCAGGGAAGCTGGACGTAAACTACTGAGACTCCGACAAGGCATACGCTCAGCCTACGACTACGCCATCGAGTTCCAGACCCTGGCGCTTTCCAGTGGATGGAACGATTGAGCCCTGTGCGATGTGTTCCTCGAAGGCTTAACTGAGACGCTCAAGGATGAACTAGTCTCCCATGAACTACCCTCGTCACTCCAGGGGCTAATTGATTTGGTCGGCCAAGTGGATTCAGGTCTCCGCCTTCGTAGACCTACCCGGTTTTCTCCACCCAGGGCTCTTCCTCGACCCCCCTCTCCACAAGCTGTCCCCCAGGACGAGCCCATGTGTGAGGATGAAGTTACCCTGAGGAGCTTGACCTTCCAGGATGCTACTTCATGGAAAAAGTTCCTGTCCCCCAGAGGAGAGATGACGCCGTCGAGTGGAAGGGGCCTGTTTTCTCATCGGTCTCAAGCAATCACTCTGAGCAAACGTCATTGTTCATCATGGAGGGATCCCACGCCACGATTGTCCTGGGGCTGCCCTGGTTAATCCGTCACAACCCTCAGATCGATTGGACCAGGAACTCGATTTCGGTCTGGAGCTCATCATGTTCCATGACCTGCCTACGAGCTGCCACCACGTCATGCCCCGGTCCTGCCCCCGCAGGGGAACCACTGGACCTCACCCACGTTCCCACAGAATACCATGAACTCAAGGAGGTTTTCAGTAAATCCCACACCATCTCCTTGCCTCCCCACCGCCCATACAACTGCGCCATCAACCTGCTCCCGGGCACCAGACCACCCAAGGGCCGCTTGTACTCACTGTCTCCCAAGGAATGCGAGACTATGAACCAATACATCACTGAGACTCTCGCAGCAGGCATTATTCACCCCTCCTCCTCCCCAGCAGGGGCTGGATTTTTCTTCGTGGGCAAAAAGGATGGGTCCCTTCGTCCGTGCATTGATTACAGGGGCTTAAATGACATCACAGTCAAGAACCGATATCCTCTCCCATTAATGGCTACTGCCTTTGAACTCCTCCAAGGAGCCAAGATTTTTACCAAACTAGATTTATGCAACGCGTATTACCTCGTCCACATCCGAGAAGGAGATGAATGGAAGACGGCCTTCAACATGCCCACAGGACACTACGAATACATGGTGGTCCCCTTTGGCCTGACTAATGCCTCAGTCATCTTCCAGGCCCTTATTAATGATGTTCTCAGGGATTTCCTCAACTCCTCAGTATTCGTTTACCTCGACGACATCTTGATCTTTTCTCGGGACCTTAAGGAACACCAACACCACGTTCGGCAGGTACTGAGACTGCTGGAGAACAATCTGTACGTCAAGGCAGAGAAATGCGAGTTCCACGTCATGTCCACCACGTTGCTCGGGTTCATCATTGGCCCCAAGAGCATCAAGATGGAACCCATCAAGCTTCAAGCCGTTGCAAGCTGTCCCACTTCAACCTCACAACAAGAACTTCAGAGATTTCTGGGCTTTGCCAACTTTTACCGCCGCTTCATTTGGGAATACAGCTCTATAGCTGCCCCCTTAACGACTCTCACGTCCCCCAAGAACGACTTTCACTGGAACTTGGAGACAGAGAGGGCCTTTGCTGAACTCAAGTAGCATGTAACATCTGTGTGAGGTCCAAACACGCCAACACGGCAACCGCAGGGCCTCCTCAGGCCTCTGCCGATTCCACACTGCCCATGGTCCAACATCGCCGTGGACTTCGTTAAAGGGTTACCTGCGTCCAATGGCCACACCTGCATCATGACGGTGGTGGATCGATTTTCGAAAGCCACTCACTTTGTTCCATTGCCAAATCTGCCATCCGCCAAGGAGACCGCCGAGCTCATGATCAATCATGTCTTCAAGCTCCATGGTCTCCCAAAAGACATTGTCTCAGATCGGGGTCCACAGTGCGCCTCACGATTCTGGAAGGCCTTTTGTTAGCTAATTGGGGCCACTCCCAGTCTGTCCTCAGGGTTTCACCCCCAACCAAACGGTCAAACCGAGTAGAAGAACCAGTCCCTTGAAGTTACCCTGAGGAGCTTGACCTTTGCAGGATGCTACTTCATGGAAAAAGTTCCTGCCTTGGGTGGAGTACGCCCACAACTCCCAGATCTCATCATCAACCGGCCTGTCACTATTCCAGTGCTGTTAGGGGTTTCAGCCACCCCTATTCCCGTCTCAAAAGGAGGAGGCCAATGTTCCGTCCGTCCAAGCCTTCATCCAACGCTGCAAGAGACCCTGGCTTCAAGCAAGAAAGACGCTATTACACGTCGGCAACAGGTACAAGGCTCAAGCAGACGTCAGGCGCTCTCAGGCCCTTAAGTACAGAGTGGGGCAGAGAGTCATGCTCTCTACCCCTAAAGACTCTCGTAAACTCTCTCCCCGATACATTGGACCCTTCACTGTCACCAAGGTTGTCAACCCATGCGCAGTTACGCTCTTGCTCCCTTCAACGATGCGACGGATCAATCCTACGTTCCACGTTTCCCAGCTATGCGGTCTCGCCTCATGCCCATTAAGCTTTCTGCCTCACGTCTCGGATTTGTTTGCCTGCTCTTTGATCTCCTGGTTTTGACCTTGCGCTTCCTCTTCTGGTTTTTCGGCTTCTCGTTCACGTTTTCGGATATATCGCCTCGCTGTTTGATCTTACGGTTACTCTCACTTTTCGTTTTGGCTCTGACATTTCGCTGCTCCTCGACCACGTCCCCTTCCAAGTCTGCTGTTTCTCTTCCGCGAGGAAAATCTTTGCATATTCATATCATTAAAACACAAAATGCGAGCAGTTCAAAAATTATATCAATTACAGATTTAATATTGAAAGTAAGAGCATTGTAACATGGACAATGTGACAAAACTCAGAATTGGGACTAAACCCCTGTGTGGCTATAAGAAAACAACTTGTTAATGAGACTTACAAAAAACGCTTAAATTTGCTAGGAAGAAAATTATTGGACTTTGGAGGATAGGAAAAATGTTGTGTGGTCTGATGAGTCCATATTGACCATTTTTCAGAGCAATGGGGGTGTCTAGGTTAAAAGCACAAGAATTGATGCACACATCATGCATATTGCCTACTGTACAAGCTACTGAAGACAGTGTTATTATGTGGGATTGCTTTAGTTGGTCATATCTAGGCTCAACAACAACATGTGGCAGTTTTGTTTTAATATGTCTGCTTCGAATATGTTCCTAAAATGTCGTATGGGGCAATTGTTCAAAAAGACTATGGGTTAGCTCATTTGTTTCACCCTAATCCACTATAGTGTTGAGAAGGTGCAAGCATTATGGACATGTGTATTTATATCTGCAGGAACCAAGGGGCATGGATTGGGTACAGCATTCAGGATCCCTCTGTTGGTTGGGTATGGAGTGATGGATCCCCTGTAAATATTGCTTGCTTTTTAATCTGCAACACATTCCTTACTTATTCATTTATTCCAAAAATATACAGTATGTTTGTATTGACCAATCTTTTTTTATTCAGACATCTTTTGAAAACTGGCAAGAAGGTGAACCTAACAATTACAACAATGTGGAAAACTGTGCTGAAATTACTTTTTGGTGGTGGCGACAAAGAGCTGAATGGAATGACCTTCACTGTGAAGACAAAAAGAACTGGTGTTGTCAAATTCGTAAAGGTAAGGAGACCTTTCAATGTCACAAAAACATGGTTTTTGAAACCACAGCATATTTTAGCAAATTATTTTTAGTTATAACTTATCAAACTTCACTATATATTGTATTTTGTGCTTTTAAAATTATATTAGTAATTTCAAGCCACAAACTATTCATGCTTTTAGCAGACGGTATTGATTGATTTAACTTGGTAGTGCTATACCTTCTTAGATTCTGCTGGGATAGCACAAAAGAATGCATTTCACAGAAGACTTATGTGCACAGAATAAATTTGGTATTTAAATTATTTTCTTTCTGGGCAAGTTCTAGCATGGCTTTTGTTATGAGCCATACTACCTTTAAGCAACCCACATTAGAAAGTGCTATGTGGAAATGTAGAGGTTTGATTTTTTTTTTTTTTTTTTGACTTAGCTAAAATGGTGGTATTGTGTGTGTTTTACTGCAGTGAAGATTATTTCATATATCAATATTTATGTGTTTTTGGGTAATCATGAACAAACAACATGATAGTGTTGGCTGGTGGATTTTAAAATTGAGGAAGCACAGCCAAGGCCCAAACTATCTGCAGCCAAGGCCCAAAGTACATGTTCTTGCTCACACAAGCAGAGATAATCTGTTTTGGCTTTTGGATTACATCAGTCTTGGCTAGTAGTAATCACCCAGTAGGAATCATCAAGAAAATCATTGAAACACCACACAAATTAAAAAAAAAATTAATTAATTAATTTATTAACTAATTCATAATTTAAAAAATGAGGTTGACAACATTAGCAGTGTCAGTCATGTCATGCTAAAAAGCTGACATGCATTGAGACATAAAAAATTTAACACCTGTTGTAACTACAAGTACCCTGCTAATCCGTAGTTGACTGACTGGTGCTTATATGTTGGAGTTTGAAATGCCCACATTATACAGTCATATATTATACTGTATACTTAACTTTGTGTTTCACAGCAAAATGTGTGGCACAATTCTTCTGTTTTGTTATGCACTGTACAATGCACAATGTTACCAATTTATTGGACATATTGAACTTAACTTGGAACTAGGAACTGCACAGTATGTTACTGTATATTTATAAACTGAATTCAAATGAAATGGCATTGAGATTTTTTTTTCTTTACTTATCTGCCAATTTTATTTATTTTATTTTATTTTTTACTTTAAAAATCTTTATAGTTTTACATTTCGTACAGCCATTATTTAATGTGGTGCTATAGTTTTTGGCAGCTGTTCTAAAATCTGAGTGTATTTTCAGTAGAGACATATGTGCTCTGTTTTGTGTTTTTATAGGAGTTACACCAAATGAAGTGGAAATTGCAACAAAAAGTAAATCTTCTACAAAATCTGCAATATACTTTCCACTTTTTATCTTTTATCACCACTGATTACTGAAAAGATTTTCATAAACAATTCTGTTTTCTCCCTACATTTGTAGCATATAATAAAACAGATGATGGCTGGATTATATTCAATGATAATCAGTATTATATCTCTGAATATACGTTTGTCTCTATGGAAGAAGCCAGAATGTTCTGTAAGCAAAAACATGGTGATCTTGTGACCATCAATGATCAGAAAGAAAGATTATTTCTATGGCATCAGGTAATATGGCTAATATAGAGCTGTAACATGTCATTGCCATTTTCATACTTCATTAAATATTATTTAATTTCCTTTTTTTTCAGGCTAAATCACATATGGATTTTTATATTGGCATGATAGTTGATCTCGATAAGTCTTTCACGTGAGTATTAAATTTACTGACAGTAAAGGACATTATTGTAAATATATTCCTAAAACCAAAAATAAATTATTCAATATATGTATGAACTACAAGGTGGTTGGATGGATCTCCAGTTGTATTTGAGGCATGGCAAAAAAATCAGCCTGCTGTTTTGAATGATGAGGAGCGTTGTGTAAAGATGGCTTCTAATCAAGGTAAGACAGTCATCGAAAA
Organism: Clarias fuscus; assembly: GCA_030347435.1. Taxonomy (NCBI): domain Eukaryota; kingdom Metazoa; phylum Chordata; class Actinopteri; order Siluriformes; family Clariidae; genus Clarias; species Clarias fuscus. Next base: position 11,811,185 of record CM059205.1, read on the forward strand.
TGATAAATAAAATGTAAAAGTATGTGGACACCTGACAAACACATGTGATAGAAAAAAAGATTCAAGAGAGTGAAGGAGGATTTGAAAGGGAGGATTGTGAGGTAGTGGATTTCATAAAAAATGAAGGTGCATTGCTGCATGAGCAAAATTAGAAATTCTATATTGCTTCACATTGCAGCTGCTGTAAGAGTGTTTTGAAGAAATGGCTAAATACAGAGATGGCAGAACTTGACTGCAGTGACAAGAGATAGCTAAAAGTTTAAAGGCAAAATTTTTAAAAGATGAAAACACGAAACCAACTTTCCCTAAGCTTGAATTGGTCATATGAGCATGTGGGACAGTTAAGGAGCGTCTATTAATCTGTTTCGAATGGAGGTTAGGTCAAAAACATGTGAACAATCTAGCAAAAAAATCTGATTTGGTCAATAAATGGGTCTGTTTTAACTGGTATGTGAACGTAGCCTAAGGGTCCCAAACTTGTTATTATTATACTCCAGTGTAATAATATCTATGTGTACAGGGCCTATGGTATGATTGTGAACTAAGATCTCACACGTGGTCTCAACCTCTACCCCCCTGATGAGATGAATTGGAATGATCACATCCCATGCCTATTCGTATGGCCCCATTATACTCTTGGTAATGAAATAGCAAATCCCCAAAATATAGCTCAAAAATCAAGTAGAAAGCCTACCCAGAATAGTGGAGGTTTTCATAAGCACTGTGGACGAAATATGTGGTCATATGGGGTGTATTGATCATATTTGTGTTATGTCTGGTGTTATATTTGTATTTTTTATTGGTAACTTATACAACCAGTCTAACAGACAGGTGTCTTCTTAAGGGCTCTGGGAGAGTATAAATTGTGGTGAACGAACAAATTTTATCTGCAAACGAAGTGGCGCTGTCGAAGTCAATTCCACTGCTGCCCCCATTGAGCCGCCCAAGGGAGGCTGTGCTCCTGAATGGGTCAAGTTTGAGTCAAAGGTAAATGAGCATTTATATTAAATAGTAAATAGTATATTTATGTATAGTAAATTACACTATATTATGGTAATAATAACTGGACTACAAACATTGTGCAAACTCAGATCAGTAAAATGGACATATATTCAGTAAAAAGGGCTACAGTATATTCAGAGTGCAGTTATGTACCCACATTTAGACTTCACACACAACAATTGACATACAACATACACTGTATATTTTCACTGTGCCATAATATATTTAACAAAAAGTAAAGGCATGTGCTTAAAACTAAGTATTTAAGTAGGATTTAAGTAGGTACAGTAAGTTGCAGCCAGTTGCTACTCATCACAAGCCCTTGATTGATTGATCATTAGCAAGTGTGAGACCTCTAAAAAAAAAAGCAGAAGTTTTAGCAGTTTGGTGGTCTGAGGCATTCAGATGTGGGTTAACACAATGCCAAGCAGAAAGGGCACAAACAAGTTTCAGACCCTACAGGCTGCATTGAGCATGTTACGTTTTATGGTCATGAAAACACAACTAGAAGTACACTGTTTGGAAGGGTTGCCGTAAGAAAGCCTCTTCTGTCTTAAAAGAGCATGAAAGAATGAAAGCAAGTTTGCAAAACTGCATCTGAACAAATCACAAAGCTTCTGAAACAGTTTTGCACAGATAAGACCAAAGTGGAGTTGATTGGCCTTAATGCCCAGCACTGTGGTTGGAGTTGAAGATCTGAAGATCTGTAATTTTCCCCCTAACATTAATGACCGTTATTATCTTTCTACAAACCATACAAAAGACTTAAATTTTGAAAAGTATCAAATCTGTACGCATATCTAAAACAAATAAATAAACAATAATCGGTACTGAATGCTCATTTGTTTGAAAAAAAAAAAGGGGGGGGGGGTGGTTGTCACCACACTGTAGGTATGTGCATAACAACTCTGCTTGTGTCCTTACAGTGTTATAAAATAGAACTGGAGCTGAAAACATGGCTTGAAGCCAGATCATACTGTAGAAGTCTTGGAGGAGATCTATCTTCTATTACTAGCAGACTTCAGCAAGGTAATTTCTGTCATAAAACTATCAGCCACGCTTAGTTTGTTCTGCTTTAATTCGTTTAATTGTTTACAGTCATTTACAGACTGGTGACAACTGATCAGATAAAGTAGGACACTGCATAGCTATCTGGAGAAATTAATCAACATTTGCTGTCCTTTAATGCCAGATGGTTTGAAAATGTATTTACAGATTTACATTTACACCAGTAGATACAGTGTACCTTATTTGCTAATTAACTAGCGGGTGTCAGAGAAAGCAATGCTGAATTTTCCTCCTTCTTTAAGTAATTTTTATGTACTTGTGAGTACTCATCCAACAATAAAGAGTGAGTTACTTAACATGTGTAACATTAAAGGACATTTTAGCACTTGGCATTCAAATGTAAATCACTGATTCAACTTAAAAGACAAACACACAATGTACTTTACATTGTCTCACATTAATGGCAAACAGGTGAAGACATTCATTCCTTACCTATTCCTTCTTTTATTTGACTTCCCTTACACACATCCCTGTAAGCAACTGTGAATTATTTAGGTTAATAACAAAAAACTAAAAAAAAAAAAAAAACACACCAAAGGTTTACATTTACATTATTGATCATTTAAGAATGATGGATTGCAGTCCCAAAGCAGTAAAGAACTATACTTTACATTGCTCAATGCTATAACTCGGAGTATTATTCCGAATATTTTTTCCATTGATAGTGAAATGAAGATAAATGAAATAAATACAGTATATAAAGTATTATACAACTGTTAGTTCTCGTCAAGCAATCGGATTGGATGAGCAGCATAATGTGTTGACAGAGTATAGTAGCACCAGTAGGATGTGTACACACGTGGACAAAATTGTTGGTACCCTTCGGTCAATGAAAGAAAAACTCACAATGGTCACAGAAATAACTTTAATCTGACAAAAGTAATAATTACAAAAAAATCTATGAATGTTAACCAATGAAAGTCAGACATTGCTTTTAAACCATGCTTCAACAGAATTATTTAAAAAAATTAACTCATGGAACAGGCCTGGACAAAAATGATGGTACCCCTAGAAAATGCTGAAAATAATGTGACCAAAGGGACATGTTAATTCAAGGTGTGTCCACTAATTAGCATCACAGGTGTCTACAATCTTGTAATCAGTCAGTGGGCCTATATATAGGGCTCCAGGTAGTCACTGTGTTGTTTGGTGACATGGTATGTACCACACTCAACATGGACCAGAGGAAGCGAAGGAAAGAGTTGTCTCAGGAGATTCGAAAGAAAATTATAGACAAGCATGTTAAAGGTAAAGGCTATAAGACCATTTCCAAGCAGCTAGATGTTCCTGTGACTACAGTTGCACATATTATTCAGAAATTTAACATCCATGGGACTGTAGCCAACCTCCCTGGACGTGGCCGCAGGAGGAAAATTGATGACAAATCAAAGAGACGGATAATCCGAATGGTAACAAAAGAGCCCAGAAAGACTTCTAAAGAGATCCAAGGTGAACTTCATGCTCAAGGAACATCAGTGTCAGATCGCACCATCCGTCGTTGTTTGAGCCAAAGTGGACTATATGGGAGACGACCAAGGAGGACACCATTGTTGAAAACAAATCATAAAAAAGCCGGACTGGAATATGCCAAACTACATGTTGACAAGCCACAAAGCTGTCCTATGGACAGATGAGACAAAAATGGAACTTTTTGCCAAGGCACATCAGCTCTATGTTCACAGACGGAAAAATGATGTCACGGGCATCACTAGAGAGAAAACACGTAGATCCAGTAGCAGAGAGAGGCAGAGAGAATAATCAACCAAGAGACACTTACAGCCAGTACAAGGGCGTCTTGGTCTGAGAGAACCAGGAAGTGTAGGGAGGCAGCACACAACTCCACGTTAGTGAGGTCAAAGCTTCCAGTGCACGTAATCCAATCTCGTAGCCAAAAATCGGAAGCAGAGTTCAAAACCAGTAGATCCAATGAATGCAAATCCAGAAGCAATAAATCCAGGGGCAGGCAGTATCGTAGTCAAAACGTGAGCGAGGTTCAAAGCCGGTAATCCAAATAGCAATAAATCCGTAACGCGAAGACAAGGACGAAAACGATAAACCAGGCGGGGTCGTAACCGATAAACTGTGGCAAAACAAACGCGAGAATAAAGGCATGAACGGCACAATAATCTGGCAATAAGTGGTTGTCCTGCAGCGCCTTAAATACACCTGACTGATTAATCCAAAGCGGCAGCAGGGGAGCTCGAGCCGTGATTGAGGCGGCAAAAAACAAGAGGCGGCGCGGAGCTGGAACAGGAGTGCTTTAGACTGCTTGTGGAGGTGCTTATGTTGTGGGCGAGATCTGGCGTGTCGTGACAAATGAAGCATATGAAGAAAAGAACACTGTCCCTACTGTGAAACATGGAGGCTCTGTTATGTTCTGGGGCTGCTTTGCTGCATCTGGCACAGGGTGTCTTGAATCTGTGCAGGATACAATGAAATCTCAAGACTATCAAGGGATTCTAGAGAGAAATGTGCTGGCCAGTGTCAGAAAGCTGGGTCTCAGTCGCAGGTCATGGGTCTTGCAACAGGACAATGACCCAAAACACACAGCTAAAAACACCCAAGAATGGCTAAGAGGAAAACATTGGACTATTCTAAAGTGGCCTTCTATGAGCCCTGACCTCAATCCTATTGAGCATCTTTGGAAGGAGCTGAAACATGCTGTCTGGAAAAGGCGCCTTCAAACCGGAAACAACTGGAGCAGCTTGCTCATGAGGAGTGGGCCAAAATACCTGCAGAGAGGTGCAGAAGTCTCATTGACAGTTACAGGAATCGTTTGATTGCAGTGATTGCCTCAAAAGGTTGTGCAACAAACTATTAAGTTAGGGGTACCATCATTTTTGTCCAGGCCTGTTCCATGAGTTCATTTTTTAAAATAATTCCGTTGAAGCATGGTTGAAAAGCAATGTCTGACTTTCATTGGTTAACATTCATAGAATTTTTTTTAATTATTACTTTTGTCTGATTAAAGTTATTTCTGTGACCATTGTGAGATTTTCTTTCATTCACCGAAGGGTACCAACAATTTTGTCCACGTGTGTAACTATATGCATCACACCTATATCATGTTCCAGGTGTTGTAATAATCTGCCAAAAAAAAAAAAAAAACACTTTATTAATCTAAGCTTTTCTAAATCGCATCTGAGTGATCCATGCTCTGTTATTTATGGCTACAGAGGTACCTAGCTCTTAACACAAGATTCCAAATTCCAAATCACTCTTCAAACCCTGATCAAGGGCCCTACTTAGTGTGTGTGACAATGGACTTTAGACCCTACACTAGCTTTTCTCAACTACAGTATTTGGGAACCCGCAAGTTAACTGAGCTGCTATTCAAAAGCAGAATAAGTAGTGGTAAAATTAGTTATTTCCTCCAGTTGTGGGAGGATACAGTATGTGTTGGCAGAACAAACTATCTGGTTAGTTAAACAAACTAATCAGAATCTGTTGATAATAAATTGTATTAATCAAACGGTTGTATAAAAGCAATATCACATTCGAGGTTCTGCTGTTGCACAGGATATCACCATGCTGATATTCAGCACAGCAGCATTCCCTCTCATGTGATATTGCTTAAGAACCACAGCATGTTTTCTTATTATTCTGAGATCGCAGAATCAGAACAACCTGCTGAACTTATTCATAGCGAAGTAAATCATCATTTAATTTCAAAATTTGAATACAGTTCTTTGTGTGTGTGTGTGTGTGTGTGTGTGTGTGTGTGTGTGTGTGTGTGTGTGTGTGTGTGTGTGTGTGTGTGTGTGTGTGTAAAGCCTTTTTAACCTTACAGCTGGATGGAGATAACAATGAAGATTTATGGATTGGCTTCAGTAACCTGGCAAAAAAAGGATATAAATGGACAGATGGGTCTGTCGTCAGATATACAGGCTGGGCCAAAGGACAACCATCACGATCCGAGGTTAGATGAGAATTTCCTTTTTTAAAGAGCAAAATCCTTACACTGTGCTGCTGAACAAATTTGTCTATACATCTATGTATTTTTGTCTTTGCATACATAACCCAAAAAAGTTTAATTTAAAGTTGTGGATGCAGGTTTACTGTGCAAAAGAGTCATTTCTTCATATATTGCTTCCAAAGAACACATTGTTCCCATTTCTTTGATTTAATCAACATAATTCAATTTAATATAAGGAAATGATAAGCGCCTTAAGACTTTGCACAGTACTGTATGTTGTACTGTGGACCAATGGGCCGTGCCATGTTTTGCTCCTTAAATTACCCTTCCTGGGGGTTATCTTTAAACAGGTCACAAGCCCACAATCTTGGGAGAAGCAAGCTCTTATTGTCTTTCTAGTTGCATAAAGGACAAAATTGTTTAACAACCAGACAGAGGAAATAAATCCAATATATTGGACATCAATCTGGACGTTTTTGCACCTCTAAACACACAAACTGTTTTTTTGCTCAGTCTGCACCCTGGTTTACGCCCCTTGGGATCAGTAAAGTATCCATCCATCCATCCATCCATCCCATACTTCCCACAGCTCGCCTCACAGCTTATCTGCTGACTATCCTTTCAGCCTTTTCAAAGATACTAGAAAAAGTAGTTGCCAGACAGGTTCAGACTCACTTTAACCTACGTGAACCATTTCAGTCTGGATTCTATACTAAACATAGTACAGAAACTGCTTTGGTGAAGGTCACTAATGACTTCTTGAAGACTATTGATGCTGGACTATTAACCATTCTTATCTTGCTAGATTTGAGTGCAGCATTTGACACAGTCTCACACTATTTTACTAAACCGCTAAGCTACTATTGGCATCAATGACATCATGTGGTCCACTTCACACCTCTCTGAACGAACCCAGTTTTTTTTTTTTTTTTCAATGAAAAAATCAGTTCCCAGCTCTTCTCAGTTAGCTATGATATTTCCCAAGGCTCTGTCCTTGGCCCCCTTCTGTTTCTCATATATTTTCTCCCTCTTGGTCACATCTTTAGAAAATTCAGTATACATTTCCGTTGTTATGCAGATAATACACAACTTTTTCTACCCTTCTGTCTCACCAAAAGCTTAAATAAAATGAACACTTGGTTTTCCTGCAACATTCTCAAATTTAACAACAATAAAATGGAGGTTTAGCTTAAGTCCAACAGTTTCTCACTCTGCACTGATGGTTCCTCAGTTTCTCCTTCTCCTCCATTTCCATGCTTTTATCCAGAGTGACTTACAAAAGTTCTTTGAAGGTTCAATCATTGGATAGATCCTTTGATCCTCTCTGAAAGATTGTGCAACCATCATCTCCTCAGGTCATAAACATGGGGGTCATTCTTGATAGCATTCCATCCTTCAAGACCCATCTTAACAATTTTTGCAAATTACCTCCAGCTCTGAAACATTTCTTGTCTTCGCTTATTCGTCACCCCACACACTCTCATACATTCACTGGTCACCTCCCGCATTGATCGATTTAAACTTTAACTTATCCAAAACACTGCTGCCCATATCATAACCAGAATACCTATAATGCATGACATCACACCCACCCTTCAACAACTACACTAGTTCCTCATCAAATGCCACATACAGTTTTAAATTCTCTTCTTCATCAAAGCACTTGCATAACAACTCACAACCTCTCGCTCCCACTTATCTATCAGAGCTCATACAGTTCTACACCTCCCCTCTACACACTTTCTTCGGTCATCGTCATCAAGGCTCCTCTTAATACCCCCTTCCCACCATGGGCTCTACAGTCTTTAGCGACACTTCTCCTCTGAAATTTAGAAATGCAGAAATTCTTTATTCAGAAATGCCTGTTCCACATGGTAAGGCTGCACTGAAATCTTGAAATGGACAGTTACCTTGGGTGACTAGAGAGGTGTCTAAATAAAATGTTTTATTATTATTATTATTTATTTTTTATTGTTATTATTTGTTTATTTACTAATTTGTAATACTTGGGCTAATTCAAATCAGGCTGCAAAATCTAAATAAATAAGAAGTAATAGGGGAAAGTGGGGAAAGAACGTTCACCACCAAAAGAAGAAAAAAAAGCGAAAGTTTGACAAACAGTTTATTTATTATGTGACTGCATGAACGCATACCAATATACAGTAGTATTTTGTATATTGTATTTCTGTGGTATGTAACTTTTGTAGTGTAATGTACAGTACTGTGCAAATTTTAATGGTGTTTTATGGTGTTCTATATTATATATTCCATTCAAGGGCATGAGATGTTACATAATATACTTATATTCTTAGATTTATATACTTAGATTTATATTCTTTATAAAACTGCTCAAAGCACACCTTACTAATGCATTTTGTGAAGCCATGTACTTAACAGCAACCCTGTTTGTTTTTATTACAGTGGATGTGGGGAAGTGAGGTATTTCCTTGTTTGCTTACTTTTCTACTTGTTTCTGACTAACTTATTAAGTTACTGTACCTACTTTTACAGTTTTTAAAATGTATTTTAGGAAAAATCCTGTATAGCAATGGGAAGCATGCAGAGACCTGAGCAGGGCAAGTGGATAACAAAAGACTGTAATGATACAAGTGGATTTATTTGCAGCCGTGCTGTTGGTAAATTGCAATATTGGCATATTTTACACTAAAGATTTTTCAGTAGTGATCATACATTTTGAAATTCAACCTCCCTTTTGTTTCTATTCAGATCACTTTATTGAACCAATTCCAACAAAGATACCTACAACTTTCATCAAGCTTGGAAATGATTCTTACATGATCTTGCAAAAGAACTTGACCTGGAGTGAAGCAAAGCAGCATTGTGAGTTAGAGGGTGCACATCTGGCAAGTATACGGGATGTCCTTGCTCAATCTTACATTGAACTGCAGACTTCAAAACTTGGACAACCTTTATGGATTGGCCTTAACAGTGCAGAGGTACGGCACAAAAAATTAAATACTGAAGAGAAGGATATATGACATTTCTGTCAATGTTCTTCATAATTATCAAGAAGGGGGAAAAAATATTATATTTCTCTGTGTGCAGACAGATGGATACTTTCTCTGGATTGATAACTGGCACCTGAATATGGAGAATTGGGGTGAAAATGAACCAAAGAGCAACCACCCCTGTGTTTATGTGGATGTGGAGGGGAAATGGAAAACTGCCTACTGCAATGAAACTTCCTACTGCATGTGTAAAAAATCAACAGGTGAGCTATATCCAAAAGAAAACAAACAAAATATGAGTGAATGATATTAAGTTAGAAATTCTGTATTTTTCACTCTTGGTGATTTAAATACATTCTCTTTATTATCTTGACAGAAATTGCTCCAACTCCACCAGTGCAGTACCCTGGTGAGTGTCCTGAAATAATTGATGTTGAACCAAAGATGATATGGATCCCTTATAGAGGCCACTGCTATGCATTTGTGAAAGAATCTGTATCATGGAGCAAAGCCTCTCAGCACTGTTTGGCAAGAGGTGAGAAACTATTTATTACGATTATTATTGTTATGATGATGATTATGATATTTGCTATTATTATTATTATTATTATTATTAGTAGTAGTAGTAGTAGTAGGAGTTACATATTTTTAGAAATATAATGTATTTATTTATTACTAGCAAGAGTACCCATCATTGACAGGTAAATTGTTTGTAGATATAGGTAAAAAGTTAAAGCTAAAAATAAGCTCATACATACAAGCTGCACATACAGTTCTGCCTGTCTTTCTGTATGGTAAAACTCTCTGCCTAAATTTTTAATACAAATAAATCAGATTTGTATCTTACCCCTTGTTGTACTTCTTTTGCCACCAGCCAAAAACACTCGCTGTTCAGTAATTGAAAAGTGAATCACAAATGAGAAATAGAAAAAGTAGATTGGATAAAGATTTAATCTTAAAACAGTTAGCACCCCCAATGCATTCAAATTAACTTATACCGTTATCTCAGGAGTGAAAATATTAAGTAATGCCTGTAAAAATATTGATGCAAGTATTTGATTACATTAATAAGCAAGTAGCTTATTAGTAGCGTATATTAAAGTAAATTATTAAATCCGGCCCATAAATGTTCAGCGCTTTTGCTCAACATTTTGATTTTACATGAACTGAGAACACATAAAGTGCTTTCAGTTCAGGCATTTTACACGCCCTTACTTTGGGCTGCTGAATATATGTTTGGGCTGCTCTAATGATCTGTGTTTTATCTCATAGTGGCATTACTATTTGTTTTGACACCACGGTTTCGGAGCATATGAGGCAAACTGGTTTTAAACTTCCCGCAGGAAGAATAAACATACATTGATCTGTCTATTCATCCTTTCAGTTCAGTTTTCATAGTGTACTGCCCCGCCCCTTTTTTGAAGTAAGCCATGCTTTTTTTTTTCTTCTTTTTTTTTTAAGAAAGCCATGCATTTGTTTGTGTTTCGTGATGATTTGGGCACTTTGTAGGGGCATTACGGTCGTTTATGTGTATTCCGCATACTCTGTGTACAGGTAAACTGTTGCATTGATTGGCAGTGTTGATATATGAAAAAAAAAGGGCAAAAAAGTGCTGGATGCTGTGATGTAATGTGGCACATAACTGCTCATGGCATCAACGTTTTGATATTATAACTCAACATTTTGATTTCACTTATAGCAGAGGTTTAACTTCAGGCAAATAGCAGAGAACAGACAAAGTTTCATTATATTCTCTTTGATCAGTTTTGCATGAGTCTGGTTTTGAGTTCTCCAATTTATGAAACGTAAAGATATTATCAAAAGGGCAAGTTCTGCCCAATGTACAGACAAACTCTTTCTTTTATTTATATAGATTACAGTGCATACAATTGTGTCCACATTAAGATTTTTTTCCCATCAGGTGCCAATCTTGTCAGTATTGAAGACACAAAAGAGGCAAAGTTTATAGAAAATTACATCACTTTTCTTGGGAATGATCGGGAAAAGTTTTCAATAGGCCTTTTTAAGACACATGCAGGTAATACTATTTGTTCACTACTACTGCTTACCTAAATAGATTTAGTGGCAGGAACTTACATGCACATATTCATATTTATAATTTTAGTGTGCGAAGGATTTTTAGTGAAATATTCATATAACATGCATAGCTTTATGTATTACAAAATGTTTACCATTAATTCTTTTACCATGATTATTTATTATGTGGCTAATTGTATTATACTGACTGGATTGCACATTTCATTCACACTGTATGTTTAAGTCATTGACACTGTACTGGATTTGTGTTTGTGTTTGAATCACACAGATCACTGGCTGTGGCTGGACAGAAGTGTAGTGGATTATACCAATTGGGAAGAATCTACAGAGCATAATGGCTATAGCCAGGACTGTGCATTTATCTCCACCAAAACTAAACAGTGGGGAAAACAACACTGTATATATGGTTACTCATCATTCATCTGCAAAACAGCCAAGGGTAATTTAAGTCAGAATTAACAACAACAACAACAACAACAATAATAATAATAATAGGCAGCACAATAGCTTAGTATTTAACACGGTTGCTTCACACTTACAGGGTAGGGTGTTTAAATCTCACCTCGGGTCGTGTTGCATGGAGTTTGCATGTTCTCCCCAGGTTTTTCATTTAAATGCGCCTATGTTCTACCCAAAGTCATAGGTTGATTGGACATTCCAAATTGTCTATAGTGTATGAATAGGTGTGTGAGTATTTGCACTTAACTGTGTGTTCTGTGATTGGTTGGCACTCCATCCAGGTTGTACCCTGCCTTGTGCCCCAAGTTCCCTGGGATAGGCTTTTTATTATATAGAATATAATAATAATAATAATAATAATAATAATAATAATAATAATAATAATTATTATTATTATTATTATTATTATTATTATTATTATTATTATTATTATAAATGTTTAGGATATAATATACTGGTTGTCACTAATACTTTTAGCACTAATCTTTAATAAGCTTTGTTAATGCACACAAACTAACACAGAACATATAGATAAAATTATTTTATTCTTACACATAGATGCCTTCTTTTTTATGTCCAAGATTTGTACATTATCATCATCAAATGTTGTTCTCTGTCCTTCAAGTGAAGGTACACTGCTGACTCTGGCTCTGGATGTTGCTTCTTTTGTGCTGGTACATCCTCCTATGTAGATGTTGTTTTGTCTCTCAGTCTAGAGCTCTGAACAATCTTGACTGCACTGGACCACAAATATTATATTGTTTTTCCTATGTTCCAGTATATTAAATGTCTATTAGTCTATTATCTTAGTGTGTTGGTGTGTTTGAAGTGAACTGGCTTGTGGTGTTTTACAAAAACTCTGAACTCTACATTCTACACCTCTTTCTACACTGAAGAGACAAAACAAGAGGCACAGAAGGAGCAACATCTTAATGAGGATCCTTGTCTCTAGACAGTAACATGTAGTGAAATGTTTCAACCTAACAAGAAAGAACTCCGGATAACATGACTCAACTTCCAATTAATTAGCTATAAAGGATAAAGCATTTCATTTATACATTAGATTTGACTTCTAAAAACCCGTCAACAAGATAAGAATGGTAAAGAGGATGATTGTTAAGTAGCAGGAACCTTTTATGGGCTAACCCATAAAGTCATGACTTGTTATTTGTACTCAACAAGGAAACAATGATAAACCAGTTATACCACAACAAAGAAAGCCACCCTGCTGGTCTGGAATTAAAATAAGGGAAATAGAAACATGTTTAAGACATACTTCAATACTTACCTATCTCAAATGCTGTTTTTTTTAAGAATGATGTAGCTCTTGTCATAATTGGTTCTGTTAGATAGAGGATTTTAAAGTCATTAGAAATGTGTACAGTATGAATTCATAATCGGGCTAAATGAAAATATTTCCTTGTTTTTTATTACAGTTGCAAAGCCAACCATTCCTGTAGAAATTGGTCCTACAGGTAATAACTGAACTAATTAAATACATCTTATAAATACTTTCATTGTGTGATAGAAACAAATCATACACTGGAAAAGGATATATGTTTTTAATGAAGAGACCTAATTTAGGTTGGTGTTCATTGTATGAAGTGTATGAATAATGTCTAATATTATGTCACCATCCAGAGAATATCTCAATGTTGCATTCTCTGATTTCTCATTAGACAAGCCTGCAACACATAGGAGTCTTGCTGGTGTGGCTGTTGTAGTGGTGATTGCAGTGTTGTTTGCGCTGGCTGCATTAGTTTATATCTACCAAAGAAGGACCCATGGCCGTCTTGCCCAAATGTCATTTGAGAACCCAATATGTTACACTACAGAAATCCCCTTACCAGAGGACAAAGATTCCAAAACATTAATTGACCACATGGAAAATAATGAATAAGTCTGATGAATGTTTTGTATATTTTCTAATAATGATATCTTTTTTTAAGCATACATTTCTAATAACAATTAATATTAAAATAACTTTAATTCGACTAATTTAGTTGACTAAACGTTTAAGAGTTAAGTGGTATGGAAATTATATCAGGCCACACATGTTGATCAGAACAAGCAACCTGAAGTTGTACTCACTAACTAGCCTTGTTTTTACAGCTCACATACTTGTTTGTCCTAAGTTAAATAAATGAATATCCATGATTTTGGTCTATTATATGTATCACTGAACTTGCAAACTTTATTTTTGTTTGGCTGAAAATAATGCTAGAGATTTTTTTTTTAATTGTCTGGTTAAATGATATTAATTAAGAAACCAGTCAACAGTCTAAAAGTAGTTGATACTAGCACCACCAGCTCTAGTGCCTTCCTTTAGCTACCTGCATCAAATTTAAAACACTGATTGTTTGCCTACAAAGCTAAAAACGGCCCAGAACCCACTTATCTCAAACCACGTATCACACCTGGCTCTGTACCACATTTCCTCCAATCCTCCAGCACTGCTCAACTTGTCCCACCATCTCTCAGGGACAGAGGAAGACATGTCTCTAGACTGTTTCCTGTTCTGTCTTCTAGGTGGTGAAGTGAACTTCCCCTAGATGTCCCACAACTGTGTCACTGGAAATTTTTAGGTGACAACTAAAGAGGTTACAACCTTCAACTGGTTAGCTCCTCTACTAAAAACATAAATAAAAATACCACCTAAAAGTATTTGACTGATGGGATTGCTATTTAGTAACCTTAAAGTTTTTAGGTAGCTCTGGGTTAGTACATCGGCCAGATGTCTAAATATAAATGTAATGCTTGTTGTTTAAAAGTTATTCTTAAAAGTCCCTCGCAATATTCAGCATTCTGATTTCAGCATCAGCATGTCAAATTAGTAGATTTTCTACATATTTTTTAGCAATAAATATATTTTCTATAATAACATTGAATAAATTACTATTATTAAAATTATTTAATATCAATATGTTAATGGAGGCACGGTGGTGTAGTGGTTAGCACAGTCGCCTTGCACCTCTCCCTGTGCTCGGTGTGTTTCCTCCAGGTACTTCGGTTTCCTTCCACTGTCCAAAGACATGTATGTTAGGTTAATTGGCATTCCCATATTGGCCATAGTGTGTGTGACTGAGAGTATGTGTGTGTGCCCTTCGATGGATTGGCACCCTGTCCAGGGTGTACCCCGCCTTGTGCCCTACACTGCATGAAAAGAGGTGTATCTGTCCTAGGAAACTCCCGTATACACCACTGATTTTCGGAAGTATCTACAGTACCGTATACATCAAATTCCACCAAGCTAGGATACTTCCGGATTGATACCAATTCGGATGTATCTCGCTGAGGAATCCTTCCATGGTACAGCCATTTGTTGCCATGGCAAATAATCCACTCAAGGATTTTGTCAGGAGCCCCATTTGCATTTTACACCTTTGCAAAACTCTGCTCTTCCCTATTGGTTTATTTATCTCTACTTTGATTGGTTGTTTTTAAAACACTTCCAAATCCCTGACATCTATTGGGACATTACCCAGCTCATTTTTATTCAGCTTGAACCCAAGCCCTCATAACTTAGTGACTTGATTGGGCACGTATGTAGTGCCAACAGTACTATACATCCCCCACATCATTTTAAAAAATGGCAATAGAATTGATTTATTAAAATCAATAAGAATTTTTTAAAATCAAAATCAAATCAAACACTAATAAATGTACAAAGCAAAGTAAGAATAAGGGGTAAAAAACAAAAATATGGAAAAAAATGAACAAATGTGCATTTATGAAGGTGCAATTAAATTGAAAGAAATACTAAAACAAACATGCACCAGTGCTTGTTAGATGTACAAAATAAATGTCCTTATACTGTAGCTCGGTCCTGTTAGATATTACACGCTCATCATCAGACATCAGCTCCAGCATTGCAGTCTGCCACAGTTCTCTCTCTGCATCTGTATGAACGATCCTACACCTGGACTCCAGTAACTGCAAAACACACCATATGTTAATCCTTAAAAACACTCTGAGATGTACCAAACTTAATACATACAGTAGATGATGTACACTTACTCATCTTTGTCGGAGTCTTTTAGCTGAGACTTTCCTGGCCGAGACAAAGAGCATTTCCTCTGCAATGTCTCATAGTAAGTCCTGTAACATGCTGGGTAAAAAACATAAATAAAAAATCAGATATTTCAATTCAAATTATTAGAGGGACAAAAATTAAGGGACATGAAAATAAATATAATAACAATTTCTGATGACCCTTTATACACTCAGGGTCTGCATCCAGCAGATATGTCATCACCGCCTGATCATGAAGTAAACTTATTCTGTGTGGAAAGAGAGTCGTGTCATTAATTACATTTAAAATTATTCTAGCAGGTAAAGAAACAACATTTGTGGATTGTATTTATGCGGGTTGTTTTCTGAATTACGGAGGCTCCTTGCCGCTTCCTGTAATGTTGAATTAAAAACGCTTTAATACATACATTTGTAAACAACATCGTATAATTCTGACGTGACAAACTGTTAAATAAGCTGGACACCTACAACAATGCAAGTAACAAAAAGTAGATGTGTAGCTAAGTGCTTAGGCTAACCTGGCAAGGTATAAATTACTACTATATTGTCAGCTAACATGAAGATCAACTTACCACAATGCCCGTGTTATGCGAAAAAGAATCTTTTATGTACATGTTTTTTCTGCGTTGTAGTATGTAGGCTTCCCTGTCTGCTCAACGTGTTTTCTGCGCGTTCATACAACATCTCTTTTCTGTGCGCACTCGACTCTGCCTGCACTGTGCTCACCTTTGTCCAGTGTTACCAAACTGCCACTTAACTAACCACTCACAGACTACTTCTGATTGCCTGTTTCTTCTCTAATCAGGTGGCACTATCGACCTCATAACGGAAGCATTGGAAATAAAGGTTTACACTGATCTGGCTGTTAAGAATGCATGTTTTGAGAAAAGGGATCTTGCAGCAGCGCGCGGGAAGCTGTGAACATGACGTACATTATCTGTAGGGGGCAGTTGTGTTTCAATCTGAGTTATTGTGTGCCTAATGAAGCTGAAAATGTGTTAATCTCACATTGACAGCAAGCGACAGAGCTCATAAAAATGTCGAGCTCAAACTGTAAATACTGATTATTATATTATTATAATTATATAATAATAATAATAATAATAATAATAATAATTATTATTATTATTATTATTATTATTTTTTTTATTACTATTATTAGTAGTAGTAGTGCTGTGAATTTATTATTATTATTATTGTAACGCGGCTGGATGTGTGTGCAAAAAGACGAAGTACAACAAAGAATACAAAAGTGTATGATAAGTTAACCTAAAACACTCTGCTCAGTGGTCGGTTTCTTGCCTGTTTGGAAAGCCTCAGTTCAGTTCCCATCCAATGCCAATACCCCAGCTACTGAGGCAATTCCAAGCTCAGATAAAATGGGAGTGAAACCTGCGCCAAGTTGTGTGCAAATAGGATGGTTCGCTGTGGTAAAATACAAACAAAGGAGAAAATATCAGGATACAGGGCAGAAGAAATATAAATATGATAGGATCATATTATCATCATCATCATACTATAATAATAATAATAATAATAATAATAATTATTATTATTATTATTATAAAACTGTCATTCTGTATATACATTATAGTACTTATACACCATATGAATATATCTGCCTAGCCACTTCTGAAGCAAAATATTTCTTTCAGTGCTGCTGAAAAGAAATATTTTGAATAGCCACCTCTCATCTATTCAGCCATGGTGATGTACTGTATATAGTTTATACATTATGAGCTAATTCCTATATGATTGGTTTGTGCTTTTACTACTGAGATGCCACACTCTAATTTAATCAATTTGCAAAATTTCAGCAAAAGGGCACAAGTTTTAGTGTGCTACAGATGCAAGGTTTTTCGAAGGCTACTTTACCTGTTGGTTATAGACCTGTGCAGTGGGCCACGGGAAATATTATAAAACATCAACTATATGGAAATGTGAAATAATTCCATGCACTGTAATATGCTAGCTTTCCTTCAAACCACTGATTGTATCTCATTAGGTCACAAGAGCTCAGCAGGGACCTACCCCCTTGTACTGTACACCTTGTTATGGCATTTTTTGACATCAAAAATTGCCTGTCCCTTTTGTGATCCCTCCTGCAGAAAGGCTGGGCATAAGCACACCTTGCATGCATTGTCAGTCAGATGACTGTGAATCTCGTAGGTGAATTCAGTATTTCTGCCCAAAGTCATATCACCTTATGTTAATCCACTGACCTTGCAGAGCTCCATGAAGTCGAGCAAAGCAATTTGTGTTGTGCTGTGCACATGACTTACATTACTTCTTAGACCAAACCCCAGCCATTCTATTCTCAGATCTGCTTATTTGTTTATTTGTGGGGCTTTTCAACTTAATAGAGACTGATCTACTGAGTGGTGGAGGTCACCACCAAAGTCTATAGATGGGCTGAATAGCCTTTACTATGACATACTACTCTCCGTGTGTATCACCATGTGTACATTATCTAGTCCAATCTCACTGCCCCTGATGGTTGGTGCTGTCATAGAACACTAGGTAATTACAGTATACAACTGTGGTGTTGTGAACCCGGGACAAACACCAGATTTCATAACAAACGATACAGCGTTATACACACGTGGACAAAATTGTTGGTACCCTTCGGTCAATGAAAGAAAAACTCACAATGGTCACAGAAATAACTTTAATCTGACAAAAGTAATAATAAATAAGAATTCTATGAATGTTAACCAATGAAAGTCAGACATTGCTTTTCAACCATGCTTCAACGGAATTATAAAAAAAATGAACTCATGGAACAGGCCTGGACAAAAATGATGGTACCCCTAACTTAATAGTTTGTTGCACAACCTTTTGAAGCAATCACTGCAATCAAACGATTCCTGTAACTGTCTTACATCTGACACTGATGTTCCTTGAGCATGAAGTTCACCTTGGATCTCTTTAGAAGTCTTTCTGGGCTCTTTTGTTACCATTCGGATTATCCGTCTCTTTGATTTGTCATCAATTTTCCTCCTGCGGCCACGTCCAGGGAGGTTGGCTACAGTCCCATGGATCTTAAATTTCTGAATAATATGTGCAACTGTAGTCACAGGAACATCTAGCTGCTTGGAAATGGTCTTATAGCCTTTACCTTTAACATGCTTGTCTATAATTTTCTTTCGAATCTCCTGAGACAACTCTTTCCTTCGCTTCCTCTGGTCCATGTTGAGTGTGATACACACCATGTCACCAAACCACACAGTGACTACCTGGAGCCCTATATATAGGCCCACTGACTGATTACAAGATTGTAGACACCTGTGATGCTAATTAGTGGACACACCTTGAATTAACATGTCCCTTTGGTCACATTATTTTCAGTATTTTCTAGGGGTACCATCATTTTTGTCCAGGCCTGTTCCATGAGTTTATTTTTTTAAATAATTCTGTTGAAGCATTGTTGAAAAGCAATGTCTGACTTTCATTGGTTAACATTCATAGAATTTTTTTTTTAATTATTACTTTTGTCAGATTAAAGTTATTTCTGTGACCATTGTGAGTTTTTCTTTCATTGACCGAAGGGTACCAACAATTTTGTCCACGTGTGTACATTACACAGAACCACAGTTACAAACCCCTTTAGTAACTAAAATAACCGTGACTGAACGTAAACCTTGGGAGTGTAAATATTGACATAGACAAGATTTGGAGGTCAAGACAAAGAAGGCCTTGCTGAGTTGGAGTGGGTGGTTTATAGTGTCTGCTTCTAAACCTAAAAGTTGCAGAAAAAAGAAGGCCTGTGAATTATGATCCCAGCCCAGGTGGCTCAGAGTCCACTGCAGTTATTCGCATGAACATTCAACAAGTCGAACAACTGACCATTAAAATTCAATGCATAACTTCAAATTCAATGCCAATTCGGAAGAGATGCATCTGTCTGTGCATCTGAATGTATAGGGGATGTGGTAATAACTCCCAGCCTAATTTCTATAATGTGCAAGTTGCACATTAAAGGAACTAGGTTGAGAGTTATTGCCACATCCTCTGTACGGTCCTGACCTCAATCCATGCCATTTTCACATGTTTGACCCGTTAAAGGAGTTCCTGGCAGGGACAACATTTCAGATGTGAAGCAAGCAACACAGCACTGAGACAGCTTTTTAACCTGATGTTATCAAGTGATTAAAATGCTGGAATGAGTGCATTTGGTAGCAGGGGATTATATAGAAAAATAAAGGTAGTTTTATGTGTTGAATTGACATTTTGACTTGGGCATCCCTCATAGATTCCATAATTTTCATAATTATTCATCTCATAACTGTTCATAAAAACAACTCAGAATTATAGATCACTAATAATTATGCAAACAAGCATGCCATACAAATTTGTAATATTAAAGCAGAAAATCACCTTCAGCCACAATACACACAATACTGTATATGATGTAATTTGCATTTTACTAAAATATATAAAATATAAGCTATCATATTAAAACCAGAATACAAAACAAACAAACATGAAAAGCCACAATATTGTAAAGTTTAGATTGTAATAAATCTATTCAAATATCTCATATTCATTTCTGCTGTAGAAATGAGTAATTAAGCCACTGCCTTCCTCAAATCATTTACTTCAACCAGCTACATATCTAATGTTCTCTAGCAATTCTTTTACTATTAGTGATCATGCTAAAAACCAATCAGGAATAAGCTTGGGAACAATATGTACCAGCTGCATCTGTGGCAATATGTGAAACATATTTCCTAATAATGTTTTTACTTCACAACTGTCCACACCGCACAGAAAAATTTCATTCTATTATTTAGCAAACAAATGTTTCTATGTAGTTCCAAAGCACAAACTGTAAACCCCTGTACTACTGAATGCTAATATCTGGTTTAATTACTACACTGGGCATAGACTGGTACTGTATCTTACCAAAGGCATGTGTTGGAGCGATCCCTTGTAGTATGTTTACTGGTAGTTAGGATTGAACGCTTAGCAAGAGCAATGTCAGCCATCACTCGAGTGATAGTTATTCTGTCAACAGATAAAAGAGAGAAATTTCTCACATTATAGATTTAATACCCTACATAATACATTTTGAAGCTGCATTAAATAAACAGATAATAATATAATAATTAGTTAATTAGTTAATAATTAAAAATATAATATAATATAATATAATATAATATAATATAATATAATATAATATAATATAATATAATATAATATAATATAATACTGTATAACCTGGAAATGACACAGAAGATTTGTTTGATTATGATAAATCACCAAGCAATCTGTTTGTTAAATCCAGTGAAAGCAAAATGCATAAGTAGTTAACATAGCATAGCATAAGTACAGCAGACGATGTAGTAACATTTGTTAATAAAAAAAAACCTTTGTACAGCACACTCAAAGTACACATTTATGGCTTGCTTGGGTTTAAAGAAAATTTTAGTAGATGTAAAAGAGTTTCAGTCACTTCATAGCCTTTAAGTGAAGGCCTCATCAGCATGCCAGGACGCATGGAAGGCACAACATTACAGTATACTGTATGCTGCCAATTGTTCCACCTAGCAAAGTAAATAAAACATTGTGTGTTAGGTGTTATGACTTAAGCTACTGTATATATGCAGTCATTTAAAAATATTGTCAGTACCCGTCATTGACGGTTTCAGAGTTTTTAATAATAGTTAAAGGGTTAAAGCTAAAGTAAGCTGTTCAGCCTTAATACAACGCTTTATTTATTTAGTATATCTTACTGCATAGCAGAAATCTCTGTTTAATACAAAGAAATAAAATTTTGGCTTTAGGTGGAGTATCTTATGCCTTGTTTAAGAAGTTGTACTTTTATTTGTCAGCCAACTACAGTACACTTCCGGTTTAAAGTAGATTATTTAATCTGGCACACCACTGTTCATAATAGTACTTCTACTCAACATTTTTATTTATCTGCTTATATTTTACTGCTGCGGATATGTTTTCTCCAACACTGTTTTGGAACATATGAGGCAAACTGGTTTTATACTTCCCACACAAAGAATAAAGACACAATGATCTGTCCACTCATCTCTGAAGTTCTTCTCAAAAGTTACATAAATTTTTTTCTATGCTGTGTTGCGCGTTTGTTTGTGTTTCGTGAGGATCGTGGCGTATGACGGTCTGTGTTCTCCATGTGTATTTATTGTAACCTATCACACTGATTAGTTCTGTTCCTTGGCTTTAGCTCCACCTCAAGGGGAAAAGCTTTATACAGTATTTGTCCGAATAAGCGATGGCTGCTGTAAGGTAATCTGGCACGAAACTGCTCATAACGTCACTTCTACTAAACATTTTAATTTAATGTATGGTGCAGATTTAACTTCTGGCAAATATCGAAGGACTGGCAAAGTTTCACCAAATTCTGTTGAGTCAGTTTTGCGTGCTGCTAAAACAATGTACAGATATACAGACATACAGTTATATAGATATATAACTGGAGGAGCAGTACTAGAGCCACAACTGAACTGTAGCATAAGATTTAGAGAAGATAGATTTCATTTAGTGCAACCATGAAAAAAATATATAATAAATGACCTTTCAATTTTATTAATGTGTTCAATTAAACTTTTAGTCTTGTCAACCAAGTAGCTAGACAGAATCCAACACAATCATGCACTGTATGCTTTAACCTAATTAGAAAGCTAATAAATAAGAGGAGACTAAAACACTGCAGACTGAATACAGCAGGTTGACCTTGCCAACATTTAAGCTTGCCTGTTGGAGGAGGAATTGCTTTCATATCATCTGTGGCAGAGCTTGCTGCTTTGCTGAAGTGACAAGAAGGTAAAATTTGAATTTGTGGAAACCTTCTCTAAAAGAGGTACACAGCTATGGAAAAAGTTTTCAGCAAATGTCCTTCATAAGGCTGTCAACATCTATAAACATTGTTGGGTATAACGGCAGCAGGCATACATCCGTGAAAGATTATGATCCATAATACACCTCCACAAATTTACTCTTACTAACATCTTTTGATCTCAAAAGTATTGGCAAGATTAGGAAGATATTGGATATTTAACTTGGAGTTAAATTGTAATTTGCCTTTCGGCCTTTTCTTTCGGTCTCTTTTCCAGTGTTCATACGTGTCCTATCATTGGTCTGTTCCTTACTGTGTGCTCCTGTTCTCACTTCAGCCCTTTAGGTATATAGATTGGCACTATTTTAGTGTGTGTTTCTAATTCTTATTTCCTGTCACTGTAGTTCCTGTTTTCCGAAGTTGTGTCTGCCCTGTTTTTTCAACAGTGCTGTGAACTTTTTTTGATGACATTTTGAATGCACTTATTATTCAATTCCCTTGTTTCTGTATCGTTGTATCCTTAATAAAACTTCTTTCTTAAAATTAAAAAAAAAAATTTGATAAAAAAATTTTAAAAAAAGAAGAAAGGTTTCAAAACAACTATGGGTCGAGTCCAGGTAGCACTTTTCTCATAAATATTCACACCAGGTCAATTATAAAACCTGCATTGCACACCTAACATTATACATCTCCTCTTGTATGAAATCCAGCGTAAACCCCTTGTACTTTTTGTGCATTCAACCATAACATTAAGACACTGACAGGTGACAGAAGAGCTACTGGGGCACAAACTGCTGGAAAAGTGAACACACAGCGCATCATAGGTACGATCTGGTCTAATTTCCAAGATCTGCTGCTAAGGTACTGGTGCCATATACAACTGCCCACTTGAGGAGTCATAGCTGTTTGGTTCACAAGGGTGACTTATTATTGTCAGGGATAACCCCTAGAGGGCGCCAAAGCGCCCTGTGATTTTGTGTTGTAGTTTTGTTTCGTTTTACTTCATTTCCCATTATGCACCTGGGTCAGGTGACGTGGGCGCTCACCTGAACCGAGTTGATTATTAGTTTCCTTATAAATAGCTTGTTTTAGTTCAGTGTCGTGTCTTGCATCTGTTGATTTACACCCCGTTAAATGTCTGCATGTTTAGTTTGTGTATGCCGTGTCCTTTTACATGTTTTGGTTTGTTTTATTATAAAGTTTAATTGTTTATTTCATTTCCCTGTTATCTTTTATAAATAAACATTGTTCCTTTAAAACACCTGGACCTCTGCGTTTATGCCTCGCACCACAATACATGACAGAATGCAAGACCGTAACAGAGGCATAGCAGAGGAGCCCCCCCGGGAGATTCTTTTGGGGGGGGCAACGATGTTTGAAGCTTGGGAAACCGACGCGGAGAGCAGGAGGAGAACAAAGCTGCGTAGTGGAAAGCGGAGAAGGAAACCTGGCAGGAAAGAGCAGGAGGAGATGAGACGGCAGCGTGTCTGGGATGGCTGCCGGCTGGCGATACGGCACACGCCGTTCAGAGGTGGCGCAGCTTGGGGTGACATGAGTCCCCGCACCAACCGGAGGGCAGAGACCGGGAGGTCCAGATTCGGCGGTGACCAGGGTGGAGGGACACCCCACAGCGTGCGGCTACAAGGAACAGCGTGTGGGCGGTATGCACAGCCGGGAGCAGGCTCCCAGCTTGCAGCGAGCAGCGTATGGTTGCAGGTTGGAAGGCTCCAGAAACTGCTGTTGTAGATACGGCTCGAGGAAGACCCAAACCTGCCAGCTTCTCCACCCGACCTCAGGAGCTGGAATGACGACGACGGCGAACTGGAATACATCCGGTTCAGCGACGACGACAGTGAGCTCTGCTACCCACTGTACTGCGACGACAGTGAAGGCGAGCTCCGCAGCGGTGATGACGATGACGAGCTCCCTTTTCCGTTGCGCAGCTGCGGCGTCGATAGCAAGCTCTATATCTTGCCGCGTAGCTGCTTCGTCACCTTCATGCGCTGCCGAGGATGTCGAGCTTCCTCTTCCTCCGCCGCCGCCGTCATGCGCCACCGAGGACGTCGAGCTTCCTCTTCCTCCGCCGCCGCCTTCATGCGCCGCCGAGGACAGTGAGCTTCCTCCGCCGCCACCCTCATGCGCCGCGGAGGACAGCGAGCTTCCCCTTCCTCTTCCTCCGCCGCCGGCCTCATGCGCCACCGAGGACAGCGAGCTTCCTCTTCCTCCACCGCTGCCTTCATGCGCCGCCGAGAATAGCGAGCTTTCTCTTCCTCCGCCGCCGCCTTCGGGCGCCGCCGCGAACAGCGAGCCTCCTCTTCCTCCGCTACCGCCTTCAGGCATCGCCGAGGACAGTGAGCTTCCTCTTCCTCCGCCGCCGCCTTCATGCGCCGCCGAGGACATCGAGCTTCCGCTTCCTCCGCCGCCGCCGTCATGCACCGCCGAGGATAGCGAGCTTCATCCTCTTCCTCCGCCGCCGAGGACATTGAGCTTCCTCTTCCTCCGCCGTCGCCTTCATGCGCCGCCGAGGACGTCGAGCTTCCTCCGCCGCCATGCGCAGCCGAGGACAGCAAGCTTCCTCTTCCTCCGCCGCCGAGGACAGCGAGCTTCCTCTTCCTCCGCCGCCGTCATGCGCCGCCGAGGACGGCGCTCATCCTCTGCCTCCGCCGCCCTATTGCAACGGGGACATCAGGCCATCGGGCCTGCCGGACGTAAGAGCCAGCATCTGGGTGAGAGGGGCAGACATTGTACCCTGGGCGGGATGCCCGGGACCTCCTGCGGCGCCCTGGAGTTGCGCCCTTTGAGGGGGGTTATGTCAGGGATAACCCCTAGAGGGCGCCAAAGCGCCCTGTGATTTTGTGTTGTAGTTTTGTTTCGTTTTACTTCATTTCCCATTATGCACGTGGGCGCTCACCTGAACCGAGTTGATTATTAGTTTCTTTATAAATAGCTTGTTTTAGTTCAGTGTCGTGTCTTGCATCTGTTGATTTACACCCCGTTAAATGTCTGCATGTTTAGTTTGTGTATGCCATGTCCCTTTACGTGTTTTGGCTTGTTTTATTATAAAGTTTAATTGTTTATTTCATTTCCCTGTTTTCTTATAAACATCGTTCCTTTAAAACACCTGGACCTCTGCGTTTATGCCTCGCACCACAATACATGACAATTAACTAATATTAAATTGATGGATTAATGTTATCTTAATTGGTAAATGTACTCCAGGTTTCTTCTGCAGCTGGTTTGACTGTGGTCTGAAATGACATCCAAGTGAGCAATTAACTGGATCCCCCTAAAATTACTGATAATGTGAGCAGGATGAATTCTGAAGTGTATAGAGCTATAGTAATCATATTCAATCATATCACATTCAACCAAATGTAACAAAACTCATTGGATGGCACTTTCTATTGCAGATGATCAATGACCTAAAACATGCTTTGGGGAAAAAGAATATCACTATGACTTTGATCATGGACTGGTTGTGGAAGAAGGGCTGCTGGCTTGAGTGGTTCAGAAACTGCTGATTTCCTAGGAATATCACACATAACAATCTAAAATTTCATGACATTATGTTATGTCTGTAATTGTAGTGGTATGTGTTTAATTTTTTTATTATATATTCTGCGTTAAATATGTATTTTGTAATCTGATCAATGTATATTTGTCTGATGTACACTGTTGCTTCCCCACCATTGAACCAAAACCCTTATGAAAATGCAAGGAGACAGCGAGTGCTGGAAGTTATAGAGGAAGGAAATAAAAAGAGAACTAAGGCCGTCTGTTTTAGAAGATTGCAAAACTAATTCCACATGAGCATTGCTGCTACAATTGTTGTGTAATACTTTTGGGAGCAAAAAATGTGCGATGCCAGTATAAAAAATGAAAAAGAGCCCTGGCCCTGCATGTTGAAAATTATTCATTACAGTGAACAATCAAATTATTAATGGTTATTATGTCATACTCACATAATTTGATGCATTCTTTAGTGTGTGAAAGAGACACACTGGTAAAAAAACTGGTAGAGCTGGAATTCCTGGCAAAAAAATATTTATAATATTTTAGTGAAAACCTTGTAAAATCTTGCAGATAATTTCTGAAGACCACAGAAGACAATGCAAAAAACACCCCGTAGCCAACTGGCATTGTCAGAGAAATTTTACTGAGGCAGTTCCTCAAAAAAATTAAGTGGGTTGATCCTTGTCTTCTGGGTTATTAGTTACCAGAGATATATTTGCACAACACTGATCATTTTTGACATGAGAATTCATTGATATGGCCTCAGTTCAAGCCATTTCACTATTGAAACACTACCGGGGTATTTAAAAAAAACAAAAAAAAAAAAAAAAACACATTGCACACCCAACGTTATCCTCAATACTCATAATCAAAATCTGGGTTAAACCCTCTTGAGAACATGAAAAACACTGACAGGGGAAGTAAAAGGATGTAATGTATTAGACAGCAAGAGTCAGTTCTTGAATTAATTGTTTTAAAAGGAGGATCTAACTTTACAAGTACAGTGTGATGACTACAGTAAAGGATTGGGTCAGATCATCTCCAAACTGGAAGGTCTTGTGTCATGTTCCCAGTATGCAGTGGTTAGTTATAGTCTAAGGAACAGTGTCATGGGTCTGCCGAAGCTCACTGATGTAAAATATTCCCATGTAAAATATTGTTTTATAATTTGTAACTGTTTAACAGGATTTTTTTCTCATTATGACAGTTCCTCTATAGTTACTATACATACTGTATTACACACTTCTGAAACAAATTCCAGTAATTTCCTTATTTTTTTCCTTGCTTGGTGCATGTCAATAATTTAACCTGTCCCATTTTTCCACGACTGCGGGACACATCTTTGTGATTTTAAAAGTGTGGCATCATAGAGTCCTTTGAAAGATGTTAATTTGTTTTTTCATGTCAAGCAAACTGTACAGCTAATTCAGCACTTTCTACATTATGCACGTCTTGTAAATAGGGAAGTAAAAGTCGTAGGCGTTCAAACAATCTATTGTAAATCACATTTGAAAATCATCTAAAATATTTTCCAGTTCTAAAGGCTTCCTCTGTGGATGTACAGTAAAATATCTTTAAGAAAAGTTAAATTGTATTTATGATATCTATAAAATGTAAGAGAGATTGCGATGACTAGAGATTGCTAGTAATCTCACTCAAATGTCAAATGAATGTGATATGTTAGACGTCACTTTTAATTGACTACCAGATTCTATGGCGAGAACACTATTAAGGCTTTTTCTTGAAATAAAGTACTGTGAGATAAATGTTTGTAGGCAGCCTCCAGCAAACATAAATATCATTTTTCAAGGCATGATGGTATGTGATTTTGATAATGTAGTAATGCATAATGCAATATGCTCATGACACACAAATACCACCCTCAGGTTATTGTGTGGATGATGCCATCATTTATCTTTTTAAAGGTAAATCACACTGTTTCTTTGATTTCTCAAGTGCCTCTACCACAATTCACCCAGCACTGTTGCATATGAAGCTCGAGAAGATGCATGCTGACACCTACTCAACCTCTTTTATCATTAACTATCAGACAGATAACAGTCTAATAAGGTATTAGCAGTACTGGAACACTGCAGGGGACAGTACTCTTTCCTTTCCTTTACACATTATACACTTCAGACTTCCATTACAACCCCGATCCTGTCATCTACAGGAGTTGTGAGATGACTCTGCAGCAGTGGACCTTTTTGTGAATTGGTCTGAGAGGAACCACCTCATCATGAACATGACCAATACCAAGACCAAGAAGATGGTAGTGGATCTCAAGAGGACCAAGACTATACCAAACACAGACTACATTCCAGTTGAGGAATACCTTGTGAACAGATACCTTGGAGTTCACATTGACAACAGGTTGGATTCCAAATACAACACAGATGCTGTCTACACTATAGTAAAGGACAGAGCAGACTCTACTTCTTGAAGAAGCTCATGTCCTTTAATGTCTGCAGCAAAATCTTTTATTGTGGCAAGGGCAATATTCTGGGGCAACAGCATCAAAGGCAGTGCCTCTAAGAAACTCAACAAACTCATCAAAAAAGGCTAGATCAATATTGGGCACTCCCCTGGTGTGTTTGGAGTTGGTGGTGGAGAGAAGGACGTTATGCAAACTGTTAACCATCATCGAGAACACTTCACATCCCCTAAACAACCTACTAGCTAAACAGCAGAGCACATTCAGTGAGAGTATGCTTCAGCTCTGCTGAATCAAGAACACTATAGGAAGTATTAATGTACTTCCAAATGCAATTACACTTTACAATAACTCTGCTCTGTGTCAGAAGAGGGATCTCCTTCTCTGACATCACTATAAATAGGCTCATATACTTCTGTCTTTATTGCACTGTCCTTCATTAATTTCATCCTCTCTTTTATTAATGTTTCATCTTGCTGGTTCATTTTCTGTATAACTATTTCAACTTGCTAGTGCACCTTATGTACAGGGTGGGCCATTTATATAGATACACCTTAATAAAATGGGAATGGTTGGTGATATTAACGTCCTGTTTGTGGCACATTAGTATATATGAGGGGACAAACTTTTCAAGATGGGTGGTGACCATGGTGGCCATTTGGAAGTCGGCCATCTTGGATCCAACTTTTGTTTTGGATCATGTCAGAGGGTCATGTGACACATCAAACTTATTGGGAATTTCACAAGAAAAACAATGGTGTGCTTGGTTTTAACGTAACTTTATTCTTTCATGAGTTATTTACAAGTTTCTGACCAAACTGGGTCAGATCGGGAGCCCTTGGGGGCCATTCAACTGGTCTGACACTAAACCACATTGGATAGATCCCTCCAAGACTGTTGGAACAAAAAAGTGATGGTATGGTGTGGTATATGGGGTACAAAGATAGTGGGGCCATTCTTCATCAATGGAAACCTCAAGGCCACTGGATATTTGAAATTGCTACATGATGATGTGTTTCCCTCTTTATGCACTGAAGCTGGCACGTTCCCTGAGTCTTTCCAGCAAGATGGTGCACCACCACCTTATGGGTGTCAGGTCCGAGCATTCCTAGATGAAGAGTTTCCTGAAAAGTGGATTGGTCATCGTGGGCCAGTTGAATGGCCCCCAAGGTCTCCCGATCTGACCCCCTTAGACTTTTATCTTTGGGGTCATCTGAAGGCAATTGTCTATGGTGTGAAGATACGAGATGTGCAGCACCTGAAACTACGGATACTGGGAGCCTGTGCTGGCATTTCTCCTGCGGTGTTGCTATCAGTGTGTGAAGAGTGGGAGAAGAGGGTTGCATTGACAATCCATCACAATGGGCAGCACATTGAACACATTTTATAAGTGGTCAGAAACTTGTAAATAACTCGTGAAATAATAAAGTTACATTAAAACCAAGCACACCATTGTTTTTCTTGTGAAATTCCCAATAAGTTGTGTCACATGACCCTCTTCCTATTGAAAAAACAAAAGTTGGATCCAAGATGGCCGACTTCCAAATGGCCACCATGGTCACCACCCATCTTGAAAAGTTTGCCCCCTCACATATACTAATGTGCCACAAACAGGACATTAATATCACCAACCATTCCCATTTTATTAAGGCCCATCCCTGTACAGTTTTGTTCCCACCTGTATATGCAATCATCATGCATGTGTACATAGAAACAGTATATTATATAGTATATATAGTAATCACCTTAAATTGTAAACAGTATATCTTTTTTAAGCATTACCTCACAGCAATTCTTATTTCAAGTATAATATGTGAATTGCCAATACTACTACTGAACTATAAAGCACTAAATGGTCTAGTGTCTTATGGTCTGACATGCCTACTATGCTTAATGGGATCCCTCATATTACTGAAAACTACCACAGGGCCAAAGCTTTTTCTTACAAAGCCCCAGAGTTTTGGAATAGCCATGGGTCCCAGACACATTCTCAGCGTTTATGTCTAGGCTAAACAATATTATTTAATTATTTAGACTTAATTATTCAGTAATGCCTTTTAAAAGTGCAGATCTGGGGTAATCTTGGAGGCAGTCATTCTCTTATGACTTGTGACTACGTACAGTCGCTTAATAGTCACTGAATATGACAATAAACTTATATTGTTTCCTTTTTTACCTTTTGTTCTCCTGTTTATTTTTTGCACTCAGCCGAAACACAGCATTGGTGCTGATTTTTTTATTTTATTTTACGTTATATGTGTGCCAAGGACAGCTACAGTACTTCTGAAGTTCATGCAACATGGAAGAGACCAAGTTCCTAACTTCTGTCATTTAGGAGGGATGATTTTACATTTCAGCATTATACTGTCTTGCTTCAAATACTTACTCACTATCTATACAACATTATCCTGTTTACAATTTACCAATGCCAATTAACCTACTCTGCAATCTACCCTCGAAGTGCAAGTTGACAGTGCTAAGCACTAAGCCACAATGCTGCCTCACTATAAACAATAAAATCTTCAAAAAGCATATGACCTGTAAAAATAATTGCTTAATTGGTCATTGCTTAATAATCAAAATATCTGTAGTGTTCATAACTATATCAAATTCATGTTGCAATATCTTGACAATTTAGCATTTTAGAATAATAATTTTTTTCAACTTAATGTCTTTTCATGTGAAATCTAAATTGGCCAAGTTTCATTTGAATGACAATTAAGATTATTGAAATTTTTGAATCCAAAAAATTTACTGACACTATATGATAGGGCATGAAATTGTATTTAGCAAATTTGTTTTTGGCACCGATACCATGTTTTGGCCAACTGCTACTACATACATGCATAAGTAGCCTTCTAATTCTGAAACTGCTGAAAATGCAGAATTTGCAAGCAGAAATTATGACTTAAGCAATATTCAAGAAATAATAATTATGTTTCTTCATCTTCTCTGGAATGTAATGTTCTTATGATGAAATCAGTCACGAGTTCCTGTGTGGTCTGCTAGAAAAAGAGTCACCAGTGTCAAAGTGACATAGTGAGGCAATGGCAGGTTTGACACAGGAACTGGCTTGTGTAAGGCTGCAAAATATGATGCGCAGAAAGTGGATGAAATTAATTGTTCTTGTGCTCCTGCTT
The DNA here is from genome assembly GCA_030347435.1 of Clarias fuscus. Lineage (NCBI taxonomy): Eukaryota > Metazoa > Chordata > Actinopteri > Siluriformes > Clariidae > Clarias > Clarias fuscus. Next base: position 11,842,587 of record CM059205.1, read on the forward strand.
AATCTCTACTGTTTTGCTAATCCAGGTGAGTTGCCTTGTTTATGACATTATAATCACTTTGGTCTAAAAATAAAAGATTTTATCTAGTCAGCAAAGTAATATCAAATAGAGAAATTGTGGGGAAACTATAGTTGATGATAAAATTGATAAAATAATTATTAGTGTAATCATTTTATATTTAAAATGACATTATCCTAATCCAATTAACAGTAATGACAGCACAAAAAAGGACACATGCAGTGGAAGATGTGATTAAATGTTCTGCTACTGTTTTTTAATTCAGTGCTTGCTAAATTATTTTCATAGATGAGAATTTTTTGATTTACAATGCACAGAAGAACAAATGCTTGTCAGACAACTTGCAGTTTATAACGACGTGTGACCCTCTCAGCTCAAAACAGCAGTTTCGTTGGACTTCTGAGAACCGAATTTTTAATGTTGCCCAGAAGAAATGCCTTGGTGTTGGGAGCAAGACAGAGGGCAGTAAACTGCAGTGGTACATCTGTAACACCCGAAAAGACCTCCAAGAGTGGGAATGCACAAACAATACACAGTTTAGCCTGAAGAATGAATCACTATACTTGTCCCTTCAGGGAGAATCTACTTCTCTAACACTGTCGAGAAAACAGGGAGTCAAGAGCCAATGGACGATACATGGAACAACAGACAACATTTGCTCTCAGCCATATCAAGGTATTACACTGAAAACAAATTTCTGACTTTCTGAAAATTATTTATTAGAACTATTTTAATGCTGTAAGTTTTTTTTCTAAATGATCTAAACCCAATGTGTATGATTTACTTATTTTATTGTGTTAATAAAATAAGTAATTTTATTACTTATAATAATAAGTAATTATTATTACTTATAATAATAGTAATTATTATATATTAATAATTAATATATTAATAGTATAATAGTAATTGCTATCATTAAGCAATTACTCACAAAACTAGGAAATAATGTTTACTTCCTTCTTGCATGCTCTAGTGGGCCTTTTTTATAAAAAACTTCATTTGCATATTCATTTCGAGAACTTTAACCTTATTTGATTGTGTGCATTAAAAATGGGATGCTTTCAGTATTTCTTGTTTTGTGTCAACTTTTAGAACCAAGGCCTAAATGACCATTAAGTAGTGACGATAATGTTTACATCATATATCGTTTTTACAGCAGCAGGATTTTTGCAGGTCATTTACTCAAATTGTAATAAAACCTACTCGAAAACATGACAATGACAGTCTTCTTATCTTAACTTTTTTTATCCTTGAATTATCTTTTTTTGAAATCTCAGAGTTACCCCATTGATTCTCCTGCTAAAATAGCTCTCATACACTTTAAATACATAAAGCTTCCTTTATTTCACCCCTTCCTTAAAATGTGAAATTTCAGTGTCAGGGAGGGTTTTCCTGATATGAGGGCACATTACAGGAAAAACTCTACAGTGGAACCTTGGATTACGAGCATAATTCATTCAGGAAGTGGGCTCTTGTTCCAAAACACTCGTAAACCAAATCATCATTTCCCATAAGAAATAATGAAAACTCAAATTATTCGTTCCACAGCCCAAAAATTAAATACACAAAAATAATTAATACAATCTATAAAATAAAAAAAATTAATCTGCAGTTTACCTTTAAAAAAAATACAAATAAATCCCGACAGATAAGTGTTTCCCTTGATGCGCGCAGGCGCCGTGTGTGTGTGTGTGTGTGTGTGTGTGTGTGTGTGTGTGTGTGTGGAATTAACCCCTTCACTCGCCTCGTTTTACACAGTAACACTCCTCCTCCCTCTCCCCACCTCACTTTTTAAGTTTCACAACATACACACACACACACACACACACACATACACACACAACGGAAACACAGTTTTAACGGGGAAAAAGAAATCTCTCTGACCTGGCATGAGCGCATACTAAGGGAATCACTGCTGTAAAGTAAAAAAAAAAACAAAAAAAACAAAAACAATGAACCAGCACCTTACCTTTGAAAAGAATCGCGACAGAGCAGAGTTTCTGTGTTTTTGTGAAGCCGGGGAGGGGGTGAAAAGGCGACAGAGCATCTGTGCGTGTGTGAGACGAGCAGAGTTTTTGTGTGTTTGCAAAGCCGTGGGGGGAATGGGGGGTGGGGGGGGTGAAAAGGTGAGAGAGTGATGCTCGGTGTCAAAATAAGAGTCGCATGCATGATACATGATACTCGGTGCTCGTAAACTAATACTTGCTCGGTTTCCGATTAAAAATTTATTACAAATCTTTGCTTGATTTGCGGAACGCTCGTAAACCACGTTACTCGCAATCCGAGGTTCCACTGTAATTGGCTTGTTTAATCCCTGGCCAATACATCAATAGGAAGAAAAAAGTTTTCTCACTTTTGTCTTTTCTTCTCATCTAAATGATAAACCCACAAAAAACTAAAATTTGCATAACAGGTCCCCTTTAAAATATGGTTCTTTAAATTTACCATGATTTTTTTCCACTTTTTTTTCTTTCTTTTTTGTAGGGAAATCTTCATATTTTTTCGTGTACTCTTCTGCATTAGGGCCTGTAAAATGTGTACGTAAATGCATTTCAGCATAGTTTAGATAACATTGCAGATAAGATGTACTGTGTTATATAAGTGTTTCACTGTGTAGTTGTTAAGCAATTTTCAAAAGTAAACATTGAGAGAAACTGAGTAACAGGTACCCCTTTTTGTATGTTTACAGAATCATATACACTTAGAGGAAATGGCTTTGGGCGTCCGTGTCATTTTCCGTTTAGGTACAAAAATAAATGGTATGCTGACTGCACAATAGATGGCTCCTCCATCAAACGCCTGTGGTGTGCAATCGAAAGTATATATGAAGATAATGAGCTCTGGGGTTATTGCCCGACACGTCAAACAGGTACATTAAATTACTTAGATACTTAAAAATTAAATAAATAAAATTATACGCAGACCTGGTATTATTTATGTTAAAAGTCCCTATTCACATTATTTTTCTTACAGATGATTTTTGGACCAAGAACCCTTTAACAGGCATGCATTACCAAATAAACAAGGAGTCTGCACTTACCTGGTATCAGGCCAGAAAAAGCTGTCAGCAGCAGGGGGGAGACCTGGCGAGCATCACTGAGCCCCACGAGCAAACCCTTATATCTGGTATAATCTGAATATATAAAATATATACATTTTGATGCAGTGAAAATGTACACACTGTTGCCACTACATGTGTATAGTTTGTGATATCTATCTATCTATCTATCTATCTATCTATCTATGGATATTATTCATATTCATATTCCTTATTCATATCCTGATAATGTAATAGGTATCTACTGGTCTTTTTCACACAGGTTTGACTCAGGGGAATGGCCCAGTGCTGTGGACAGGGCTAAACAGTTTAGATGCTTCAAGTGGATGGCACTGGATCAATGGGCAAACTTTACGCTATTTAAACTGGCTAAGTGGTGAGTACTTAACTCCACTATACATTCCCTTGTAAGCCCATCAATATTCAGTGTCATGTTTGCCGTAATACAGGAACATTTATTTAATCTGTGGATCCATTCATTCATTCCTTCAATCTTTTGCTTTGGAAAAGGACAACCATCTCCTCACCCAGGCCGAAGCTGTGGGGCAGTTAATCAGCAATATGATTCCAAATGGTCCACTGATGTTTGTTCTGCAAGACATGGATATATTTGCCAGAAAGTCCTTCACAGTCCCACTATTCCACCAAGTAAGTCTCTTTATTATAAAGTTTTTTTTAATTGAATTTAACAAAACATAGCTTTTTCTTTTTTTAATTTTTAATTGTTGTATTTTGTCACTTCCTGTCCAGTGGTGCACACAGGTTCATGTCCCAGACCATGGATACCTTACTTAGGTCACTGCTATTATCTTAATCGTGCCAAAAAAACATGGTTGGATGCAAAAGATTCCTGTCGTCGTGATGGTGGGGATCTGCTGAGCATTCTCAGTGTAGAGGAACAAAGCTTTGCCATCTCACAACTTGGATACTGTGAGTTCATATGCAGATGCTTTTTAGTGTTACTTGAAATTAAATAATTTATTCAATTTGGTTAGTAAGGTATAAAATTCAGTAAGGTATGAAAAACTGAGAACTACACATTTATCAAATTGTATTTTATCGAATTTTGTCTATTTAATTTACATATGCTTTCAGTCTAACTAATTAATAATTGAAACATGCTCTGAAAATAAGACTATTTCAAATTCATTAAAGTCAGTTATAAAATAATTAAGTTTGCATCTGTTGATGCCCTGACTTAAGCAAATGAAGCTAATTAGCCTAGTATAAGAAACTAATTATTGATTAACAAACAGTGAGTGCTAGTAACATGTAGTATATATACATGCGATTGAAGTAAACTTCATTTCATTAAACCACTTCACATGAAAACGCCATTTTTAAGTGCATTTCTATTCTGCAAATAAATGTGATTGATATAATCTACCCACCGATCTATTATATAATCCAAATCAATTTCATTTGTATAGCGCTTGTACTGTAGCAATGTTCATTGTAGCGAAGAAGCTTTACAGAATTAAAATACAATTATGTAAATGTGTATGAATTATAGTGCTTATCCCTCAGTAGGGTTGCAGGGAGATTAAAGAATATCCCAGGGAATGTAGGGCACAAGAAAGGCCAAACTCTGACTGGACACTCTGACTGGCACTGATAAATTTCATTTTGAGATGTTGGATGTGTTTGTGTCCAGTGACGAAAAGAAACAAATGTTGTATTGTCCAATAAATCTACAGATAATTTAGGTTTGTTTATCTATGCAAAACCAACCTGTCCACAAATTGCTCCTATTTTGCATCTTTGCTCCTATTAAACCTATTAGGATAATCTGCAGTGCAATATTATGTAATTTGACAAACTCAAATATTGAATTTCACATTTTTACATTTGAAACAAAAACATTACATTGCCTTTTTTTTTTTTTTTTTACACTTCCAGTGTAGTCTTAAAACAATTTTCTCTGTTAGAAATAGTGCTGATATATCCATGATTCTTTCCCATTTTTTTTAAATAAAATTAAACAGTAAAGACAGACGAGTTGTGGATCGGCTTGAACGACCTCAAGACTGCAATGTATTTTGAGTGGAGTGACCATTCCAGTGTCCCATTTGTCTCATGGGAGATAAATGAACCAAGCCACAATGCTGACAATAAAGAGGACTGTGTTATAATGAGAGGAGAGGTACATTTGCTGCTTCACAAACTCATTGTAATTATACTCTGAGCAGGGCTTAGAACCACCAGTAGATCTGTGAAGATTATATATTAGCATGTGTAACATTAGGAGGTCCAATTGTTAATTAAAAGACTTTTTTTTTTCTAGCAAGGCAAGTGGGCTGATGAAATCTGTAAACACAAGTATGGATTTATCTGTAAAAAAGATGCAAATTCAACACCATCTACTAATGATACAGTCATCGCAAGTCCTGGCTGCAAGTCTGTAAGTTTGCATTTTGACGTGTCAATTTTTTAAGGATTTTCTTTTCTTCTGTATGTTTTAAGTATATTCCTGCAGAAGGAAACAACATTGTTAATATCTAAGTACAAAAGAATTTATCATTATAATTCTATTTTTAACAATAACTTTAATAATCTCCAATAAAGGGCTGGACCAGATATGGATACTACTGCTACTTCATAGGAACAGAAACTAAAACCTTTGAAGAGGCCAAACAGATGTGTGTGGAATCTGATTCTTATTTGGTTGACATCACAAACAGGTCAGAGCATTATTGTCATGAAAATGCCAGTTTTGGGCATGGATTCTAAACAGAATGCAATTCATGTAATTTTAAAACATGTAGGTCAGGCATGATTTTCAAGTGGCTCTATGTCTGTTCCTATCAGAGTTGAAAATGCTTTCCTGGTCAGCCTGGTAGGAATGCGATCAGAGAAGCACTTCTGGATTGGGCTCTCTAATACCAAGGATCGGCACACTTTTGAATGGACTAACAGCAGACAGGTTTTGTACACTCATTTCAATGCAGGAATGCCAGGTAAATTTTAATTAGGGGTATTGATTCTATAATATTGTTCCAGTACACATTACAACCCCACTAACCCTCTACTGTGTAATTAATGCTACAAAACTGAACATGCTTGTAATCTGTATACTACAGGGAGGAAACAAGGTTGTGTTGCGATAACCACAGGAACATTTGCTGGATTATGGGATATGCTGAGTTGCACAAATAAAGAAAAATATATCTGTAAACAGATGGCTGTGGATGTTATCACTACACCAGCCCCAACAACCATCCCTGCTCCCAACTGCAGCAACGAATGGTTCCCACTTACAAACAGAGACTCCTGTGTGAAGGTATATTGGGAATGACCATAATTGTGGACATGTGGGTGTGTATATAGTACCAGTCAAAATTTGGATTAACTTCTTATTCAATGGCATTTCTTTATTTTATTGTTTTCGATTGTATATTAATACTGAAAACTATGAAATGATGACAGAACAAATATGGAATTATGTAGTTAACAAAAATGTGTTTTAGTTCTTCAAAGTAGCCACCTTCTGCTTTAATGATAGCTTTGCATACTTCTTGCATTCTGTCAGTCAGCCTTATGAGGTAGTCACCTGGAATGGCTTTCCAACCCTGTTGAAGGATTTCCCAGATGTGTTGAGCTTGTTGGCTGATTTTACTTCACTCTCTAGTCTAACTCATCCCATACCATCTCATATTGATTTACAGTACATCAGGTGATTGCAAATTTACTTTTGGACAATTTTTTTGTGTGTGTGTGTGTCACCAGCAAAGCACCCCACACCATCCTGCTACATCATTCATATTGGGAACCACACATTCAGGAACCACTGGTTCAATCTGTCTTCATCTAACAAAGAAATGGATTACCAGTTTTCCACTTATCTAATGTCCATTCGTTATGTTTCATGGCCCAAGCAAGTCTCGTCTCCTTTTGTTCTTTAAGTAATGGTTTCTTTGCCAGAATTCGACCAAAAATGCTAAACACAGTCTCCTCTGAACAGCGGTTGTTAAAATATGTCTATTGCTCCAAGAGGCATTTAGGTGGGCATTAATCTGAGGTGCTGTAAATCGGCGACTTCTGAGACTGGTCATTCTAATAAATGTATCCTCTGCAGCAGAGGTAGCACATGGTCTTTCCAGAAAAGACCCTCATGAGAGCCAGTTTCATCAGTTAAACACTTGGGAATATATTTAAAGTTCAGAGATTTTTCAGATTGATTGACCCTCATTTGCTATAGGATAATGGACTGTCTTTTTTCTTTACTTATCTGGATGCTTCTTACCATTATATGGATGGGTACAGTAGTTGTAGTAGCACTACAGTAAATACGGCTATTGGCTCTGTACCCACCCTTTCTGTGCATAAGACAACTGATAATCTAAAGCACATTAAGATGGCAACAAATGCCACGAACAAACTCTTGTCAAGACATAACTGTAAATTGAAAACCATTCCAGGTGACTACTTTGTGAATCTGCTGAGAGAATGCCATGTGTGTGAGGAGCTGGAATCAAAGCTAATGTAGCTACTTTGGACAGTCTATAATTTAAAGCATATTCTTGGTTTGTTTAACATATTTCTGTTTACTATGAGTTGGTATCAAAACGTTTAGATAATAGTAACAGGCTGCCTGTTGTCATGAACTGTTGGGTAGTCCAGGCTGTTGTTAATGCCAAGGGCTTAAGTAAGGCGGGCATAGACGCAGAGAGTTGTTTGACTCAAAAAAGGTCTTTTAATAATCCAATCAAACAGAACATGAACAGAAAATAAACACAGAAACCCACGTAACGAAAAACACAGACTCTTCTTTAAATAAAACACATAGGCTCTTTACAAAACAAACAGACAAAGATCACACAAAACACACAGGCTCTCCCAATCATGACCTACTCGCGCCCCTATGGGCGACACGCTCACACTCGCGCCCCTATGGGCGACACGCTCACACTCGCGCCCCTATGGGCGACACGCTCACACTCGCGCCCCTATGGGCGAATCCCCACACGCTCGTGCTTCTAATAGCACACCAGACAGTCATACATGCTCCTGTGAGCGAACCACACACACACTCGCTCCTCTAATAGCGCACCAGCTCCTATGAGCGAACCACACACACTCGCGCCTCTAATAGCGCAGCAGCTCCTACGAGCGAACCACACACACTCGCGCCTCGAATAGCGCACCAGCTCCTACGAGCGGCAAACACACACTCCGCGCTCCTACGAGCGGCAAACACACACTCCGCGCTCCTACGAACGGCAAACACACACTCCGCGCTCCTACGAGCGGCAAACACACACTCCGCGCTCCTACGAGCGGCAAACACACACTCCGCGCTCTCAGACGAAGGTTGGGGCCTCCACGTGAGGCTCTCGGACGAAGGTTGGGGCCTCCACGTGAGGCTCTCGGACAAGAAGGGACTTTCACTGTGGCTCTGCTATGCCCTTGTATAGGTCGAGGATTCTGTCATGAACTGTTGGGTAGTCCAGGCTGTTGTTAATGCCAAGGGCTTAAGTAAGGCGGGCATAGACGCAGAGAGTTGTTTGACTCAAAAAGGGTCTTTTAATAATCCAATAAAACAGAACATGAATAGAAAATAAACACAGAAACCCACGTAACGAAAAACACAGACTCTTCTTTAAATAAAACACATAGGCTCTTTACAAAACAAACAGACTAAGATCACACAAAACACACAGGCTCTCTCAATCATGACCTACTCGCGCCCCTATGGGCGACACGCTCACACTCGCGCCCCTATGGGCGACACGCTCACACTCGCGCCCCTATGGGCGACACGCTCACACTCGCGCCCCTATGGGCGAATCCCCACACGCTCGTGCTTCTAATAGCACACCAGACAGTCATACATGCTCCTGTGAGCGAACCACACACACACTCGCTCCTCTAATAGCGCACCAGCTCCTACGATCGAACCACACACACTCGCGCCTCTAATAGCGCACCAGCTCCTACGAGCGAACCACACACACTCGCGCCTCTAATAGTGCACCAGCTCCTACGAGCGGCAAACACACACTCCGCGCTCCTACGAGCGACAAACAGACACTCCGCGCTCCTACTAGCAGCAAACACACACTCCGCGCTCCTACGAGCGGCAAACACACACTCCGCGCTCTTGGACGAAGGTTGGGGCCTCCACGTGAGGCTCTCGGACGAAGGTTGGGGCCTCCACGTGAGGCTCTCGGACAAGAAGGGACTTTCACTGTGGCTCTGCTATGCCCTTGTATAGGTCGAGCATTCTGTCATGACCTGTTGGGTAGTCCAGGTTGTTGTTAATGCCAAGGGCTTAAGTAAGGCGGGCATAGACGCAGAGAGTTGTTTGACTCAAAAAAGGTCTTTTAATAATCCAATCAAACAGAACATGAACATAAAATAAACACAGAAACCCACGTAACGAAAAACACAGACTCTTCTTTAAATAAAACACATAGGCTCTTTACAAAACAAACAGACTAAGATCACACAAAACACACAGGCTCTCTCAATCATGACCTACTCGCGCCCCTATGGGCGACACGCTCACACTCGCGCCCCTATGGGCGACACGCTCACACTCGCGCCCCTATGGGCGACACGCTCACACTCGCGCCCCTATGGGCGACACGCTCACACTCGCGCCCCTATGGGCGAATCCCCACACGCTCGTGCTTCTAATAGCACACCAGACAGTCATACATGCTCCTGTGAGCGAACCACACACACACTCGCGCCTCTAATAGCGCACCAGCTCCTATGAGCGAACCACACACACTCGCGCCTCTAATAGCGCACCAGCTCCTACGAGCGGCAAACACACACCCGCGCTCCTACGAGCGGCAAACACACACTCCGCGCTCCTACGAGCGGCAAACACACACTCCGCGCTCCTACGAGCGGCAAACACACACTCCGCACTCCTACGAGCGGCAAACACACACTCCGCGCTCCTACGAGCGCCAAACACACACTCCACGAGCGTACCCGGGCTTAGAGTAGGCACAAATGGATAACCCACACACAAGCTGAAACACACTCACACACACTGGCTGAAACACCGTCACACACACAGGCTGAAACACCCTCACACACCCAGGCTGAAACACACTCACACACACAGGCTGAAACACACTCACACACACAGGCTGGAGCCCATTCACATACAGGCTGAAACACACTCACATAAAGGCTGGAACACACAGACCACTTTCGAATCATATAGAGCCTTCAAAACATGACACCAAACCCAACCAAAATAAAACACAAAACGAAAACTAAACACGTAATGCCCTCATAACATAATTAATGCTCGACTCAGTTTCCCAGAACAACCAGCTATTTATAACTACTCTAATGAGCAACCCCGGTCCAGGTGAGCTCCGTCATCACCTGACCAAGGTGCCTTCTGGGAAACTGAGTCTACAAACAGAACTACAAAAAAATAAAAAACACACATCACAGTGCTCTCTAGGGGCAGTCCCTTACACCTGTGCAGTCACAGGGAGCACCAACCTTTATACAGAACCTTGGCAGTGTTCATCCCTTGTGAACTTTTCCACATTTTGTCACATTACAACCACAAATGTAAATGTATTTTATTGTGATTTTATGTCAGAGGCCAACACAAAGTGGCACATAATTGTGAAATGGAACGAAAATTATAAATGGTTTTAAAAATGTTTTTTAAATAAATTTCTGAAAAGTGTAGCATATATTGCCCTGTGAGGCAATACATTGTAGAACCACCTTGGGGCATGTCTCTACTAGGTCTGCACATTTAGAGAGTGAAATATTTGCCAATTCTTTTTTGCAGTCAGATTGGATGGATGGAGAGCATCTGTAAACTTTGACTGGGCAATTCTAGCACATAATATGATTAATAATAATCTAAACCATTTAATTTTACCTGTGGCCGAATGTTTATGTTTATCCATCTTTTCAACAACTCTGACCAGCTTTCCTGTTCCTGCTGAAGAAAGTATCTCTCATGTATGCCTAATAGCTGTCCTGTGGACAGATTTCCTCACTTAAGCTGTGGATTCTTTGCAGCTCCCCGATAGTTACCATGGTTTTCTGATTAATGCTCATCTTGCCCTGTGTCTTGGCCATGTCTTGATAGGTTTGCAGTTATGCTATTCGCTTGCCATTTTTGGATGATAGTTTGAACATTGTTCTGTGAGATGTTCAAAGCTTGGGATATTTTTTTTTATAACCTAAACTAAACTAACCTAACCCTGCTTTAAACTTCTCCACAACTTTTTCCCTGACCTGTCTGATGTTCATGATGCTGTTTGTTTACTAATGTTCTCCAACAAACCTCTGAAGGCTTCAGTGAACAGTTGTATTCATACTGAGAATAAATTACACACAGGTGGACTCTATTTACGAATTAGGTGTCTTCTGAAGGCAATTGGTTTCACTAGATTTTAGTTAGGGGTATCAGAGTCAAGGGAATGAAAACAAATGCACAACACACTTTTCAGATATTTATTTGTAAAAAAGAAAAAAAAATTAAAAGCGATTTAAAATTTTACTTCCATTTCACAATTATGTGCCACTTTGTGCTGGTCTATCACATAAAATACAAATAAAATACATTTATGTTTGTGGTTGTAACGTGACAAAATGTGGAAAAGTTCAAGGGGTGTAAATACTTTTAGATAAATGAATGAATGAATGAATGATTGAATGAGTACTTTATTATCATGTTTCAAAAACATACAATGGTATTGCACATTCAAAACAAAATTACCTTGCATTTTACTCAGTTTTTGAATGACAGGAGAATTACAGCAATTGCACAGTTAATAAGTTAAAAATATATTGCATAGTAAATAAATAAATTACAGGCTGATTAATAAATTGATTGTACAGCTGATGAGAATATGTTGCAGAGAGATTAATAAGTCAAAAATATTGCATGACTGGGGAAAATATTTTGATATATTGATATTTTGATTTCAATATTTTGAAAAATATATTTCACAGTAAGTAACCTGCAAGGCCATTTGCAAGGCACTGTGAGACACTTTGACAAAAGACATAGTCCTGTTTACATTGGGAACTTGGGAATTGGGTTTATTCCGACCTCATGCATTACCACGTTTTATCATGGAAGGCAGCCAGAACAAAGAGTGAACATTAAATTCTGTGTGAAACTGGGCGAATCTGCAACAAAGATGCTTGACATGATTGGTCAAGTTTATAGTGATGCTGCAATAAGTCATTCAAGGTGTTTTGAGTGGCATGTGAGGTTCACGATTGAAGTAACATCACTGGAAAATGACAAAAGATTGGGAAGATCTTTAACGAGCTCAGCCACAGACAATCAACAACATTGCTACAGTACCATTGTCAGACTGTCATAAAGAAGAGTCCAGACAATTCTCACATGCCATTTGAACATCCCCACACTGCTGACCCAGGACCAGAAGGAACATAAAAGTCTGCCAAAAACTTGTCAGTCAGTGTGCCGTGGATAACCTTGTCCTTCATGTCAATGATCATTAACGGTGAAACTTGGGTGTATGGGTACGACCTTGAGACAAAGCAACAATCCTCACAGTGAAAGACCTCATCGTCTACAAGAGTGAAAAAGTTGAGACAAGTTCGGAGGTTCGACCAAGTGCATGCTAATTGACATTCTTCTTTGAAATTTGCCGTATTGTGCATTAAAAATTCATCTTCCGGGGCCAGACTATCAATAGCGAATTCTACTGCCAGGTTTTAAGGCATCTGAGAGGACATACAGTAAAAGTGTCATGCACACTCGCTCCGCGACTGGCACGAGGACCCGGAAGTGAGACGGTCGCGCTTTCAGAAAGCATAAAATGAAACTAGATGGCGCTTCACATCGCTCAGTCATTGAGTTCATTCATGCCTTCGCTATCGCTTCACCAACTATTTCGTGAGTACTCACCTATTTCAAACCTATTGATTGAGTGTGTGTTGCTAGAACGCGGGTTTATTTGTGTAGATCCTTGCTCTTTTTGTAAGAGAGTTCTAAGAGTAAACGCGTGGTTATCCTGCCTGCTTGCGCTGCCTCCGCGTGTGGGTTTACCGTCCACGCAACACAGGCTAACTGCTAAGGCTACTGTGTTCGTCCCTCGGTTGCTCGTGACAGAATGACTGAGCCCAAAGCAGTAAACCCAGCGGAATTTGCTCACCTCTGCGCTGTGGTTGACCAGCATGCCGAGCTGATCAATGAGCTCCGTGGTAAAGTCGTGTCTCTCCGAAAGGAGCTCCAAGACGTCGCGAGGTGGCGGAGCTGCGGCAGGAGAACGCGACCCTCCTCGAGGCGGCTGTTCAGTCGGCTGTTGCCACGCCCCCCACAGAGGCGGCAGTGCCGCCCCCTCCTCCCCCCTCTGACATTTTCATTGCTTTACCAGATAAGTGGGATGGCACAGATGGGAAGTGCAGTGTGTTTTTTACAGCATTAGATCTTGTGTTTGAGTTCAATTCCACCAGGTACTCCACAGACCGTTGCACTTCTCGCCTCATTGCTATACGGGCAGGCAGCTGAGTGGGCCACGGCGGTTCTCAGGTCAGATTCAGACACAGCCTATTCATACGGAGAATTCACCCGGCAACTCAAACTGACCTTCGAACATCCTGCTGCTGAGGTGGAGACCGACAGCAAACTGTACCATCTGCGGCAGGGTGGGTCGTCCGTGAGCCGCTACACCGCGGATTTCCGTAACCTCGCCGTGCAGACCACCTGGGGGGACGCCGCCCTCCGGACGGCTTACTACGAAGGACTGGCTTCGCGCATCAAGGACGAGCTCGCCGGACGAGAGCTTCCGGCTACACTGGAGGGTTTGGTCCAGCTCGCCCTCCAAATTGACCAGCGCCAGCTCGCTCGTCCGAAGCCAGCCCCCCGAACCCTGCCGCCCATCACGCCCCTTTTTTCACATTCCACGCCCCCGATCACCAGCTTTCACCACCACCACTAGGGCGTCTGCCGGGTCTCCACCTCCCGCCGTGGTTGACACGGGAGCCGGGGAACCCATGCAACTAGGACGCGCCTCCTTGAACGCGGGGTTTTTCTTTGTAAAGAAGAGTTCGGGCGAATTACGTCCAGGTGTCGACTACCGGGGGTTAAACAACATCACCCTAAAAAACCGACACCTGCTGCCGCTTACCAACTCAGCCCTGGACGCTTTCTCTGGTGCCACCATTTTCTCAAAGTTGGACCTCCAGAGCGCCTACAACTTGGTGCGTATCAGAGAGGGCGATGAGTGGAGGACGGCCTTCATCACCCCTACTGGACACTATGAGAGTTTGGTCATCCCATTTGGACTCTGTAACGCTCCCGCAGCTTTCCTGCAGTTCATCAATGATGTTCTCCGGGACGTGTTGGGAAAGTGGGTATTCGTCTACCTAGACGATATACTCATCTACTCCCGCACCGCCGAAGAACACATCCGACACGTCAGGACAGTTCTTAAGAGATTGCTCACCCACCGACTGTACTGTAAGCTGGAGAAGTGCGCTTTTCACAAGTGCTCCACCACGTTCCTGGGTTTTGTCATCTCGTCCCAGGGTGTGGCCATGGACCCGCAGAAACTGGAAGCTGTACGTCATTGGCCCCTACCCAAGACTCTCAGGCAGCTTCAACGGTTTCTCGGGTTTGCGAACTTCTATCGTCGCTTTATCCGGGGCTACAGCACAGTTGCAGCACCCCTGACCGCATTGACTCGCCCCTCATCTCGTCCCTTCCAACTCGACTCCACGGCCATCAACGCCTTCTCCAAACTCTGCCACCGATTCACCACCGCTCTGATTCTCCTCTATCCAGATGCCGATCAACCATTCGTTGTGGAGGTAGACGCCTCAGAGGTGGGCGCTGGGGCGGTTCTCTCCCAGCGGGGTCCAGACCAGAAACTACACCCTTGTAGTTTCTTCTCCAAAAAATTTAACCCCACTCAGCAGCGATACGGGGTGGGGGACCGCGAGCTGCTGGCCATAAAGTGGGCATTGGAAGAATGGCGACACTGGCTCCAGGGTGCCAGAGAACCATTTATCGTCTGGACCGACCACCAAAACCTCAGCTCCATCAAGACACTTAAACAACTCAACCCTAGGCAGGCGCGATGAAGGCGCCCTTCAATATATCCAGCACGCCTTCTGGTGGCCCTCCATGGCCAAGGACGTCGAGGAGTTCGTTCGAGCGTGCCCAGTGTGCGCCAGGGCCAAGACCTCTAACCAACCGACACCGAGGGAACTCCAACCACTCCCAGTTCCCCGTCGACCCTGGACGCACATTGCCGTCGACTTCATCACAGGCCTGCCGGTATCCGAAGGGAAGAGTGTCATCATGACGATAATAGATCGGTTCTCCAAAGCTGTGCACCTGGTGGCCCTTCCCGGACTTCCGTCAGCCAAAGGGACAGCCGAGCTGATTTTAGAGCACGTAGTCCGTCTGCATGGGTTCCCAAAGGACATCGTCTTGGACAGGGGGCCCCAGTTCACTGCACGGTTCTGGAAGGCCTTCTGCCGTCTGATCAATTCTACCTGCAGTCTCTCCTCAGGCTATCACCACCAAACAAATGGTCAGACGGAACGGGCCAACCAACAACTGGAGCGTTACCTGAGGTGCTTTGTTGCCGACCGTCAGCGCTCCTGGGCTCGCTATCTCATTTGGGCGGAGCTCTCCCACAACCTCCACGTCTCCTCCGCCATGAAGCTGAGTCCATTTGAGGTATGCCAGGGTTTCCAACCTCCGATGTTCGAACATCAAGAACCGGAGGTCGAAGTACCCTCAGCCCAACAGTTGGTCCGAAGGTGTCGGCGGTCCTGGACTCAAGCCAAGGAGGCCATTCAGCACGCTAATACCCTCTACACCTCACAACATCGCCGTCGACACCCTCCGGGACGATTGTACCACACAGGTGACAAGGTATGGCTCTCCACCAAAAATCTAAACTTCCATACAGAGTCCAAAAAACTCTCGCCTAGATTCATCGGTTCATATCGCATCACCCTCCGTGTCAACCCTGTCACCTATCGGCTCCAGCTGCCTGCGGCGCTCCGGGTTCACCCAGTATTCCACACCTCTCAGCTCAAACCCTTCATCACGTCACCAATGGTAACACCCGCCCACCCCACTCCTCCTCCCCGAATCATTAAGGGTAGTCTCGCTTACACGGTAAGCCGGATCCTCGACTCGCGCCCTCGGGGCAGAGGTACACAGTACCTGGTTGACTGGGAGGGCTACGGCCCCGAGGAACGGTCTTGGATTCCGGCCCGGTTTGTCCTGGACCCCAAACTCATACGGGACTACCGTCGTCAGGTACGCCAGGACTGTCGAGAGTCAGTTCTGGACAGGGGGGTACTGTCATGCACACTCGCTCCGCGACCGGCACGAGGACCCGGAAGTAAGACGGTCGCGCTTTCAGAAAGCATAAAAGGAAACAAGATGGCGCTTCACATCGCTCAGTCATTGAGTTCATTCATGCCTTCGCTATCGCTTCACCAACTATTTCGTGAGTACTCACCTATTCAGGTTGCTTTCTTGATTGAGTGTGTGTTGCTAGAACGCGAGTTTATTTGTGTAGATCCTTGCTCTTTTTGTAAGAGAGTTCTAAGAGTAAACGCGTGGTTATCCTGCCTGCTCGCGCTGCTTCCGCGTTTGGGTTTACCGTCCATGCAACACGGGCTAACTGCTAAGGCTACTGTGTTCGTCCCACGGTTGCTCGTGACAAAAAGCGACCTGATCTGTGGAGCATGAAATTTTGTTCATACCCCCTGTACAGTTTCATATGCTCTTTCACAGTTTGGATGTCTTCATTATTACTGTGTCCATATGTATTTATAAATTCTGTAAATAATAAAACAATACGAAAATTTGTCTAGGTCCAATAGTCTAGGTCTGTATGCTCAATATGCTTTCAAGTTCACATATTATGAATTTTTGCCAAATGAAAGTCTGTTTTGTTTAAGTTATTTGACATGGAACGTGAACAAAAGAAGACCTGGTCTGAAGCTCTCAACTTCTGCAGAAAACTTGGTGGTGATCTACTGAGTATCCATGGTCCTTATGATTTGCACTCGATTGAACACATCGGGTAAGATTGCAATAATTTGTTATATTTATGTGCAAATTCATTTTCATATTATTTTTCAAAATATTAGAGGTCTTTATAAGCAGACCATTCAAGTCAAACCAGGAAGTATTGTGCAGAATAGTAGAACATAGTGTGCATGAATACCTCTGTACATGGAATAATGCAGTATGTAGTATGAAAAGAAACAGGAACAGCAAAGCAAAGAGAACAGGAATTGAAGCAGTAAGCATTCTTCTGGGATCCTCTCACTCTGTGAGATCTTGTTAAACAGACTACTCAGAAACTTTACTTCCACCTCTCCTAAGCAGTTCCATACCTCCACAGGTATGTCATCAGGACTATCTGCCACCAAGTCTCCTTTGTCCACTTTTCCCTTTCCTGATAATATATCAAATACCCTCCTACCCATCTCCCTGATCACATTAGCTGTAGTTGTCTAGTAAACTGGAGAAACATTCTGACCACCCAGAGCCTGTTTCAACTTCTCCCTGAAAACTACACAACATTCTTCCTTTTTCATCTTCCACCACTTTGTCCTCTGCTCTGCCTTTGGCCTCTTCACCTTCCTCACCACCAGAGTCATTTTAGACACCACTATCCTGTGTTGTCTTGCTACACTCTCCCTTACCAATACTTTGCAGTCAATCATCTCTTTCAGATTACATTGGCGACACAGGATGTAGTTCACCTTAGTGCTTCTGCCTTTGCTCTTATATGTCACCCTATGTTCCTGCCTCTTTTGCAATTTCCATCCTCTTTACAAATTCCACCACCAACTATCCTACTGTCCTGTCCTGGAGACCAAACCTGCCCATCACGTTCTTATCACCTCTGTTCCCTTCCCCAAGATATCCATTAAAATCTGCACCAATGACCACTCTGTTATCTCTGGGAACACTCTGCATTACTTTATCTAATTCAATCCAGAATTTCTCCTTCTCTTTTAACTCACATCCTACATGTGGGGCGTAACCACTTACAACATTGTGCATCACACCTTTAATTTCCAGCTTCAGACTCATCAACTTATCTAATACTCTTATAACTCCTACTCCATTTCTTTTCCTATCCACACCATGGTAAAACTACTTAAACCCTGTTCCTAAGCTTTTAGTCTTGCTACCTTTCCACCTGGTCTCCTGGACACACAGTATATCCACCTTCCTTCTCCGCATCATGTGAACCAACTCTCTTGCCTTCCTTGTCATAGTCCCAACATGTCAAAGTCCCTACTGTCACTTCTAAAATTTTGACTTTCCTTTTCTCTCTCTGGCTACGAACACGCCTTCCTTTTCTCCTTCTTTAACCAACAGTAGCCCAATTTCCACTAGCACCCTGTAGGTCAACAGCACCGGTGGCGGACCATAACCGATCCGGTACGGAAGTCCTGACAATGACTCACATGATTGATTTGGCTAATGTTTTACGTCAGATGTCCTTCCTGCCACAACCCTCAGCATTAATCCTGACTTGGAACTGGCACAAGAAGACACTGGATTGTGCCCCCTGTGGTTGATAAAATGTGAATACACTGAACCTTCATAACCCAACTAATCAAAGACTAAATGGAAATACCTGTCAAACTAAAATGTAAATCACCATAAAATCAAACTCCAACATAAAAGTCCTTAAAAAACATTTTAGTAGGTGCATGCTCAAGGGCCCAACAATAGTAGCTTGGTGGGGGTTGAACCCATGACCTTTAGATCAACAATTCAACGTTACCCACTGTTACATCCCTGCACCCTAGAATATGTGTCTAATTCCTGATCAAAATGTGACCTTGGGGTGGTAGGCGTTAACACGTGTAATCCCTGCTCAGAAAAAGAGGAAAATCTTTACATATTCTATCATTAAAACACAAAATGCAAGCTGCCAACTGTACAAGCCTCTGGAGGCAGTGTTATGATCATACGGATTGGAGTAGGTTTGCCTCTCAAGCTACTTCTGACTCTCATACGGACATCAATCTATACACCTCGTCTGTTTTGGATCACATCAAAGCCACCATTTACAATGTAACAACTGTGAAGCAGATTACAACATACCCTAATCAGAAGCCATTGATGAATAGGGAAATTCGTCTCCTGCTCAAGGCACGGAATGCTGCCTTCAGATCAGGAGATGCACAGGCCTACAGTGCATCCAGAGCTAACCTGAAAAGGGGTATCGATAAGGCCAAGTGGAGCTTGGTTGAGGATCGAAGATCACTTCAACAACTCTGATCCTCGGCGTACAGTATGTGGCAGGGCATCCAGTCCATCAGTGACTACAACCCCGCCCACTCTGAACCATATCCACTGAAATCTCCTTCCTCAATGAGCTAAATAACTTTGATACTCGCTTTGATCAGAGTCATCAGGAGACAATCACTACGTTGATACCGCCTGTGAACTTTCAGCCTCTCTCACTTTCCACTGCAGAAGTCTCTGCTGCCTTCAGCAGGATAAACAATCGGAAAGCTGCTGGCCCTGATGGAATACGTGGACGTGTGCTCAGAACCTATGCTGAACAGCTGACTGAAGTCATGACAGACATCTTTAATCTGTCCCTACATCAATCAATAGTGCCTACTTGCTTTAAATCCATTGTGCCTGTGCCTAAACACTCCAAACCTATGTGCCTTAATGATTACCGCCCAGTAGCACTGACACAGATACTCATGAAATGCTTTGAGCGGCTAGTCCTAGCACATCTCAAGAAAAGCATTCCACCCACACTGGACCCTCATCAGTTCGCCTACCACGAGAATAGGAGCATTGAAGATGCTGTTTCCCTAACACTACACACGGTACTTTCTCACCTGGATAATAAGAACATTTACACAAGAATGCTGTTCGTGGATTTCAGCTCAGCGTTCAACACAGTCATCCCCTCCAGGCTGATTAGGAAGCTTACTGTTCTCGGAATCAACACCTCTCTATGCAGCTGGATACTGGATTTTCTGACCAACAGACCACAGAATGTTAAATCCAATAGCATTCTCTCCTTAACCATCATCCTGAACACTGGCGTGCCACAAGGCTGTGTACTGAGCCCCTTCCTGTTTTCACTGTACACACGTGACTGCAGTCCTATGTATGGTTCTAATACCATAATTAAGTTTGCAGATGACACGACAGTGATTGGCCTCATCAATGACAACAATGAGACTAACTACAGGGCAGAGGTAAAGCACTTGGCCGAGTGGTGTGCTGACAACCACTTGCTCCTGAACACCAGTAAGACCAAGGAACTCATTGTGGACTTTAGAAGGAGAAGAGGTAACACGCACTCCCCTGTCTACATCAACGGGACAATGGTTGAATGTGATACAAACTTCAAGTTCCTGGGGATTCACATTTCTGAGGATTTAACTTGGTTCACTAATACCTCCAGTCTCCTCAAGAAAGCTTCCCAGCGCCTCTTCTTCCTGAGACTACTAAGGAAGAATCACCTTTCTAAGGACATAATGAACAATTTCTATCGTTGTGCAGTAGAGAGCATCCTAACCAGCTGTATTACAGTCTGGTATGGTAACTGCTCTGTTATGGATCGCAAATCTATCCAAAGGGTGGTAAAAACCGCCCAGCGCATCATCGGTACCCCACTTCCTGTCATTGAGGAAGTCTACAAGAGGAGATGTCTGCATAGAGGTCGAAGCATCGTGAAGGACACCTCTCACCCTGCACATAAAATGTTTTCTCTCCTTCCCTCTGGTTCAGATGCCTAAAAGCCAAGAGCAGTAGGCTGAGGAACAGTTTTTACCCCACAGGGGTTACCTTATTGAACACAATTTCACTGACCCCCTTACATGGACGGTACCACCATCACTGATAACCCAACATTCCTGTTTAATACCTCTGTAAATACTTCCTGTTCATTCATTTGTACAGTCTGCACATGGACTGTATACTAATATATGTATATTCATATATGTAGATATGTGTGAATAGGTATACTCTGCATTTCCATCCAGCTGTTAAATTACTCATATCTATTCATATGTACTGTATATTCATACTATTGCACATAATGTAAATTCACCTATATATAGTTTGTGTATATCTTTATTCCACATATTTATATTTAGACATCTCTATAGAATTAATCTGTACATTAATTTATCCACCAATGCTCACTTTACACTGTATATTCATGTACACACACACACATATATATATATATATATATATATATATATATATATATATATATATATATATATATATATATATATATATACACTGTAATCCAATTTATACATAGACCTTACTTTTATCCTACATACAAGTTTTATAGATCTGTATATATGTTTATATTGCACTGCTAACTTGCACTTCTACTAACTGCATTTCGTTGCCTTGTAACTATGTGCAATGACAATAAAGTTGAATCTAATCTAATCTAATGATCAGCGGTTGGTCAGGTCTAGGCTCAGAAACATTATGTGGCAATAAAATGAAGTCAGGTGATGACCTTAATGTACCGAATGACCAGGTTTTCTTCTCTGGTGGAACAGGAATATTCCAGGATTAAAATTTTAAAAGAATGATTTTGGAAGCACATTTTCACAGATGAATTGACCACTGTTATCCGTAATCAAAGCTGAAGGCAGTCAGTGAAATCTTGGAGTGGCCAGGCAGTATTTCCTACCATAATCAGTTACCCTGGACTTGTTCTAAACATGATCCTAAAAAGTGGTATTGGGCCATTGTTCAAAAAGACACCATCTACTGTATTTGGCCCTAATCCACTACAGTGTTGAGAAAATGTATTTATTACTTATATTTGCAGGGCCGAGCCAGCCTGGATTGGTTACACCATCCAGGATCCATCTGTGGGTTATGCATGGAGTGATGGATCCTCTGTAAATATTGCTTGCTTTTTATTCTGCAACATATTCCTGACTTTTCCTTTGATTGTAGTATGTTTGTATACACTGTATGTTTATCTTTGATTTTTTTTTCCCTTTCATTCAGACATCTTATGAAATCTGGGAAGATGGTGAACCAAACAATTACAACAATGTGGAAAATTGTGCTGAAATAAATTTTTGGTGGGGTTCCAATAGAGGAAAATGGAATGACCTGCAATGTGAGGACAAAAGGAACTGGTTGTGTGAAATTCGAAAAGGTAAGAAGATTCTGAAATGTCACTCTGCTGTGACTGTAATGAATAACTGTAATGTTGCTGCTATACACTAATGTTTACATACCTTATAATAATATTCACATTTTATGTTTATTTTATTAATAAATGCATAGTTTTTAACACCATCTATTTTACTGTCTTCTTTCTTCTTTTTCTTTTGTTTTTGCTATTAAGCATTGGAAATTAATACAGTTTGTACAGTTTATATTTACTGTACTTACAGATATTTTAAACAGATGTCTATTTGCTGCTGTTTTCCACTAACAAACTAATTCCATTTATCATGATTACAACAGTTTTATTTAATTTTATTTTTTTATTTTATTTTTTTATTTGCGCTGATGTTGGCCTGTCTCATTCCTTCTAAATGTCTTCATGTACAAATTTTTGTAGTTTATTGTCTTCATGTACTACTCTGCATGCCTATTTAATTTAATTTAATTTAACTGGGGAAAAACGTCTTTTTGAAACCACAGCATAATCTAGCAAATAATTTTTGTTTATTACGTCACCATATTATATAAATTGGTTTGTTCCATTAAATTATATCAGTGATTTTAACTCACAGACTATTCATGCTGTTAGCAGACACTGTCTGCTTGCAGCTAAGGCCCATGTGCAAGCTCACACCATTATCTGAGAAGAACTTTGGTTCATGGTTTCCAAATTGCATCATGACTTGGCTACTGGTCTGCCCACCAAGTAAATTATTTAAACATTATATAAAACAAACAATAAAAATAAAAAATAAATAAAAAAATGGAAACAACATTTGCAGTGTCTTCCATGTCATGCTAAAATGCAACTAAGCTAGGAGCTAAGCTTTCTTAGCTCCTGTAACTTTCTAAGCTATCTAACTAAGCTAACTTTCCCTGAAGAAAGTATTTTTGACCCACTACCTACACTAGTATTACAAATTCATTTCAGATACAAGTGCAAATATTTAAACACCTCTTTCAACTATAAATACACTGCTAGTCTGTGGCTGACTGATTGGTGCTGATACAGTATTCAGTTGTGTTTATTACCGACTTAGTTTTGTTACAACAAATGTGTGTCAGAACTTTTGCATTTTGTTATTCCTTTTTCTGCACTAACACAAACTAAAGCAATTTATTATAACTAATACTAATGTTACAAATTACCTCACAGTATGTTACTGTATATTTAGTGTATACATTTAAATGCCATTGAATTTTAGGTTTAAATGTGTATTATAATATGTATATTACATTAGGTAGTTTTGTGAATTAAGGTTGTTGTCAATTTTTTTATTAATATAGTACTTTAGTTTTTGTCAACGCAAAAAAAAAATCTGGCTATATGTTCAGTAAAGAAATATGTGCTTTGTTTTTAATTTTTATTATTTATTTTTTCTAGGAATTACACCAAATGAAGTGGAAATTACAACCCAAAGTAAATCCTCTATAAAAATCTACCTTATACTTTGCACTTTATCTTTTTTATCTTTACTGATTACTGAAAAGATTTTCCTAAACAATTCTAAACTTTTTTCCCCCTACAATTGTAGCATATAATAAAACAGACGATGGCTGGATTATATTCAATGATAATCAGTATTATATCTCTAAATATACATCTGTCTCTATGGAAGAAGCCAGAATGTTCTGTAAGCAAAAACATGGTGATCTTGCGACCATCAATGATGAGAAAGAAAGATTATTTATTTGGCATCAGGTAATATGGCTAATATAGATCTGTAACATGTCATTACCATTTTCATACTTGTAAAATCTTATTAATTGTGGAACTTTCGTTATTTGTTTATATATTTAAACTATATCACCATTAAATATTATTTAATATTTATTTCCTTTAGTCCACATTATATTGGGATTTTTATATTGGCATGATAGTGGATCTGGATAAATCTTTTACGTAAGTAGAAAATTTACTGACAGTAAAGCACATTCCTAAACCAAAAATGTATAATTCACTGTATGTATGCACTACAAGGTGGATGAATGGATCGCCAGTTGTATTTGAGGCATGGCAAAAAAATCAGCCTGCTTGTCTGAACGATGAGGAGCGTTGTGTAAAGATGACTTCTAATAATGGTAAGTCATCTAAAATTATGATTAAAATGTGAAAGTATGTGAACACTTGACCATCACATGGAATAGAAAAAATATCAATGTACGGAAAATAAGGTTATGTTATGGTTACCATTCAGGCAAAAGTAGATAAGATTTTGTTTCTTTCATTTATTTTTTGTTCTTTTTTCTTACATTGAATTTCATCTTTTCACTTCTGACTTGGGCTGCTTCATGTTGTTCTAAATTTAAATATAGGTCAGATTTTTTTTTTGTAATTTCTTCTTTAATAGTAAAATAAAAAAAGGTAGAAGTGCAAACCAACATTGTCTCCTTACAGTTAGCTTTCAGATAGCTTGAATGCATCACTGATACATCGTTCATATGAATATGTGAGTCAGTTAAGGAGTGTGATCAGTTTAATGTCAGATGGAGGTTTCTGTTTCTTATTGACTGTTCTAGCAAAAAAATCTGATTTGGTAAGTAAGTGGGCCTGTTTTAACTGTAATGTGAATCTACAGTATAGTGTGAGGCCTATCGTATGGTGGTTAACTAAGAACTCACGCATAATACTAACATCAACCCCACTGGCAAGATGAATTTTATTGATCACATCCTATGTCTTTTTCCATGATGAGTGCCTGACCTCCGTTATGCTTCTGGAGATGAATGAACAAATCCCCATAGCCTTGCTCATATTTGTGTTATGTCTGATGTTATACTAATGTTGCTCATTGGTAACTAGTACAACCAGCCTAACACACAACTGTCTTCTCAAGGGTTCTGGGAGAGTGTAAATTGTGGTGAAAAAATTAATTTTGTCTGCAAACGAAGTGGCACTGTCAAAGTCAATTCCACTGCTGCTCCTATTGAGCCCCTCAAAGGAGGCTGTGCTCCTGACTGGGTGAATTTTGAATCAAAGGTAAATGAGAATTAAACACACTCTTAGTCAATTCTATCATATTATGGTAATAATAACTGGTCGAAGCTTAGACAATTTTAATTATTTTGTCTTCCTATATTCAGATGTTTAACTGAACTCTGTATATTAAGGAAAACTTCACCTTATTTAAATATTTCTGCAACTTTTGCTCCAGCTGTGAATAATGATTTAAGCATAATTTTGTCATGTACAGTACAGTATTGTGCAAAAATCAGAGACCACCCTTTTTTTTTTTTTACTGAAATGGTCATTCATTACGTATATTAGTGTAATTGATAAATAGATTTTATCTTTCATGAAACAGTCATATTGTACTTATTATTATTATAAATAAGATATATTTCAGATTTCTTACTGATTTACTGTTAAAGATCTGTATTTCTGTTAATTTCCCCCCTAACATTATTGACTGTTATCATTCTAAAACCATACAGTACAAAAGTCTTTAATAGTGAAAAGTATTAAATCTAAATGAGTATGTTATAAAATCTAATAATAAACAATAATGAGTATTTAATTTCCATTTGCTTAACTGTCTCAACAATTTTTGCATGTTTTGCAAACAACTGTTTTTGGTCTCAACAATGCATAACAACTATGTGCATAACAACTCCGTTTGTGTCCTTACAGTGTTATAAAATAGAACTGGAGCTGAAAACATGGCTTGAGGCCAGATCATACTGTAGACGCCTTGGAGGAGATCTATCTTCTATTACTAGCAGACTTCAGCAAGGTCAGGCCTAATTTCTGTTATACAACTAAAAGCCATGTTTTAATTAATTTTAATTGCTGTCAGTCAACTGGTTACAAGTAATTAGATAAAGGAGGACACTGCACAATTTCAGATGGTTTGAAAATATTTGTATCTGTGTTACTTTCACAACTGTTTGTGAGATTAACATTTATTGGCACATCTGTAGATATTAGTGTACTTTCAAATATGAGCTTATTTTATTATTGTTTTTATAAATACAGTGTACGTTATTTACTAATTGACTAGAAAGCTTCAGCGAGAGCAGTGTGTTTTCCCCCTTTCTTAAGTCATTAAATATGCATTATATTCCGATCTTCTTAATTATTTTTATTTAAATGTATTCAAATGTAAATCACTGAATCTTGTCTGTGTTGTTCCGAATCACCTCTGAACAATTCACATTCTTTTATTTATGCCTGCACAGCTAACTAACTCTTAATTACAAATTGCTACTTGTTGTGTTTGTGACAATGCATTGTACTTTTTGCATTCTGTGCCTTTTTTATTCAGTGCGAAGTAAATCGTCATTTTATTTTCAGCATTTTATTAAAGTGCTTGTTTTTTCATTCTTTTTTTGTGTGTGTAAAGCCTATTTAACCTTACTGCTGGATGGACATAACAATGAAGATGTATGGATTGGCTTCAGTAACTTGGCAAACGGTGGATATAAATGGACAGATGGGTCTGTCATCAGTTATACCGACTGGGCCAAAGGACAACCATTAGGTTCAGAGGTTAGATGAGAATTTGTTTTTTAAACAGCAAAATATTTACACTGGCCTGCTGAATACTTACCTATGTATCTACTGTATGTATTTTTGAAAGTGAGTAGAAACAATGTAGGTAAAAAATTTTGATAATCCACAGCCAGTGGCGGCCGGTCAATACGGGGCGCAGGGGCGCCGCCCCCCCCTTAAAGTTAGGCAGAGAAGAATGCTTCTTTAACATCTAATTATTTAACATAATAATTACTAATTTTAATAATGAAATAAAGTCATTTAGTCACAATATTCAGCTGTATTTCTTAATATAATTTATTTGCAATTTAAAAAAAATCTAAACTGTATTACGTTCATTTGTGTTCGTGTACGCGGGCGCCGGACAAACGAGTGTCTATGGAGGCACGTAAATCTATGAAAAACATGTGACCTGAGGCTGAGCTCTGATTGGATCTTTTCAAATCATCCTTCCGGCACGGCACTGTGCGCCCTGAATCTTCCCACTTTTGTTCTTAGCGAATCAATATTGTTTTTAAATATTTGGGCTCATGTGATTGGACCATTCTCAACGAGTCTTCCAGCACTTCTTATGGCAAGGGGAGCTGGCTGACTGGATGCGATGTGAGTCAGGCCTTAATTTTATGCTAGTAGTAATGATGCTTAATCACCTGATAAATGCCTATTTACAGGCGAGTAATAAAAGTTGAATTTTAGTTTTGTTTGCGCCCCCCTGACTAATTTAAACCAGGCTGCAATATCAAAATTAATACGAATTAGAAGGGTCTCAAATTCCTGTTGGGAAAGACCATTCACCTACAAAAGTCATCATGTACCTGCATAAACACATAATATACACAAGCTACAGTAGTACGTATGCCTGTGGTATGTAACAGTACTGTAATGCAATATGCAAAAGTGATGGTTTTTAATTCATATTTAATGTTACAGAAAAGTGTTCTGTATCATGTATTCTACTCAAGGGTGTGAGATATTACACAATGTACTAATGTTTTTAGGGAAAAGCATAAAGCAGGATTTATTTATAAAACTGCTCAAAACATACTTGAGAGATTTTTTTAAAGTCATATTTGCTTTACAACATTTCTTTGTATGTACCTAACAACAGTCCTCTTCCTGTTTTATTACAGTGGTATTCGGAAAGTGAGGTATTTACTTACTTGCTTATTTTCTTATTTATTTCTCACTTGTTTACTTACTTACTTACTGTGCCTACTTACATATTTTTTAAATGTACTTTAGAAACAATATTGTATAGCAATGGAAAACATGCAGAGACTTCAGCAGGGCAAGTGGATAACAAAAGACTGTAATGATACAAGTGGATTTATTTGCAGTCGTGCTGTTGGTAAATTGCAATATTGGCATATTTTACACTAAAGATTTTTCAGTAGTGATCATACATTTTGAAATTCAACCTCCCTTTTGTTTCTATTCAGATCACTTTATTGAACCAATTCCAACAAAGATACCTACAACTTTCATCAAGCTTGGAAATGATTCTTACATGATCTTGCAAAAGAACTTGACCTGGAGTGAAGCAAAGCAGCATTGTGAGTTAGAGGGTGCACATCTGGCAAGTATACGGGATGTCCTTGCTCAATCTTACATTGAACTGCAGACTTCAAAACTTGGACAACCTTTGTGGATTGGCCTTAACAGTGCAGAGGTACGGCACAAAAAATGTAATACTGAAAAGAAGGATGAAGAATGTTTCTGTCAATGTTCTTTAAAATTATCAAGAAGAGAAAATATTGATTATATTTCTCTTGTGCGCAGACAGATGGATACTTTCTCTGGATTGATAACTGGCACCTGAATATGGAGAATTGGGGTGAAAATGAACCAAAGAGCAACCACCCCTGTGTTTATGTAGATGTGGAGGGGAAATGGAAAACTGCCTACTGCAATGAAACCACCTACAGCATGTGTAAAAAATCAACAGGTGAGCTATATTCGACAACATGACCTGAGTGAATGACATATTTCATATTCTGTATTTGTCCCCAAATTTAAAACAGTGTACAGAAAACATTTATCCATGCTTGATGATTGAAATAAATTCTCTTTATTATCTTGACAGAAATTGCCCCAACTCCACCAATGCAGTACCCTGGTGTGTGTCCTGACATAATTGATGTTGAACCAAAGATGATATGGATCCCTTATAGAGGCCACTGCTACGCATTTGTTAATAAACATGTATCATGGAGCGAAGCCTCTCAGTACTGTTTGACGAGAGGTGAGAAAATATTTATTATGATTATAATTTTTATGATTATTGTTATAATTTTCCTTATAATGATTATTATGTTTTTTGCTAATAGTATTGTCATTATTATTAATATTATTATGGTTGTTAGTAGAAATAGTAGTAGTAATAATAGTAGTAATAGTTTATATATTTTTAGAAATCTAATGTATTTATTCATGATTACAGTGCATACAATTGCTCACACTAAGATTTTTTCCCCATCAGATGCTAATCTTGTCAGTATTGTAGACACAAAAGAGGCAAAGTTTATAGAAAATTACGTCACTTTTCTTGGGAATGATCAGGAAAAGTTTTCAATCGGCCTTTTTAAGACACATGCAGGTAATCCTACTTGTTTACTACCACTGCTTACCTAAATAGATTTAGTGGCAGGAACATATTCATATTTATAAATTTAGTGTGTAAAGGATTTAATTAAACATTCATATAACCTGCATAGCTTTGTTTTCTTTTACCATGATTATTCATTATGTGACTAATTGTATCATACTGACTGGATTGCACATTTCATTCCCACTCTATGTTTGTCATTGACACTCTACTGGGTTTGTGTTTGAATCACACAGATCACTGGCTGTGGCTGGACAGAAGTGTAGTGGATTATACCAATTGGGAAGAATCAACAGAGTATGATGATTATGATCATGACTGTACGTTTATCTCCGCCAAAACTAAACAATGGGGAAAACAACACTGCCTATATGATGATGATGCATCATTCATCTGCAAAATGGTCAAGGGTAATTTAAGTCAGAACTATAATAATAATTGCTTCACACTTCCAGAATTAGTAGTTTAAATCTCACCTTGGAGTTTACATGTTCTCCACAGGTTCTCCTCCAAATGCTCCTCTTTCCTCCCACAGCCCAAAGACATGGTGTAGGTTGATTGGCCTTTCCAAATTGCCTGTAGTGTATGAATGTACCTACAGTAAGTTACCTGGTATAGGCTTATTGTTGTATTGCATAGAATTATTATTATTAGTAGTAGTAGAAGTGTTCAGGGTTTCTAGTTTCTACACGTTTCTAGTCTGGGCACAAGGAAAAATTGATTAATTAGTTACAGTAAATAACTACTGTATACATATAAATGTGGTATCATTACAATATATTTGATGGGAAAATGTTGATTTGGTTTATCCACATCGCAGTCACTGCTATGCTGACTCTCATAGCAGTTTAAAGACTTGTATGATCATATAGACAATCAACAATAAGCTGTCTTAAGCAAAAATCCACTTTACGTCCTTGTCTTCCATTATTTAACATGACAACTTGCACAGTCACAAAGTCCAGGTCGTGCTGCGGAATCATATGACTGGCAATAGATCAGCACCTCAGAGTGTGCTCACACTACATTTGCAAGGGAAAGTATGTAAACCTTTCGGATTTTATGGCCTTCTACAGTAATTTGCATTAAAATATTATCTTCATCTAAGTCAAGCGTATTGACAAATGTAATGTGCCCCCAAAAATTCTGATCTTTCATGGCTTTATTGAGAACAACCATAACAATGTCATACTACTAGGGGAAAAGGTATGTGAATCCTTGAGTTAATGAACTCAAAAAATCTAATTGGAGTCAGGTGTTGGCATAACTGAATTTAAAGGTGTGGCCTAGAGCTACTTGAATTTGATCCACACAAGAAGAAAATGCTAATGTGACCCGTGCCTTGCCAAAAAGAGCTTTCAGAGAATCTATTATCAAGAATTGTTGATTTACATTTAGCTGGAAAGCGTTGCAAAGTCATTTCAAAGACTTTAAAAATTCACCACTCTACAGTTAAACAAATGGAGACACTTTGGGACTGTGGCTACTCTAGCAAAAAGGAGGCACCCAGTCAAAATGACCCAAAGAGCACAGCGGGGACTCATCAGTTAAGTTAAGAAACGAACCCAAGTGACAGCAAACGATTTGAAGGCATCATTAAACTGTCTAACATCTTTGTTTGAGTCTACAGTACATAAAACAATGGACAAGTAGGGTGTCCATGGCAGGATATCACAAATCACAATCCTAAGTACTGTATGGTAGAGATCATTTGGGCCTGCTTTGCTGCATCAGGGCCTGGCCAGCTTGCGGTCATAGAGGGGAATATGAATTCCCAAGTGTATCAAACAATTCTTCACGATAATGTGAGAATGTCTGTCAGCAGAAAGTCTGTGCTAATTGGGTGATGCAACAGGACAATGACGCAAAACAATGGAGAAAGTCCACAAAAGAATGGCTTCATAAAAACAAAATCTGCCTTTACGAGTGGCCAAGTCAGAGACCAGAACTCAATTCAATAGAAATGCTATGGAATGACTTGAAGAGAGCCATACATGTGACACGTCCAGTAGTTCTTCCAGGAAGAATGGGCAAAAATTTCTCCTAAATGATGTGCAGGACTTGTCTACAGTTACTGGAAGTGCCTGACTGAGGTTCTTGCTGCTGGGAGGAAAGACATGAAAGATCAGATTTTTTGTGTTATTATTTTAGGCACGTTAATACACTTGAGTTAGATGCAGATCAGATCACATTTAATAACAGAGAGTAGCGAGAGTAGAGAGTAGCGAGGTGAACAGAAAGAGATTCGGAAGAGTAAGATGTAATGACCAGTGGAAATGGGAGAGGGGTGGTTTTCCTGGTGAACCTGTGAAGAGGTCTTGATCTTCCTGGGCATGGATTCATTCAAACCTCTCTTTGGCCCAGATTTGCATATGATCCTCCTCGAATGTGTGTCCTTTGTCCTTCAAGTAAATGTACACTGCTGATTCTGGTCTGATGTTGCTTCTTCAGTGTTGGTACATCCTTCTACGTATAAGTTATTTTGTCTTCACAATGTTCTGAACACTCTTCACTACACTGAGCCTCATATATTATATTGCTCTTCTTATGTTTCAATGTTTGGTATTTGGGGTGGATAAGTCGCTGTCTTAGTTTGTTGGTGGGTTTTAAGTGAACTGTATTATGAGGTGTTTTCCAAAAACACAGAACGCTACATTCTACACTTCTCTCCACACTGGGGAGATCCAACAACCTCAACATAGGAGGATGTACCTGCACAGATAGAGCAACATCTCATCCTCTTCTGGGGTACCTTGACCCTGGAGGATCCAAATAAGTGGAAACCTACTGAGTTCCCTTGGTACTGAAGAAGCTGCTTGAAAGAGACGTGACATTTTTTAACCTAACAAGAAGGAAGTCCAGTTGACATGACTCAACTTCCATAATTGGGTAGAAAGAATATCCTTTATTGATACATATGAATGAACTTCTTAAACCTGACTTCTTAAAAAGATAGCAACGATAATGAGAATAACAGAAACCTTATATAGGCTATAGATGTGAACCGACAAGCTATTTGTACTCAGTAAGGAAACAGTAATAAACCATTAATACCACGTAATACCAAGCAAGTAAGCCACCCTGCTTATCTGGGGAACACAAGTTTAATGCATACTTTTGTTACCTATTTCAAATGATATTGTTTAAGAATGATGGAACTCTATTTATGATTCATACAGATGATTTCAGAGGTATTGGAAAGTGTTTTAATTAGGACTAAATATTTTGTATTTTTTTTTATAACAGTTGCAAAGCCAATCTCTGCAACAACTGGTCCTACAGGTAATAACTAAGCTAATTTAATAACAAATTGTGTTCACTGGATAAGAATATATGTTTTTATGGAATATATTTAATGTCTGCGGGTCTTCATGCTGTACAAATAATGTATAATATGTCACACCCACCTCATATCTCAATGTTGCATACTCTAATTTCTCAGTAGACAAGCCTGTAACACATTGGAGTCTTGCTGTTGTGGCTGTGGTCGTGGTGACTGCAGTGTTATCTACGGTGGCTGCATTGGCATATGTCTACCAGAGAAGGACTCGCAACCGGGGGGCTGCTACATTTTATGAGAACTCAGTGTGTTACACCACAGAAACCTCCTCACCAGAGGACAATGATACCAAAATATTAGTTAACCAAATGGAAAATAATGACTAAGTTTCATGAATGTGATTTGTAACTCAGTATTTCTTATAATATTATTCTCATATTCTTAAATATTTAGCATTATTTTCCGTTTAAAAACTGCCAAAAAGGTCTATGGTGGGTAAGATGGAAAGGTATCAGAACACTCAGCACCTCACAGGCGGTGGGCTAGGGCCAAGCAGGCAAAGAGTTTAAGGTTTGTTAACCAAGCCTACAAATTCCCTCCAAAATTAGTGTCAGATTGTGTCGCAGCATCCATCGTTTTTTTTTTTTTTTTTTAACAAATAAGGCTTTTTTTTCCCTCAAGGTGGGCGTGGCTATATGAGTCACTCAACAGTGCCAATCAAGTGATAGTAGTTTACCAAGTAATAGTAATAGTTTACCAAGTATACAGAGAGTATGTGGAAGACGCAGAAATTACTGTAATGCACCTACAAAGTGCCCAAATCCTCACAAAACACAAACAAACCTGCAACATAGCATGGGGGTTTTTTTTTAAATAAAAAAGACAGTAGAAAATTAAACCTTTAAAGATGAATGGACAAATCAGTGTCAGGATGTTTACTTTTCCTGTGTGAAGGTTAAAAACAGTTTGTCTCATATGTTCTAAAACGATGGTGCTAATAACAAGCAGTTATGTGAAATATCACTATGAGATAAAACACAGATCATTAGAGCAAACACATTCGCAACAGTCCAAGGTGAGGGCATGTAAAATGCCTGAACTGAGAGCAAACAATGTTATTAGCACAGTGGTTACTTAAACTGTTGAGTAAAAGTTATGTTATGAACAGTTATTTGCTGGATTTAATAGTCAACTTTAAAATAATCTACTAATAAGATACTTACTCAATGTAAACATAGACCTGCACCAATATATGAATATTTTTAGCGGCATTACTTAATATATTCACTGCTGAAATAACAGTGCTAAAGTGGTATAAGTGAATTTTAAAACAATGGCATCATTTTAAGACAAAACATCATATTTATCCTATCTACTTTTTCGATTTCTCATCTGTGATTCACTCTCCGATTACCAAACAGGGAGTGTAAAGAAATACCTCTTAGTGTAAACAAGGCATAAGATACACAACTTTAAAAAACTGCCTTATTATATTGTTAATTTAAAATGTTTTATTTTATTATTAAATATACTGTATATTCATTTCAAGTTAATAACTTCAGCCGTTTTGGAGAGCTGAGGAGCATACATTTCAGCATAATATGTCTCCCTTCCAACAATTTTTTTTTATATATATATATATATTTCCTAATGAGCACATATTGCTAAAATTGGTATAGGCCTTTAGAACAATATCATGTATAAAATTGTTGCTTACATTGGTTATGGATAAAACCTTAAAAAGCCTAAAAAGCCACCCATAACCATGTTGCAATATCTTAACATTTTAGCAGTTTTAAACTAATAAACTCAGGTTTATATCTTTTCATGTGAAATCTAAATTGGCCACGTTTCTTTGGAATGACATCTATAGTTAATATAGTTGAAAGATTTGAATAAAAAAATTTATTTGTCGGGCATACAAATGACATACAACACAACACGTGAGGAAATAGGAATTACTGTAGCTTTGTTAATTCAAAAAATACTTGCATTAAAAAATTTTTATTACTTTACTGTGAGGTGCAGTACCTGATCCACATACTTATTGATTTCTCATTCACTTGCTGAACTGTAGCATAAGATTTAGGAGGTGTAGATTTCACTTAGGTTTGCAGTCATAAAAAACAATATTGTATAAAGTATTAAATGACATTTGAAAATTAACAATGTTTACTATTTAGTCTTGTAATTTAGCTAGACGGAATCCAACATAATCATGCACTGTATACTCTAGCAAAATTATGATGATAATAAATAAAAGAGGAGGCTAAAACACTGAAGGCATGAAGCAGGTTGACTTTGCATACTGATACATCTAAGCTGACCTGATAAAATAGGAATGGCTTTCTTCGAGTCCATACTGTATCATCTTTGGCAGTGCTTGATGCTTTGCTGAAGTGGCAAGAAAGTAAAATTAGAATTTATGAAAAAGTTTCTAAAAGTGTTACACTATTTGGGAAACAGTTTTCAACAGACGACAACATAAATGGTGCTTAGCATATATGGACAGTTTGCTTTGTATGGAATCTATATAAATAAAATAAAGGTTTTTGATCAGAACTCACTCGTTCAGTGATATCTTTGTTTTATACATTGGAGAACCAGAAACCAATCTCAGAAAAAATTCTGTCTGTATGTTTGTCTGTATGTCCATTAAGTCTATATATCTGTATGACTGTCCAGATAATTTTGTCACAGCATCATGCAAAACTGGCATCTACTATGAATAGAAGAGTGGCTTTGTCTGTACATTGGTCAGAACTCAATCTTTCTATGATATCTTTACATTTCATACATTGGAAGAGCAGCACACATGAATGGTCTCAGGATGCTTTACTGTTGATTCTCAGTTAAGGGAGTGGGCTCACTCACAATTTTGATTAAGAACACAGTCATGAACATACAAGAATCATGCAAACATCCTCAGAGAACAGCTTCTCCCAACCATTCAAGAACAGTTTGAAAAAAAAAAAAAAAAAAAAAAACAATGCCTGTTCTAGCATGACAGACTACCTTGCTATAAGGCAAAAATGATAACATAGTGGCTTGAGAAACAAAACACCACATTTTTGGGTTCATGACCAGGAAACTCCCTAGGTCTTAATCCCACAGAGTACTTGTGGCCAATACTGAAGAGCTGGATGGACAAACAAAAACCCACAAATTTTGATAAATGCTTGCATTCACCATCACCATGCAAATCACCATGCAAGAATGGGCTTCTATCATCCAAGATGTCATCCAGAAGTTGACTGACAGCATGCCAGGGTGAATTGCAGAGGTCTTGAAAAAGAAGGGTCAACACTACAAACTTTAACTCTTTTCATAATCTTAAAGTAATTGTCAATAAAAGCCTTTGACAATTATTAAATTATACTTCAGTATAACATAGTAACATTTGATTAAAAGATCTAAAAACAATAAAGCAACAAACTTTGTGAAAATAAATATTTGTGGCAATCTGAAAATGTTTGGTCTCAGTTATAAAAGTATGAAGAGGGGTAATAAGTCTTAAACACTTAAGACTTAGGTGTACAATGGTGTACAGAGGTAAAATACATGTGCCACTGTCCGAACACTTATCAACCTGATTGTAAATAAAGTGTCTAGCAGTCATTACAATAACCAGGG
Source organism: Clarias fuscus (assembly GCA_030347435.1). Classification (NCBI taxonomy): domain Eukaryota; kingdom Metazoa; phylum Chordata; class Actinopteri; order Siluriformes; family Clariidae; genus Clarias; species Clarias fuscus. Next base: position 11,878,829 of record CM059205.1, read on the forward strand.
TGAAATCATTTCAGATAAATCATTTCTTACTTAAGCTGCTGCTGGAATCAGTGTAAATCACAATTCCAAGCAGGAATTCAAAATGATTCTTTCAAATAGACAAGTGACAGTGGATTCTGTGCAAATCATTTGCAAGTCAGCTATGGTTTTGCTTATGAAAAATTTTGTGAGAGAAAACAATAAACAGAAAAGTTTGGATGTATGCAAACAAAATGTGTACACTTCAATTCAATTCAATTCAATTCAATTTTATTTCTATAGCGCTTTTAACAATGGTTATTGTCTCGAAGCAGCTTCACAGAAATGAAAAGAAGACTTATGGAAATGTATATATGTGTAAGAAAAATGTGTCTAGATAATGGGATTGTCCCTGATGAGCAAGCCAAGGGTGACAGCGATAGTGGCAAGGAAAAACTCCCTGAGATGGCAATAGGAAGAAACCTTGAGAGGAACCAGACTCAACAGGGAACCCATCCTCATCTGGGTGATGACAGATAACAGAAATTGTATAACATCATGTGTGTTATGCAGCTGAAAGTTCGATATAACAGAAGTTATTTAAATTAACACAAAGTCCAGTTCAACACAGGGATGAGTCAGCAGGTGCAGAGGGCAGATGGGGGTCTGGATCACTGGGAGCTCAGGAGCAGCATGTGTAGCTCCAAACCAACATGAAGAAGAATTCAGCTGGAGCAGGTCCTTCTCTGGATGCCTCAGGAACCTCGCACGGTTGGCCCTCTGTCCACAATCTCCAGATGCCTCGGGATGGGTGGAAAAATAAAGAGCAGGTGAAAAGAATTAGCATGGTTGCCATTCACGATAGATGTACAGACGATCTAGATGAAGTGACTAGCAGCATGGGCACTATTTTTACCAGTACATTAGACACTGTTGCTCCCATTAGATTAAAAAAAGTCAGAGATAAAACACTTGCACTGTGGTACAACAGTCATACTCGCGCTCTAAAGAGAGCAACCCGTAACCTCGAACGAAAATGGAGAAAAACTAAATTAGAAGTTTTTAGAATCGCGTATAAAGGTAGTATGTGCACCTATAGACGGGGTCTAAAAGCGGCTCGGGCCGAGCATCTGAGCCAACTGATAGCAAGAAACCAAAACAATCCCAGGTTCCTATTTAGTACAGTGGCTAGCCTAACAAACCCTAAGATGCCTGGAGGGAGTATCCCATCAAAGCTTAGAAGTGAAGACTTCATGAACTTCTTCAATGAAAAGATTGATATTATCAGGAAGAAAATAATGGAAATTCAACCTCTAACAACATCTCATGATCCAGTTCAGTCTAAAGCTTCACTAATAGATTTTCAATGCTTTACAGGTGTAGGGCAGGAAGAGCTGTATAAACTTATCACCTCGGCTAAATCAACAACATGCTTGCTGGATCCAATCCCAACTAGACTTTTAAAAGAAGTGATAAATATAACTGGAGCGCCCCTTCTAAACATTATCAACTCTTCATTATATCTAGGTCATGTCCCTAAACCTTTCAAGTTGGCAGTTATTAAGCCTCTTCTTAAAAAATCTAATTTAGACCCAAATGATATAATAAATTACAGACCAATTTCAAACCTTCCGTTTATATCAAAGATATTAGAAAAGATAGTATCAGTCCAAATATGCACATTCTTGCAGGAAAACGATATCCTCGAGGAATTTCAGTCAGGTTTCAGGCCCCATCATAGTACAGAAACTGCACTAGTTAAAATTGCAAATAACTTGTTTTTAGCTTCTGACCAAGGCTGCATCTCAATTCTTGTCTTACTTGATCTTAGTGCTGCATTCGACACTATAGATCATGATATTCTCATAGATCGCTTACAAAATCACATTGGTATTCAGGGACAGGCTTTAAAATGGTTTAGATCCTACCTGTCTGATTGATTCCATTTTGTAGATCTGAATGGAGAACAGTCTGGTGTAATGCCAGTGAAATATGGGGTGCCACAAGGGTCAGTTTTAGGACCTCTGCTGTTCTCAATATACATGCTTCCCTTGGGTAACATCATTAGAAGACATGGGATTAGTTTCCATTGTTATGCTGATGATACTCAGTTATACATTTCCACAAAACCAGATGAAATACCCAAATTGTCTAGACTAACTGAGTGTATTCAAGATATAAAAGATTGGATGACTGATAATTTTCTTTTACTAAATTCAGATAAGACAGAGGTATTACTTATTGGCCCAAAAACCAGTTCATACCAGCTCTCACAATTCAGCCTACGTTTAGAAGGATGTACTGTTACCACCAGCTCGACAGTGAAAGACCTGGGTGTAATATTAGACAGTAACTTATCCTTTGAAAATCATATCTCCAACATCACAAAAACATCCTTTTTCCACCTTAGAAATATTGCCAAGCTTAGGAACATTTTATCTGTATCTGATGCAGAAAAGCTGGTTCATGCATTCATGACCTCCAGACTGGACTACTGTAATGCATTACTGGGAGGCTGTCCTGCATCCTCAATTAACAAGCTACAGTTAGTCCAAAATGCAGCCGCCAGGGTTCTCACTAGATCCAGAAAATATGATCATATAACCCCAATATTATCATCCCTGCACTGGCTACCTGTTCAGTTTAGAATTAATTACAAAATAGCATTACTTACTTACAAGGCTCTAAACGATCTAGCTCCCACATACCTAACCAGTCTTCTGATACGTTACAATCCACCACGCTCCTTAAGATCAGAAAACTCCGGACTACTGGTAGTTCCCAGAATATCAAAATCTACAAAAGAAGGTAGGGCATTTTCATATTTAGCTCCAAAGCTTTGGAATAGCCTTCCTGACAGTGTTCGGGGCTCAGACACAGTTTCCCAATTTAAAAGTAGACTCAAAACGCATCTCTTTAATCTGGCATACACATACAGTAATTAATTTCTTTACCTCATACTCCAGTACATCTATCGTGAATGGCAACCATGCTAATTCTTTTCACCTGCTCTTTATTTTTCCACCCATCCCGAGGCATCTGGAGATTGTGCCAACCCTGCGAGGTTCCTGAGGCATCCAGAGAAGGACCTGCTCCAGCTGAATTTTTCTTCATGTTGGTTTGGATCTACACATGCTGCTCCTGAGCTCCCAGTGATCCAGACCCCCATCTGCCCTCTGCACCTGCTGACTCATCCCTGAGCTGAACTGGACTTTGTGTTAATTTAAATAACTTCTGTTATATCGAACTTTCATCTGCATAACACACATGATGTTCTACAATTTCTGTTATCTGTCATCACCCAGATGAGGATGGGTTCCCTGTTGAGTCTGGTTCCTCTCAAGGTTTCTTCCTATTGCCATCTCAGGGAGTTTTTCCTTGCCACTGTCGCCGTCACCCTTGGCTTGCTCATCAGGGACAATCTCATTATCTAGACACATTTTTCTTACACATATATACATTTCCATAAGTCTTCTTTTCATTTTCTTTTCATTTCTGTGAAGCTGCTTTGAGACAATGACCATTGTTAAAAGCGCTATAGAAATAAAATTGAATTGAATTGAATTGAATTGAATTGAATGTACTGGAGTATGAGATAAAGAAATAAATTATGTGTATGCCAGATTAAAGAGATGCGTCTTGAGTCTACTTTTAAATTGGGAAACTGTGTCTGAGCCCCGAACACTATCAGGAAGGCTATTCCAAAGCTTTGGAGCTAAATATGAAAATGCCCTACCTCCTTTTGTAGATTTTGATATTCTGGGAACTACCAGTAGTCCAGAGTTTTCTGATCTTAAGGAGCGTGGTGGATTGTAACGTATCAGAAGACTGGTTAGGTATGTGGGAGCTAGACCGTTTAGAGCCTTGTACGTAAGTAATGCTATTTTGTAATTCATTCTAAACTGAACAGGTAGCCAGTGCAGGGATGATAGTATTGGGGTTATATGATCATATTTTCTGGATCTAGTGAGAACCCTGGCGGCTGCATTTTGGACTAACTGTAGCTTGTTAATTGAGGATGCAAGACAGCCACCCAGTAATGCATTATAGTAGTCCAGTCTGGAGGTCATGAATGCATGAACCAGTTTTTCTGCATCAGATACAGATTCCTAGAGTATACACATACTCTAGGAATTTTTAAAAAGAGAATCATTACTGGTGATGAGACATGGATTCATCACTACAAGCCTGAGACAAAAAAGGCAGAAAATGGGATATATCCTTCATCGATGACCAAGAAAAAGTTTAGAAGTCAACCATCAGCTGGAAAAGTGTTGCTTATAGTTTTCAAGCATTTTTCAAGGCAAGTATTGGAACATTTTTAGGAAAAAGGCTCAACAATCAACAGTGCTTAAATAAGCATCTCAACAGTGAGAACGGCCGAGAGGTGCAAACCAAATAAAAAAAAACTGAAAACTAAATAGCAAATTCAAAACCAAATTAACAAAACCAAAAACAAAATAACAAATTCAAAATCAAAATATCAAATCCAAAAACAAAATAACAAACTAAAAATCAAAATAGCAAAACCGAAAACAAATTAACAAAACGCAAAACAAAATAACAAATTAGTTTTGGGTTTAGTTATTTTGTTTTGGGTTTTGTTATTTTGCTTTTTAATTTGTTATTTCGATTTGGGTTTTGTTATTTTGTTTTTGAATGTTTTATTTAGATTTTGGTTTTGGTTTTGTTATTGTGGTTTTTAATTTGTTATTTTGTTTTCATTTTGTTAACTTGTTTTGCACTTCTCGGCCACCGTAGTATATGGTACATGCCACATAAAGCATCATCACAAGACTTACTGATAATAATTTTGAGTCTGCAATGTAGATTTACAACTGGAGCACATATCTGTTTCAGACAACTCAGTCTTGCTATATTAATCATGGGCAACACTTTGAAATATTATTTTAATAAGTAACTATTCAGAGAGTAAGCAAGAGTGAATGAATAGTGTTTCGCTCTTACCTGGGGAGTCTAACCAATAGTCCAAGGGCTGATTACAACGTATTGTGTTTTAGGTTTGTGTTGTTAGATGTACTGCGTTATTCTCTAATATATATAGTTTTGGTTTGTAAAGTAATCTTCTAGGTTACTGTAAACATTATAAGACTTATAATGTTACTTATAATGTTACATTATAAGAGTGTAGTCCAAATACACTTCCTAGATTTTTTTTAGTTCTCAAGGTAGTACTCTCTAATTATGAAGTAAATCAACTTTAATCTTAGCAGTCCTAGCTGCTTCCTTATGATAGTTATTGTTCAAAATGTCATGCGCCTTCTACCACTGAAGATCCCTTTGTGATTTATAAATGGTAACAACGATGAACATTAATGATGGAAAATGTATTTAACAAAAAAAAATATGCAAGATCTTTAACAGTAACAACTTGTCACGTCACGCCAGATTCACCTGCTCACTTCCGCTCCAGATTCCTTTGACCTCACTGGCTCATTCTCTGCTCTCCACACCTGTGCACCATCATCAATCACTTCCACTCCCTATTTAAACCACGCATGGACACCACCACATCGCCAGATTATTGAGTGCATTACCAGCCCAATATTCCCGCGTCTTGTCTTGTATTCCAAGATTGCCTACATCATCACCCTCCTTACTGGAAAGGCGAGGGAGTGGGAAACGGCGTTGTGGGTTGCCCAAGTTCCATGCTGCACCACTTACCGAGCTTTCACTGATGAAATGAGGAGGATTTTCGACCATGCTTTCACAGGTCGTCAGGCGGCAGCCCAGCTACTCCAACCGCCAGGGAACTCAGCCCGTTTCAGACTATGCCATAGATTTTCAGACTCTGGCTCCCTCTTGTGGCTGGGACGATCGGGCGCTTTTCGACTGCTTCCTGCTGGGCTCTCTGAGTCAGTCAAAGACGAGCTCGCGGCCCGGGAGCTTTCCTCTGAACTACAGGGACTCATTGACCTTGCATCCCGCATTGACACCCGTAAACGGATGCGGCAGAGGGAACAGCAGTCAGACTCCACACCACGCACCTAAGGGACCCCTTTGGCTGCTCCTGACCCATCTTCCGAACCCATGCAGATCGGCCGCACGAGCATTTCGCCAAGGGAGTGTCAGCGCCGCAGGGACGACGGCGCCTGCTTCTATTGCGGTCAGACTGGCCACGCGGTGTGATGCTGTCCACTAAAAGGGCAAGGCCCCCTCGTAATTCTGGGGATACAGGGGGGCCCAAATTCAAATTTTTCCTCAGACCAACGGTCTTGTTTCCCTGTCACCCTGATTCATGGCAACCAATCCCCACGCCTTAGTAGACTCCGGGGCAGACCAGAACCTGATTTCCTCCGCTACTGTCACTAAGTTTCAGATCCCACTCACCCCTTTATGCCAAACCTTTACGGTCCAACCCCTCGATGGTAGCTGTCTCTCACCCATTACCCACCGCACCATCCCTGTTAACCTACAGTTTTCAGGTAATCACATGGAGACCATCACCTTCCTGACTGTCCATAATGCTCATGCACCCATTGTTCTGGGACTCCCTTGGCTAAGGCTACACAACCCGCACACTGATTGGGTTAAGCGGAGTATACTGGATTGGAGCCCCACCTGCCTCTCTTCATGCCTTCACTCCGCTACCATGGGCCGCCCCTCGTCTGCGCCACGAGAAGAGAACCCCGACCTCATTAAAGTTCCTACAGATTATCATGATCTACGACAGGTGTTTAGCAAGTCCCGGGCCACCTTACTACCACCTCACCGCCCCTATGATTGTGCTATAGACCTCCTTCCCGGCACATCTCCACCCAAGGGACGACTCTACTCCCTCTCTTGTCCGGAGAGAGAGGTCATGGAGCAGTACATCAGTGAGTCGCTTGCAGCAGGGATTATCCGCCCATCCTCGTCACCGGCAGGAGCAGGATTTTTCTTTGTGGAGAAAAAAGACAAGTCCCTCAGACCCTGCATTGACTACAGAGGATTAAACGAAATCACAGTCAAGAACCGTTACCGTCTTCCTCTGATGTCTTCCGCTTTCGAACTCCTTCAGGATGCCCGCTTATTCACCAAGCTCGACCTAAGGAATGCCTACCACCTCGTCAGGATAAGGGAAGGGGACGAGTGGAAGATGGCCTTTAACACCCCCACTGGCCACTACGAGTACCTGGTGGTTCCTTTTGGCCTGACCAGTGCCCCAGCTGTGTTCCAGGCCCTCATTAATGACGTCCTGAGAGACTTCCTCAATGTCTTTGTTTTTGCTTACCTGGACGACATCCTGATCTTTTCACGTTCCATCAAGGAACACAGGTTGCATGTATGTCAGGTTCTACAGCGGCTGCTTGAGAAAAAACTCTACATTAAGGCAGAGAAATGTGAGTTCCACTGCACCTACACCTCCTTTTTGGGGTGTTCCATCTCCCCGACAGGAATACAAATGGACCCCACCAATGTTAAGGCGGTCACAGATTGGCCATCGCTCTCTTCAAGATGGGAACTCCAACGATTCCTGGGGTTTGCTAACTTCTACCGCAGCTTCATCAGAAGTTATAGCATAGTGGCAAGCCCACTCACGGCTCTCACCTCGTCCAAGACCCAGTTTAGGTGGAACTCGCTGGCTGATGCAGCCTTTAAGGAACTCAAGCAACGCTTCACTATGGCACCCATTCTCAGGTTTCCAGATCCGTCACGTCAGTTCGTCGTCGAGGTAGATGCATCCGAAACTGGAGCGGAGGCAGTCCTGTCACAGAGATCCCCCGAAGACAACACGCTTCACCCTTGCTCCTTCTTTTCCTGCCGAATCACACCTGCGATCGAAATTACGGCATTGGGTATCGGGAACTCTTGGCGGTCAAACTAGCGCTCGAGGAATGGAAACATTGGTTGGAGGGGGCGGAGCCCCCTTTCCTTGTGTGGACTGACCACCGGAACCTCGAGTACTTAAAGACAGCTAAGAGACTGAACTCACGCTAGGCACGCTGGTCATTATGTTTCTCCCGTTTACAGTTCACGCTGTTTTACCGCCCGGGCTCCAAGAATGCCAAACTCGATGCCCTCTCCCAACAGTTTTCAACCCATCAGGACACACCCTCACCAGTAACTATCCTTCCTCCTCATTGCCTTGTCGCCACAACGCGACTAGAAGTGGAGCATCTAGTCCAGCAGCGACTCGAACATGAACCAGGTCCCAGTAACGTTCCCCCAAACAAACTCTTCGTCCCCGCTTCTGTACGTCCTCAGGTGTTAGACTGGGGCCATAACTCCAGACTCGCTTGTCATCCTGGGGCGGCGTGCACATTGTTCCTCCTACACCAACGCTTTTGGTGGCCTACCATCAAGGAGGATGTCAAGAGCTTTGTAGCGTCATGCGATGTCTGTTCTCGCAACAAGAACACTAACTGACCACCTGAGGGACTACTCAGGCCCCTCCCCATCCCACACCGTCCCTGGTCTCACATTTCCATTGACTTTGTCACGGGATTGCCACCTTCTCATAATAACACCTGCATCCTGACCATAGTAGATCGCTTATCCAAGTCGGCTCATTTTACCCCGCTGCCCAAGCTCCCCTCCGCCATAGAGACGGCCGAACTTCTGGTTAATCACATTTTTCGACTCCACGGACTCCCCAGCAACATCGTTTCTGACAGGGGGCCCCAGTTCTCTGCCCAATTCTGGAAGGCTTTTTGCAAGCTCATCGGCACCTCCCCCAGTCTCTCATCCGGTTTTCATCCCCAGACTAATGGGCAAACAGAAAGGATGAACCAGGAACTCGAGAAGTCCCTAAGGTGCATGGCCTCCCGGGACCCGTCCTCATGGAGTCGCTTTCTACCATGGATCGAGTACGCCCAGAACACTCTTCCTACATCATCCACAGGCATGTCCCCCTTCCACTGTTGTCTGGGTTATCAACCTCCCCTCTTTCCTTCCCAGGAGGAGGAGGTGGAAGTTCCCTCAGCTCTGACCTTCATCCGTCGCTGCAAGAGAACATGGCAACGAGCCCGTAACCAACTGTTACGCACCGTGAGCAATCGCCAGTGCCCACGTACCGCATCGGCCAGAAAGTCATGTTAGCCACACGGGATCTCCCCCTCAAAACATTATCCAAGAAGCTCTCTCCCAGATTTATCGGCCCTTTCACTATCAACTGCATCATTAATCCATGCTCGGTCCGTCTTTCGCTACCTCTTTCCATGCGCCGAATAAATCCCACCATCCACGTCTCTCAGATTCGCCGCCTGGTTCCCTGCCCACTATCTGCTCCTCCCCAGAAACCCCCCAACCCCCCCCCCCCCACCGCCCCCCCGACTCATAGATGGGGGTGAAGCTTTCACCGTCCGCAGGCTCCTCAAGGCTCGGAGACAGGGACGTGGCCTTCAGTATTTGGTAGACTGGGAGGGCTACGGTCCCGAAGAAAGGAGCTGGATACCTGCCACATTTATCCTTGACAAGACGCTGATCAGCGACTTTCATAGACTTCATCCCGAAGCACCCGCTAGAACGCCTGGAGGGCGTTCGTAAGGGGGTGGGTACTGTCACGTCACACCAGATTCACCTGCTCACTTCCTCTCCAGCTTCCACTCCACTCCTTTGATCTCACTGGCTCACTCTCTGCTCTCCACACACCTGTGCACCATCATCAATCACTTCCACTCCCTTACTTAAACCATGCATGGACACCACCACATCGCCAGATTATTGAGTTCCTTACCAGCCCAATATTCCCGCGTTTTGTCTCGTCACAGTCTGCCAAGTTACCAACCACTCTTCGTTTATTGACTACGTCTCTGCCTCACATTATTGGATTTACCCTTGTTTGGATTTCTCATCATTGATCGCTTACCTGTTTCGACTATGGATTTGGATCACGGATTTTCCCCAGCTCTCCGGCTTCGACCCTTGCTTGTTCTACAACCACGAGTCAGTCCTCACGCCCTACCAAGCTCACGCTACTTTCGCCAAGTGGCTCGAGCTTCTCCAGTGAGCTACGACTGCCACCTCATGAGTGTATCTCGTTTAGAGGAGTACTGAATGATCTTAGAATGGATGATACACCTGTGCTGATTCAGGAGGACAACCAAGGAGCAATTGCAATCGCAAAGAATCAAACAGTGATCATTCACAAACCAAGCACATAGACATTCGCCACCATTACATTTGTGAATTGTGCAGAATAGACAAATAAAACTGCAATCATGGGCGTCGCAAGGCCATTTACTCACCCCCCCCCTAAAAATTCTCCATAAACTTTACACAAATTGGTGATCGTCCACATCTCCTTTAAAATTCATATGAAAACGGTAGCAGACTCCTCCGGCTCCTCCTCGTCTTTCAGCGCGGTCTTCAATTCGCCATCACAGAGCGAGGATTAAGCTAAGATGTGTGTTTTTCGATAAATTGTTATATCTGCATCAGTGCAGTCCTTTCTCATAAATACAGTTTGCAAAATGTCATGAGGGATTAATCAGTTATTAAGTTTTGCTGTGTTCACCCCTCATCACACCAGCTGTTTCCTCTAGCAAAAATTATGCCCTTAATAAATACCCTCTTAACCTATAGTTAAACCTATAATAAAACAATTATGCTGTTGCTGTTTAATTGTTTTAAAAACTGTATATATAAAACATTGCACAGTGCCTAAAGCAATGTGCTTAACTACTATAGAGTTATGCACATAAATTCAGTGCACTCGTTTTAACTGCATAGCAGTGTGATTTACAGCGATTGAAAAATCCTGTTTTTTGTAATAAATATTATATTGCATTAAATAATGTCCCAGATCGTAAAATACATTTATTAGCCTTAGAGTAGGTTTTTTTGTCACGTTGATTTAGATAAAGTAACTTTTTTAATGAATAGAAACAAAAAAGAATGATATTAAAAATATGCTTTGTTTAATTACTGTACGTTAAAACAATGTTTGTCTATATTAATGGATTGAATAAATAGACTAGTAGCTATGAAATTTACCAGGGTTGAATGTAGAACATACTGTCTTATTTATGAAGCTTAAACACTAAACTAAACTAAATAACATGATTATCATAGTTGTAATATTTATATATTAAAACTTATATAAATTGAATATTTATACATGGAAGGTTTTTCAAGTCACATGGGAGTAGGTCTCTAAATGACCAGCAGCTAAGACTAGAACATGGGCAGCCTCTCATGCACATTAACACTGTGTTCCCAACATTGATTGAAGTCATTGCATGGAAATTATTTTTCACATTTTTTATGTCTGCCAGTTTCCAACAAAAAGCAGCAGTATTGCCATAGAATTAACAGATAAATGTTTGACATTATTGGCTTCCACACAGTTTATTCCATTGTCCAGCCTCATAGGTGTGTTGTTTAAATTGCTAATCAATGTACTGTTTGTACAGTGTGTGTGTGTGTGTGTGTGTGTGTGTGTGTGTGTGTGTGTGTGTGTGTGTGTGTGTGTGTGTGTGTGTGTGTGAGAGAGAGAGAGAGAGAGAGAGAGAGAGAGAGAGAGAGAGAGATCAGGAAGACCCATTTGAGTACTGATTCTGAACAAGCCAAATATGTGTTAAACATCTATGGGGGCTGAGCCCCCCTTAACTGAAAATCCTAGAAACGCCCCTGACTGCAATACTGTTCTACAGTTGAAATGAAGAAAAATATTTTGACCAAGCCATTGCTAAGACAGAAGTTTAAATATCTTAGGAGTGAGATCGGACTTTGTTTCGTTTAAATTGTTTTTAGTCTAATATTATACAGGTTGGCCTGTGTTTAGTGTTAAATATGTCATAGTGAACAGTTGAACAGTTAACATTGTAAAATAACAAGAACAGGAAGAGATCTTGTGTTAGTACTTATTAGCTTTAGATGTTTATTTTGTATTATAGGAAAGTAATCTACTATAACAAGACTTGATGCTATTGAAAATTAAATAGGAGTGTTGTAGTACAGTAATTTGCCAATAGGTGTCACTGTCGTACTTTTGCTGTCAGAGTCGCAACAGTTCAATGTTTGTCATGACAGTTTTGTTTTGTTTTTGTTTTTTTCTGTGGTGTTAATAAAGAAAACATGTAAAAAAAAAACTCGTTATTTACACACAGATCACACCATACATCGCGTCACTCTTTGTCAGGCTACAATATACATAGGTACCTAGCGTTGTGGTGATCCTGATGCGCTCTGACTCATCAGTTACACATTTGTAACATACTATTCCGCTGACAGTCCAGAACGGACTCAATACTATTATAATCTGGCACTCAACACTTTAGAGATAAGCTATTTTGGGGGAATTATGCTTTACGCATTATGGTTCCCTAGATGTACAGTATGCTCTGTATGAGTCTGTATTGCTATTATTTTTTATTCAAAAGAAGCTGCTGTCTAAAATTCAAATATATATGATTTCATTATATTTGGTTTAATATTGTACCTTTAAATTTAGGAATGTATGGATACCCCTTCATGGTTTGGGATGCACTTGACTCTCTGATTAATTGCAAAGTTATTGGTTTATAGTTTTACAGCTTACAGAGTCTCATTTCCAAATGAAAATCTCTTCTTGGACATGCACAAATCATTTTCTTGCAAGCTCAAACTCTTTGACTCTTTGACTCTTACAATGCATTTTCACTTGTTTAAACACGCTTTCTTGCTGTTGCCCTGTGCTTCGTAAAATAAATAAATAGATAAGTAAATAAATAAATAAACCAAGCCAAATAACATCATACTGTGTTTTGCTAAAGTTGGCCTAAATAGTCAAAAACAGCACACTTGTTGTTATTATAATAATAATAATAATTATTATTATTATTATTACAGTGGAACCTCGGATTGCGAGTAACGTGGTTTACGAGTGTTCCGCAAACCGAGCAAAGATTTTTAATAAATTTTTAATCGGAAACCGAGCAAGTATTAGTTTACGAGCTCGAAGTATCATGTATCACGCGGCAAGTGATCACAACTGAGCCAATGATTTTTCTCTCTCTTGCGCTGTGGGAATTATGGGTAATCGTCTCCCCTGCTGCGTCCCCTGTGTCAAAATAAGAGTCCCTTGCTGCGTCTTAGTGCTCGTCTCTTATAATCAACATCTCCCTCTCTCTTCTGTGTGCTCGCGCGTAATTTGACACTGTGCCACACACACACACTTTTTACACACACACACACACACACTTACTTTGTGATGTGCGTGCGTGCGCGGGCGCGTAATTTGACACCGACACTGACACAGACACACACACAGACACAGATCTCCCCGGCTGCACACGCGCTTTATTTAAACAGAAAACTCGACTCTGTCGCGATTCTTTTCAAAGGTAAGGTGCTGGTTCATTTATTTTAAATTTTTTACTTTACAGCAGTGATTCCGTTAGTATGCTCACGCAAGTATCATTAGAGAGATGTCTTTTTTTCCCCTTTAAAACAGGGTTTGCATTGTGTATGTTAGTTGTGAAACTTAAAAAGCGAGGTGTGGGAGGGAGAAGGAGTTTTACTGTTTAAGACGAGGCGAGGGGCTAATTCCACACACACACACACACACACACACACACACACACACACACACACACACACACACACATACAAATACACGGCGCCTGCGCGCGCAAACGGAAACACTTAACTGTCTGGATTTATTTGACTTTTTTAAAAATGTTAAGTGCAGTGAAAATCTATTATCTAAATGATGTTTCATATTTCACTTTAATTTAACAATCGAGTATTGAATATTTTATTTAAACATTGCATGTTGAATGTTGTTTTAATAAATAAATGTAGTAATAAATGGGGGCGGCACGGTGGTGTAGTGGTTAGCACTGTCGCCTTGCACCTCCAGGGTCCGTGTTCGATCCCCGGCCAGGCTCGATTCCCGTCTCTGTGTGCATGGAGTTTGCATGTTCTCCCCGTGCTTGGTGGGTTAGGCTAATTGGCGGTCCCAAATTGCCCATAGTGTGTGAATGAGTGAGTGTATGTGTGTGTGGATTGGCACCCTGTCCAGGGTGTACCCCGCCATGTGCCCTAAGTCTCCTGGGATAGGCTCCAGGCCCCCCGTGACTTTGAATACAGGATTAAGTGGTATCGATGATGAGTGAATTAGTACTTCTATATAATTGTTCAGATGTTTAATATGATTAAGATGTTTCAAAATCTTGTATACTGTAACTTCAAACTCCTTTTTACCAACCAACTCGAGTTAAAAAGCCTTTTCAAAACATGACAGTTTCTCAGAAAAAAATTAATCATGGGTCGATCCTAGTTGTCTGGGTTATTAGTTGCTATAGATATATTTGTACATCACTAATCATTTGACTTTTTTTCCTGACATGAGCAAATTCACTGATATGGCTTCATTTCAAGCTGCTTCACTACTGAAATGCTACAGGTGGGGCAATAAGTTGCACAGAGGACAAAAGAAAACTGCATCGCACACTTTTTTTTAATTTTTTTTTTTTATCAGCCATAACATTAAAAATACTTATCATCTTGTTACAACAGCACCTGTAAAGGGGTGGACTATATTAGACAGCGGGATTAGCGTCAGTTCTTGAATGAATTGTTTTGAAAGCTGCCTAAGGATTTAAGTGACTTTGCAAGGGGCCAAATTGCAATGACTAAATGATAATCTTGCAGGTCTTGTCCAGTATGCAGTGGTTAACCAGGTCTAAGGAAGGACAACTTGAAATTAATTTTCAGTGTCATGGGTCAACTAAGGCTTATTGATCTTTTCCCATGTAAAGTATTATTTTATAATTTACTGTTGAACAGGAAACAGAACTTGCACAAAAGTAAATTCTGCTATATAAGTTTTCTATAGCTTCCTATTTCTTTACCAACTCAAGTTAAAAGTCTTTTCTCAACAGAAAGAAAAATATTAATCATGGGTTGATCCTGGTCGTCTGAGATATTAGATATACAGTATGTGCGCATCACTGATCATTTGCATTTTTTTCATGACATAAGTAAATTAATTGACATAGCCTCATTTTGGCAAATGTGAGTGCAGTCCTTTTTTTGCGGATGCAAAGGTAATACAGGTTGTACAATCAGGTAATTTACTGATTTAACAATCTCTATTATTTTTCTTATGAACACACAGCTGTTTAGTGGCAATCCTGTGAGCTCTCATCACATTGTGCATATGGTGTATTAATTTGTTTGTTGACAGTTAAGCACAATCATTTCAGGAGTTTTTTTTTTTTTTGAGTTTTTAACCCAATCCAAGTAATTTCTTTAGTTGTTTTCTTTGCATGATTCATACCAATAATTTAACCATTCCAACTTTTCCACGACCATGGGACATATCTTTCGACATGCTTGTTTAGGAAATCTGAAGCTACTGCATCAGAATTGGTGTCATATGAAACATCTTAATCACTTCAGTAATTGTACAATCAAAGGCTCTTAAGGATAGATGTTGTTAAAAAATAAGCCACTAATACCATAGTTGATGTAATTTTAAATATTCACTAAATGAATAATCTTAACAAAATAGACCTAAAACGTACTGCATATGCGTCTATTGTTCTTTGAAATAGTCCACTCACCTCAATATAATAATTACTTTTGTAACTTCAATTGTAATCTTGCATTTAATGTGAGATTGGAATTTAAAAGTATGGAAACAATCTGTCCCTTGACTGTAACTAAACAGCCAATTCAGCACTTTCCACAGTATGCAAGTCTTTCAAAAAGGGAAGTGAAAGCACATGTTTTTTTTATCAAAAAAGGGAATGACCTTTTTACATGTTTTAGAACATTTTCGCTGAAAGAGCTTTCGACATGAACCTTGTTTTGGATTAAACCCTGGTTTTGTATAATAGTATTATTCCAGCTTCTATGGTGAGAACACTATTAAGGCTTCCTCCTGAAATAAATTAATGTAAAGACATGGGTCTTATGAGGAAATTTGTTGAGGTGTGAGCCCCCCAAGGGACCATCCAAACCAGGGGCAGTTCCGAGAGCAACTCTTGAGCTCCAGATCGTACATACTGGACCCTAAACTCCCAAAGCAGCCAAGCAGTTGGTGTAAAGACATCAGGAGCTGTTCTTGGCGGGAGTACTGTAATGATGTGGCTCTCATGAGGGGCAGAACCACAGGAATCCGCACCAATTTGAGCTACGCCACAGAGTTCTTAACAGGTGGAACCTCATCCATTCTCACAAACATTTGCTTGGCGTTTCACTTTGCGGACGGTTGGTTGGTAACACTACATATGAGAGAAAGTCTAAATATCAACCCTAAATACCACTGATCATGGCATGGATAAATGTGTCAGTAGTGCCAGATGACAGACTCTTAACACACTCTTAATGAAATCGAGGAATGTGTGAAAGCATTAAGCATTACTTCTACTTCCATCAAGGGGTGCCTCATATTATGAAAACTACAGCAGGGCAGAGCATTTTTTTTACAAAGCTCCAAAGTTACGGAACAGCTTTCTAATTAATGTTTGAAACTCAGACAAAGTCTCAGTGTTTAAGTCTAGGCTGAAAACGTATTTATTTAGCCAAGCCATTTGTGACTAGATTTGTCATATGTAAAGGTGCAGATCTGGGGGACTCATGTACATAGAGTTTTATGTAGGTTTGGG
The DNA here is from genome assembly GCA_030347435.1 of Clarias fuscus. Taxonomy (NCBI): domain Eukaryota; kingdom Metazoa; phylum Chordata; class Actinopteri; order Siluriformes; family Clariidae; genus Clarias; species Clarias fuscus. The sequence goes on from CM059205.1 coordinate 11,895,328, forward strand.
TGCTGTCTTCCACACTCTCATTCACCACTCAGGTTTACTGATGAAGTAATGTCTCGGGTTACTTAGCTGTAATCCTGTTCCCTGATAAAGCGGGAACAAGATGCTGCGTGAAAATGCTATGGGAACATCTCTCTGTTCTCCGGTTGTAAAGGCCTGAGTATGTCAAAAACGCTGAATACTTCGGCTTATAACCTCAGTCAGGTGACGTCAACAAATAAGGTGCACCTGCAGGTTATAAATAGGAGTAAACCGGAAACATCCTCTGGCCAGGTTTGTCTGAAGGACGTCCAGGCACGCCAGCAGTGCGGCATTGAAGCACAGCATCTTGTTCCTGCTTTATCAGGGAACAGGGTTACAGTTAAGTAACCCGAGACTTTCCCTTTCAAAAGCTACACTCGATGCTGCGTGGAAATGCTATGGAAACGAGAATACCAACGCCACCGCACTGCAAGTGTCTGGATCCCCAGGTTGTGCGCACAATAGCCAAGGAGGTCTCAGACCTAGCTCTGGGATGCTGACTCGAGGATCCGCGAGCCCGGAGTAGCATTGACATCCAGACTATAAAATCTAACAAAGGTGTGCGGAGAGGACCAGCATGCCGCATCACACACCTGCTGCAGGGGGATGCCTCTTGCCAGAGCAATTGTTGAGGCAATCCCCCTGGTCGAATGAGCCCTGATTCCAAGAGGCGAAGTGTGACCACGCGCCTCATAGGCTAGGGCAATAGCATCTCTCACCCAGTGTGACAGCGTCTGTCTACTAGCGGCCGCCCCGCAAATGAAGTTGCAACCCCCATGGCAAATGAAGAGTTTCTCTGACTTACACTACTGGCTAGTGCGGTGGATGTAAATCTGAAGAGCACGTACTGGACACTGTAAATTAAGTCTTTCCTGCTCCGGAGCTGTGAAAGGCTGAGGACAGAAGGCTTCGAGAACAACGGGGTGCATGGCCGAGAATGGAACCTTCGGAAGCTAGTTCAGGTGAGGAATAGCTTTGACTAGCCCAGGGGAAACGTCTAGGCAGGATGGGGAGACTGACAGAGCCTGCAGATCCCCAATCCTCTTCAAAGAAGTACTAGCTATAAGAAAAACCATCTTAAGAGACAGAAGCCTGACAGGCGCTGACTCTAGTTGTTTGAAAGCCAGGCCTTCGAGCACAATAGCTAAGTCCCACGAAGAGACCATCGCTCTAAGTGGGCAGCCTCAACTGTTTAGCTCCACGAATAAAACGGGCAACTAAATGGTGCTTTCCCACAGAAACCTCATTGGTCAGAGCATGACAAACCAAAATAGCGGCTATGTACGTTCTGAGAGTACTAGAGCATAAGCCAGAGGACAACTTTTCTAGCAAAATCTCCAGCACTGAAACAATTTGGCAGTGGACTGGGTCTACATGTCTTGCCATGCTACCAACTTTCAAATACACTCCATTTGAGGGCATAAGTTCTTCTAGTGGAGGGCGCCCTAGCACTTAAAATGGTTTAAATTACGCTAACTGGAAAATCAGCATCTCTTAGTTGGTCCCCTTCAGGGGCCAGACGTGAAGGTTTCAGAACTCGGGCCGGGGATTCAATATTGTCCCCTGCACCTGAGACAGAAGATCCCTCCTCACTGGAATCACCCAGGGTGAGCCGTCGAGGAGAGATATTAGATCCGAGGACCATACTCTGGTCGGCCAATGGGGCGCAAACCCTGTTGACAGACCCTCACCAGATCTGTTGGGAGCAGAACTATTCGTTGAAACGCATAAAGGCGTAATCTGGGCCAAGTGTGAGCCATCGCGTCCAGACCCAGGGGAGCTGGAGGAGTCAGAGAATAGTGAAGGGAACATTGTGCTGCCTCTTGCTACATAAAATCTTTCCCAGATTTGACTGACTACTACGGGGTGGAGTTTCCATTCCCCATGTGTCACAGCTTGTCTGGATAGCAAGTCCACTTCTACATTCATATGCCCCGGAATGTAAATCGCCCTGAGGGACAGGAACTTGTCCTGTCCTGTGCCCAAAGCAGAACCTGCTGCGCTAGCTTGTTCGAGCGGCGCGAGCGCAGTTCACCCTGGTGATTTATGTACGAGACTACCGCAGTGTTGTCCATCCGCACTAGGACATGGTAGCCTTTCAACTGCTGGAGGAAGTGTTTCAGGGCCAGAAACAGAGCCATCATTTCGAGCCAATTGGTGTTCCATGCGAGGAGATGACCTCTCCAGCTCTCTTGTGCTGGACGGCCATCCAAGACCTCACCCCAGCCCATGAGGGAAGCGTCTGTCGTTAGCATCTTGCGACGACAAGACAGACCTAAAGTGGGACCCAAAGTCAGAAACCGGGGTCTGAACCACATAGAAAGGGTACGAAAAAATATATTATTACTTTTTGGATCCTGTAAATCTGCTTTGCGACAGTGACCATTGTTAAAAATTTATATTATATAAAAAAATTTATATTGAAGGTTTTGTATCAGAATTTTTTTTAATGAAATGATGAACAAAATCTATTTCCAACAATTAAACAAACAAAACTAAAAATTTATATTTCTTATACAGCTTGACATGACAATAAACTCATATTGACTTCTCCTTATCTACCTATTTTATTTTCACTCCTTTTGTTTCAATTATTTATTTTTACACTGCATCTACATGAACAACAGAGGTGGAAAGAGTACTAAAATTTTGTACTCAAGTAAAAGTACTGTTACTTCAGTGAAATTTTACTGAAGTACAAGTAAAGTTACCATACAAAATCTACTCAAGTAAAAGTAAAAAGTAGCTCATAAAAAATTTACTCAGAGCAAAAGTTACCGAGTTACTTAAAAAAAAAAATAACAGCGGGGGTGGGATGAGGCATTCTAGCGTAGTTCAAAAAAGATGAGCAGATATAAATCTCAAACTAGTTGTTTTTAACTGAAGGAACACCTTTGCATAATAAAGCTGTTGTCTTTCTTGTGCTTGAAAATAAAAGTCGTCGCTTAAATATGGCGTTACGTCCTAGTCTAGGGTTGGGCCGTACAGCAAAAGAATGGTTCAGGGTTCTATTTTAAACTGTATTGAAATGGTGGTAGCTAGATCCAGTCATTAACTGATGAAATAATGAGGTTTGCATTGCTTTATAAAAAAAAATACAGACACACACACACACACACACACACACACACACACACACAACAGGAGGAGGATCAGATTCAGGGTGGACCCAGGTCAAAATAATAAACAAAATGGTATTTATATTTAGTAGCTAGATTACCTACAAAAAACATAACAACACAAACAAAAATACAGGTACCTTCCCTGACTACCTAAACCAAAAAACGTGAATAAATTCCCTCTTTCCAAAATAAATTCAATTAAATTCTATTTTTATTTGTATAGCGCTTTTAACAATTGACACTGTCGCAAAGCAGCTTTACACAATCAAAATAATTATATAAGTTTGTATGAGAAAATAATAATATGGCAGCCACACCCTACTACTGCTGAGGGCACAAACATACAGTGAAATTATCTACAAATATATACAAAGACCAACCAAAGCAAAGAGACAAAGCAATAATCAAAGTCAATGGGAAGCAAAAAGTCAAAACCAGAATACACAACCAAATATCAAAACGCCAAAATCACAATCTCTTTCCTCTTTCCTGCATCTCTCTCCGGTTTATATATGGTGGCGCTGGTTGATGACGTCACTCTCATGCCGGACGCGACCGTGTGGAAGGTCAGGTAGATGCCGATGTCGGGACAGTCAGAAAACCTGGAGTGGAGTCTGGAGCGGCACGCGACCAGGCCACAATACACACACGCGAGCGCAACGAAGCATTTATACAAAGCATAATATTTTTTATTATTTTTGCATTGTCATTCATTTGTTTTACTCAGTAGCTAATATGATTTAAAATGTAGCGGATTACAATACTTCAAACGAAACATACTTAAGTAAAAGTAAAATTACAGATTTTAAAAATGACTTTAAAAAGCAGAAGTACACAAAAAAACTACTCAATTACAGTAACGCGAGTAAATGTAATTTGTTACTTTCCCCCTCTGATGAACAAGCCTTCAAATACTAGAACTGCTGAAAAGGTTGAATATTCCAGCTTAATCAGGATTTAAGAAATATCTAAGAATAAAAATAATCTTTGTTTCTTCATCTTCCCTGAAATGTAATGATTTTATGGTGAAATCAGTCATGAGTTGATGTGGTGTTTGCTGGAAAAACAGTCATTGCCAAATTGACATTGTGACAGTGGGACAATGACAGGCTTGACACAAGATTTGACTTGTCTAGAGCTGAAAATGATGATGCACAAAGAGAGGATAAAATTAATTGCTATTCTTGTTCTCCTGCTAAATCTATTACACTGTTTTGCTCATCCGAGTAAGTTACCGTGTTTATGACGTTATAACCACTTTGGTTTAAAAATAAGCATTTTTAATCCTACTGTAGTCAGCAAAGTAATATCAAATAGAGAAATTACACAGAAATTATTTTCTATGTAAAATGACATGATCCTCATTCAATTCACACAACAGCACAAAATAGTACACATACAGTGCAAGATATGATAATATATTGTGCTAGGGGTTTTAAATGCAGTGTCTGATCAATTATTTTCATAGATAGAATTTTTTTATCTACAATTCACAGCTTTATTTTCCCTTCTTTACAGATGATTTCTGGACCAAGAACCCTCTAACAGGCATGTATTACCAGATAAACAAAGCGTCTGCACTTACCTTGTGTCAGGCCAGAAAAAGCTGTCAGCAGCAGCGGGGAGACTTGGCGTAATCAACCTTTACGTTATTTAACCTGGCTAAGTGGTGAGTACTTCATTTCACTATACTGTACCTTTTAGGGTAAACCAGAAGGCCCATCAATCTCCAGTGTCATGTTTGCCATAATACAGGAAGATGTTATTAATCTGTAGATGAATTGATTCATTTGCTCAATCTTTTGCTTTGGAAACGGGCAACCATCTCCTCAACCAGTCCGAAGCTGCAGGCCAGTTAATCAGGAATATGATTCCAAATGGTCCACTGATGATTGTTCTGCAAGACATGGATATATCTGCCAGAAAGTCCTCCACACTCCCACTATTCCACCAAGTAATCAGTCTCTTCATTTATTAAACAAGCTATGCTTGACAAAACATAGCTTATTTTTGCCTTTTTCTATTGTTGTATTTTTTCACTTCTTATCCAGTGGTGCACACAGGTTCTTGCCCCAGACCATGGATACCTTGCTTAGGTCACTGTTATTATCTTAATCGTGCCAAGAAAACATGGTTGGAGGCAAAAGATTCCTGTCGGCGTGATGGTGGGGACCTGCTGAGCATTCTCAGTGTAGAGAAACAAAGCTTTGCCATTTCACAACTTGGATACTGTGAGTTCCTAGGCAGATACTTCTTAGTGTTACATGAAATGAAATAACTTATTCCATGTGATTATTCAATACAGTATTAAAAAAATATTAAACAAATATGGCCTTTAGCAAATTGTACTTTATGGAATTTGGTCTATTAAATTTAAATATGCTTTTAGTTCAACTAAATAATAATTGCAAAACAGTTTGAAAATAAGACTATTTAAAATTCATCAATTATGATCAATTATGAACATTTGCACATTAGGTCAATTATGAAATAATTACTCACTCATTATCTATATTCAGGGTCAAGGGGGGCCTGGAGCCTATCCCAGGAGACTTGGGGCACAGGTGGGCTACACCCTGGACAGGGAGCCAATCCATCACAGGACACACACACATACACACACTCATACACTCATTCACACACTATGGCTAATTTGGGAATGCCAATGAACCTAACCTACATGTCTTTGGACTGTGGGAGGAAACCGGAGTACCCGGAGGAAACCAACCTAGCAAGGGGAGAACATGTAAACTCCATGCACACAGAGACGGGAATCAAACCCGGACCCTGGACGTGCAAGACGACAGTGCTTACCACTACACCTCCAATTAAATTCATGAAACCACATGAAAAATAATGAAAAAGCCATTTTTTAGTGCAGATGAATCTGTTACGTGGTGCGGTATGGAGATCCCCACAACGCGATGTTTTTAATTATAAGAGCCCTAACGCAGGGCTTTAGAGGGGGTCAACGAAATAGGAGTATGACATCTTAGGGCTTTGCCTCTGTCTCTTTATTTTCTGCGTGCTTGTTTTTTTCCTTTCTTTCTGGCTTTGTCTTGGCCCTGACACCTTCCCGGTGCTACCCAAATGATCGCCACCAAGTGCCGAGGTATCAGGACCCTTAAATAAACACGCCTTCAGGTGCAGCTCGTTCAGGCTGATTGGCTGACCCCGGTGTTGCTTGTTCTATACACTGCATGTATCTATACACCGCAGGTATAAATGACCGTGTCTTTGTCTGTTCAGAATTCCGCGCGGTAGCAGCCTGCGGATCTGCACGTTCTGAACAGTTTAAGCGCGGCTCTGCCCCTCACGCGACCCACATCATTACAGAATCAAATTTATATTTTTTTTCTGAGGAAATGTGTATGAATTAAAATAATCATATTGTCCCTGATAAGCAAGCCAAGGGCGACACTTGCAAGAAAAAACTCCCTTAGATGGCAATAGGAAGAAACCTTCAGAGGAACCAAACTCAACAGGGATGATAACTCATTTGGGTGATAACAAATGGCAGAAATTGTTGTGCAGTCATACTGTGTGTTAGGCAGCTGGAAGTTCAATATAACTGTTGATGTCTTTAAGTTAATCTGGAGTCCAGTCTGTTTATTGGAGGCTCAGGTAGAGTGTTGAAAATTCCAGTCCTGAACTATTGAGAGACTGCGGTCACAAGTGCTCAGAGAAGAGCTGTCAGCATTAGTCGAGTCCACTTTTTTTATGGTAAAGTGGAATCTCCAGTCACCACACACATCCCAAACAGACCACACGGCGCCTCCATGCGATGAAATCTCCAAACGGGAGCAGGGCAGCAGTATGAGTCCGACAGGTCCAGAGGGCAGAGGAGGTCTGGATGACTGGGAGCTCAGGAGCAGCATGTGTAGCCCGACGAGGAGAGGAGGGGAGAGGCGAGGAGAGGAGAGGGAAGACTAACGGCACCTTAAGTGAAATCAAAATGTTAAGTAAAAGTGATATTATGTGTCATGTGCCAGATTTAATAATCTACTTTAAAATAAGCTTCTAATAAACTACTTTCTCAATGTAAACAAACACCTGCACCATTTGATATTAGAAAAGCTCATTTTATTTCTTTGTATTAATATGTTAAGAAGAGAGTTCTGCCGTACAGAAAGACAGGCAGACATGTACATGGGCTTCAACCAGAATTAATAATATCACTGATTACAGCTGATACGCTAGTGTGTGTGAGACAATAACTGACAGGATAGAGAAACTAATCAGGAAAAGAATTTGCTAGGGAGCATAAAGAATGAACTGAGAAGCACTGAATAAGGGCCATGTGGTATGATGAATCCAGATTTACCATGTTCCTGTCTTCCAGGGGACATAAGGGATGAAGTGATGCACCCATCATGCCTAGTGCCTACCATACGAGACTGTGGGAACTGTGTTATGATCTGTGGTTGCTTCTGTTAGTTAGTTCAAGGTTAAACAAGGTTACGTGCCTAAAAAAAAGTCAGCTGACTAGTTGAATATACTGAATGACTAAGTTTTTTTTTTAATCTTCCTTGATATCATAAACTTATTAAAATGCCACACTGAATACATGCCATAATCAATGCAAAATATGGTCCTTTATTGGGCAGCACACTCTCCATTCATCCCACCTGGACAATTTCTACTGTTTTAAAAATAAACAGGGGTTGTTGTGTAGACAGTAGTAAGGTTGCTTATACAATTGTTTATGTGAGACATTTGACGTAATTTAAATAACCATGTGTAAGTACAGTAAGAAGTACAGCAGTTAGCATTGCTGAGATTACCTCTAAGGTACCAACATCCAGTGTAAGCTTAAGTACATTTTCTCAGTATTCCATAGACACACCGTCCCTATTTGTTATTGTATGGAATTCTGAAAAGGAAAATAAACAAGAGGACAATAAAGCATGAGAGTGAACTGTAGAAATAAAAAAAGAGTATGAAAAAAGCAAACTAGAAAGTTTAATATGATAAAATAGGATGTTACGGCACATACTAACCTCAATTCACTAACAGCCCAAATCTACCAAGGCGTTTGTGAGATACACAAATGCATAGAAAGTGACATAATTTTCTGCACAGAGAATTTCTATTCTCTTCATCTGAATAGATCAACGTAGAGAAAAGTGCTTCAAATTGTGTCAAAAATCTTGTGCAATTTGAGATAAATTATAAAATTTTGATAAAAGCAGTGAAATTTATGGTACTACAGAACAAGGGGAAAGGGACATGCCCTAAAATAATAAAATAATCAAAATAAATTATATAATAATATTACATTTGCCATACTTATTGTTTTTTGTTTGTTTGTTTTATGACAAACTGTCATAAGGTAATGATGGTATGTTAAGATTGTGTTACCTTTATTGAATCTTAAAAATATAATTTTATAATGATATTATTATAATTATTGAGATTTTAAAGTAATTATACAAATATTGTAATTTGTGAATAAAAGGACTTCTATTTTAAGGCAATGTAAAAATAAACAATTTTTGTTGTTTGTGTCAGGGGAGTGAAGGTTATGCCCTGGGACAATATTGAAACTGTGCAAGTACTTCAATATTCATTATTAGAAGTAAATATAAGTGACAAATAATTAAATTAAATAACAAAATTCAGCTGTAGTACCAGTCAATGTTTATGAGTATTTTCAATATTGAAAAATAAACAACCATATAAATAAAGAAAAAAAAGTAAAAGAAAAAATCTGTGCTGCTTGCACGTGCATGTGCATATGAGTCCAACTGGACCTCTATAAACATTGCATGGTGTTGTTTGGAGAATGGAGAATTATTCTTGTTAAAAACCAAAAGTGTAATATTATAATACATGCATACACGTCCTGAAACATATGCAATGGCACCATATTTCTTAAAATGATCAGAATAGTTTATTTTCAGAACAGTTACTTGCTATATGATTAGGCTTAAGTGAAATAATAAAAGACATGTACGTGAGAAGTGGAGCAAAAATGCAAACAATGTACATACCATAATGGCAATAGCTGTACTGTATGAAAAGTCTCATCAACATTTTTATATTAATTATTTTTTGGCATATTTTTATACTTTAAATGTTCCAAGGTATATACAAATATACAGAAAAAAGAAATTTGTCAAACTATAGGTGGAGAAAAAGGCTTTTCAGAAGTTTCTGAAAAGAAGTTAAGGCAGACTACAGAAGCACAAGCTGGTATAAATTTGTTATTTGACAATTGTTTCATGAAAATAAGCTCGTGTTATACAGGAAAAACTGCAAACTTGTATATAATAGCTAAAATTAACATTTTCAGGTACAGTGGAACCTTGGATTACGGACATAATTCGTTTTGGAAGCGGACTCGTGTTTCAAAACACTCGTAAACCAAATCGAATTTTCCCATAAGAAATAATGGAAACTCAATGAGCCCCTCCTCTCTCCCTCTCCCTCTTTTCGTCTTACACAGTTACACTTTCTCCTCTCTTATTTGAGTTTCACACACACAATGGAAGCACTGTTTTATCGAGAAAATAAACAAGAAATCTCTCTAAATACACTCGAATAAGTGCACACTAACAGTATCACTGCTGTAAAGTAAAAATAAAACAAATTAACCTGCACTTTACCTTTGAAAAGAATTGCGACAGAGCAGTGTTTTTGTGTAGAGCAGAGAGAAAGAGAGTGTGTGTGTAGGAAGGCAAGAGAAGGGAGGGGTGTGTGAAGCATGGTGTCCAATGACGTGCACACACACACACACACAAATGCAGTGCCGGCTGAGACGGAGAGAGAGTGAAAATGGATCTTTAGCCTCTCTAATGAGACTTGCTTTTACTATACACTCGCACACACACATGTCACAATAAGCAGTACACACGCTGTACACACACGCATACAAACGCAAAATAAAATATGTTTTACGCACACACGTGGTCACATTGTTATAGTAAACAGTACACTGGTGCACGGATGTTGATTATACTACTGAGAGACGAGTACTAAGACCAAGCAGGGGAGACGATTACCCACGATTCCGCAGCGCAAGAGAGAGAAAAACTATTGGTTTAGTTGCGATCACGTGACGCTCAGCATCAAAACAAGAAGCGCATGGTGATACATGATACTAAGACTTGTTCATTTTTCAAGTTAAAATTTATTTAAAATCTTTGCTTGCCTTGCGGAACACTTGCTAACTGCATTACTCGCAATCCGAGGTTTCACTGTACATATGGCTGAACAAAATACTTCCCTAAGTTCTCCGACAACACCCCACTTCTCTGCTCCCTGCAGTGGCTTCCTGTAGCTGCCCACATCAACTTAAAACACTGATTGTTTGCCTACAAAGATAAAAACACCATAGCAACTACTTAACACACTTATTACACCTCGCACTGTACCACATTTCCTCCAATCCTCCAGCACTGGTCAACTGGTCCCACCTTTTCTCAGGGACAGAGGAAGACATGTCTCTAGACTGTTTTCTGTTCTGCCTCCTAGGTGGTAGAATGAACTTCTTCTAGATGTCCGTACACAATGTCACTGGCAATCTTTAAGCAACAATTGTTTAAGATATTCGGGTTTACCCCCTCCACCACCACAACAACAAAAAAGGGCTTCCCAAAAGTGTTTGACTGATGGGACTCCTATTTAGTAACCTAGTGAACCAATGTAAGGATATAAAACTTCAAGCAGTAAGCAGTCCTTAGTAATATTCAACATTCTGATTAAGAAATTAATACATAGATTGCATATATATATATTATTTAGCAATAATATGTGGTTTTTATATCGGTATGTCAGAAATAACCTGCCTTTGCACAACCATACTAAAAATGTACACTGCTTTTACTTTGTGAATGCTCCTGGTAAGACCTTTGATACAGTACAAGTATTGACATTACATCTACAGTATGTTTCTCATAACAGCATCAGCACACTGCACATCCACAGAAGTCAGTGATGAATGTATATATCTCTGCTCCAGCTGTTGTTGCTTTTTTCCTTGTTCTTTTCTCTCTCTCGCTCTCTGGCCCGGTAGTGGTACTGGTGTTCAAGGCTGTAGTGTTGTTCATGTTCGGATGATTCAAAATGGTGCAAGGGAAGTGTCTGTTCATTAGAGAGGCGTAATTGTCTCTGATGACTATGCTGCCTGTTGCGCTGATTGTGCTTCAGCTTATAGTCTTGCCCATAGTCACAGTGACGGTCCATGGTTTTGTGGTGATGGTGGTGGTGGTGATGGTGATGATTTTGGTCTTTATGAATTGTACTCTGGGTTGGGTGCACCTCAGTTTGGTTTAATACTTCTTTGTCTAACAGCAGAAGATGGCTCTGAGGCTCTGAGTTTTTCCTGGCCACATTACTTATGTCCATATTTTGTAAGTGGCCAGGGTGCTGGTTGTGCTGTTCGGGTTGGTCTGTGCTGCTGCGGCGGTGATGGTGACGGTGGTGATGTCGGTGGTGGTGGTGGCTGTGCTGGGGTCTCTTTGGCTCACTCTTCAGGAGCCGCTCCTGTTCAGCTGCCTCTTCCTCTCTTTCCTCCTCTTTTTCATCCTCTTTTTGCTCCTCATTCAGATTTTCCACAGATCCTTTCCTCTTAGCAGTCACCATCCTTTTGTTTTTTGATTCATCCTAAGGTCAAAGGTTAGAATAATGAAGACAAATTAATTCTCCACCACTGTATCTTTCAAAACATTTTATGTTCTATTTAGCTACTTCAGGACTATCCTGATACATTTTCTGACATCTGTTTAAAAAGTAGATAAATATCACTGGACTCAAATCAGTTAATAGGCTGGTCGATCACATTTCTAAATTGGTTTCCACAAAAAAAAAGGGATTCAATCATTTAAATAAATAGGATTCTTAACATGCCTAAATGTCATCCCATGATGTAGACATGTCCAGGAATCTTACAGCTAATGTGAGGGGCATTCAATCAAACTGGAACTAATTGACATTTACAGAAAGCTTCAAACACAGTATATTGATGAGACTCTTATAGCGGACATTTTTAAAAAGTCACAGACGGAACAGACACATCTGTCTGTGGAAACTGTACACACAATCATTCACAAACACCACTTGAATTCAGCTTGGAGTTATGGCTATCCCTTGTACAGTCCTGATCTTACTCTAAGCAGTTTCCATATGTCTGGGCCATTCCTAGGTTCCTAGGAGGTCAGCACTTCAGATGTCAAGCAGGCAGTCCAAGCATGGTTCTGATGTACAGAGAAAACTTTCTGCCGTGATGGTATCCAAGCACTAATGAAATGTTGGGATAAGAGCAGTAGTGTCGCAGGAAATTATGTTGAGAAAAAAAAAAGATTTTACTCTCATAACTGTGTCCTGTGGTTTAGGCAGGAGGAGCTCTGTGGTTAAGGTGTTGGACTACTCATCAGAAGGTCCCAGGTTAAAACTCTCTATATACATACTGTATAGAGTCAGCCAAAAAATGTATACACACTTCAGAAAAAGAAAAATAGTATGATGTATATAATATTAATAATAGTAACATATAATTATTATAATACCATTGTATATATATATATATATATATATATGTACTCACCTAAAGGATTATTTGGAACACCATACTACGGTGTTTGACCCCTTTTCGCCTTCAGAACTGCCTTAATTCTATGTGGCTTTGATTCAACAAGGTGCTGAAACCATTCTTTAGAAATGTTGGCCAATATTGATAGGATAGCATCTTGAAGTTGATGGAGATTTGTGGGATGCACATCCAGGGCACGAAGCTCCCATTCCACCATATCCCAAAGATGATCTATTGGGTTGAGATCTGGTGACTGTGGGGGCCATTTTAGTACAGTGAACTCATTGTCATGTTCAAGAAACCAATTTGAAATGATTCAAGCTTTGTGACATGGTGCATTATCCTGCTGGAAGTAGCCATCAGAGGATGGGTACATGGTGGTCATAAAGGGCTGGACATGGTCAGAAACAATGCTCAGGTAGGCCGTGGCATTTAAACGATGCCCAATTGGCACTAAGGGGCCTAAAGGGTGCCAAGAAAAGATCCCCCACACCATTACACCACCACCACCAGACTGCACAGTGGTAACAAGGCATGATAGATCCATGTTCTCATTCTGTTTACGCAAAATTCTTATCAGACCAGGCAACATTTCTCCAGTCTTCAACTGTCCAATTTTGGTGAGCTTGTGCAAATTATAGCCTCTTTTTCCTATTTGTAGTGGTACCCAGTGGGGTCTTTTGCTGTTGTAGCCCATCCGCCTCAAGGTTGTGCGTGTTGTGGCTTCACAAATGCTTTGCTGCATAACTCGGTTGTAACTAGTGGTTATTTCAGTCAAAGTTGCTCTTCTATCAGCTTGAATCAGTCGGCCCATTCTCCTCTGACCTCTAGCATCAACAAGGCATTTTCGCCCACAGGACTGCCGCATACTGGATGTTTTTCCCTTTTTTCACACCATTCTTTGTAAACCCTAGAAATGGTTGTGCGTGAAAATCCCAGTAACTGAGCAGATTGTGAAATACTCAGACAGGCCCGTCTGGCACCAAGAACCATGCCATGTTCTAAATTGCTTAAATCACTTTTCTTTCCCATTCTGACATTCAGTTTGGAGTTCAGGAGATTGTCTTGACCAGGACCACACCCCTAAATGCATTGAAGCAACTGCCATGTGATTGGTTGATTAGATAATTGCATTAATGAGAAATTGAACAGGTGTTCCTAATAATCCTTTTTTTTTTCCTGAAGTGTGTTGACTGACTGGTTATGAACCTTTTGGAATTTAATGGTTTCTGCATGAATTCTGCATGGTTTTCTGCATTAATTCATACATCCAAGTCAAGAGTATCAATGAATACAATGTGACTAAAATGTTTGGTATTTATGAGAAATAACACTTTTCAAGTTAACTGAACAAATTTTATATTTTAAGTAATTTTAAGTACTTAAGTAAGAGTAACTTTAAAGTTCCACCAACTTAAAATCTTTCAGACTAGCGATTTTGTGTCTGATGTCATCAGGGCAATAGGGCACTGGTGGCTCAGTGGTAGGTGTTTCTCTGCCATGCGAAAAATCTGGGTTCGATTCCCAACAACTGGATGAAGTGCTTGTCCCAAGCCCAGATAAAATGGGAGGGTTGCGCCAGAACGGGCATCTGGCATAAACCTGTGCTAAGCTTGTGTGCAGACTGGATTGTCTACTGTGGCGACCCATTGCCAGGAGCAGTTGAAAGACCAACAACAATTTATTTGATTTGCAACAAATTATAAAATAAATAAAAAAAGATAATTGCTATTAAATAGTATGAGTTAGGCAACTCAATAATGCAAGTAAAGAACAATTCATATGAATGAGTACAACAAACTCAAAAACTGATAGTTTTACTTAAAATTGTTTACTTAAAATTGGAAACATCATTACTTCAATGTTTATTAATACACATAAATAATATGTAATAATATTCTATGTGGTTTTGTTAGGAACCTCCACTAGAGGTCACAGTCTGTTTTGTAGTTTTTGTTGGTCGACTCAGTTTCCCAGAAGGCACCTCGGTCAGGTGATAGGGCTCACGAGGTGGCTCATTAAACATCTTATAAATAGCAGTTTGTTCTGGGAAACTGGGTCGAGCATTATACCGTCATGTGGGCATTCCTTTTTGTTTGGTTTTTGTTTCTTTAAGTTTATATTTGGTTTATGTTTTGTAATCCTTGTTTTCAAGAGGGCTCTTATAAGTTTTCCGTATATTCTGTGTGTAGATGGATTCATGGAGCTGCCTTGTTCAGTGTTTAGTTAGGCTGTGTCTCCTCCTGTGTAAGTACTGTTCTGTGTATCCCCAGTGTCGGCCTTCTTGTGTAGTTCTTTGTCTGTGGTGTCCCTTTTCTGTTTAGATGTTTGTAACCCCATGAGTGCTTAGCCGCTAGCAGGGTTAGCCGCTAGTAGGGTTAGCCTCCAGTAGGCTAGCCTCTAGTGGGATTGACTGCTAGTGGTTCTGGTCGCTAGTAGGTTAGCCGCTAGTTTGGAATAGCCTCATGGCTGTCTCTAGTCTCTGTCTCTAGTCTGTGTCCTGTCTCCTGTCCTGTCTCGTCTCCTGTCTCGTCTCCAGTCCCGTCTCGTCTCCAGTCCCGTCTCGTCTCCAGTCCCGTCTCGTCTCCAGTCCCGTCTCGTCTCCAGTCACCCTATGTGTCCTTAGTTAGCTCCAGCTCCCTGTGTCAGCGCTCAGCTCCCTGTATTAGCTCCTTTCCTGTGTTTGCCCTGAGCCCTAGTTTTAGTTTGGGTTTGTTGTTTTGGTTCCTTTGTTGGTTGTTTGTCTATTTTTGAGTTTGTGTTTAAATAAAATACTTTTTCTGTTTAAAACCCCTCGGCGTGCATGCCTACCCTACATGCCCACTGCAACAACATCAGCTGGTCTGGCCTGTAGTCACAGCCAAGCCGTGACAGGTTTGAAATGTGTTATTTTTCTTAATTTAGGTAAAAAGGGTAAATGTAGCACTATTGAAACTAATCTAATGTTCTTTAACAGAACATTTGACTAGAGACTAAGTCTACCTCCTAATACACTAAGTTTACTTATAGCTCTCTTAAGATATAATATAGCATAAGCCATATTACTCACCAGAGTTTCGTCTATCTCATATCTGTCTTCTTTAAAAAATAATTTAGTGGGTGGAAAGAGAGTTACAAATGGCATCACACATGCTTGTAACATTGTTCTTTGCAACCACTTTACCTAAACAAATAACTTTAAAAAAAAAAATGCAACCGAAAATTTTAAAGGACCCTCTACATTTTGCATGAATGTCTACCTTATCAGGTGCGGGGCTGCTGGGGATTGTGCTCTCTGTAGTCTCCATCTCTGGTGGGTGAGTGGCTCTCCAGTAAGACTCCAGATATTCAGCTATGTGCTCACAGGCATCTGACAACTGGTTTTCATCTAAGATGACATCAAATATCTCCTAAAGGAGGAAGAAGAAGAAATGAGAAATGTAATGGCAAAAATGAAACCTCTTGGAATCCATCCAATGTCTATCCACTCCATCTGTAGAATATATACCTTGTACTGAAAAACCCATTTAACGATGTCAAATATAATCCGCACAGCTGCTAAAATGCACCAATAAATGTTTAAAATACACAATTAAATAATAAGAGTTAAAAATAAATCAATGCACTTATTTGAGGTGTGTATGAAAAACAAAAAAGTAAATCTGTGCCCATTCCAGGCCCATTAGGATATTTAAAAATAACAGTTAATAAAGTGTCTTAATTAATTTCTAATTAAGACCACAAGCAGAACTTGTGAAGTGACAAGTAAAAAAACATGGGGAAAAAAATCATAAAAAAAGTTGGATATTAGGACAGCATGATTAAGCATTATATTAAGATGTGCTATTTTTGCTTAATGTGTTTATTAAACAAGTAGTGAGGCTCAACCAAGATGACCATTCTGTTTTTAGACAATTTAAAACAGTTAAAAACTCATCATCCATTTACTGTACCAGTCAGGGCATTTGCTAATGTTTTGGAAGGTTGCGGACACAAATGCTGGCCAATAACCCAAAAATGGAACATACAGTAGACTTTGTGTACACAGGTAGTTTTTAAAAACAGGTTTTTACATACTCAAAAAAAAGAAAGAAAAGAAACACTGTGACAGTATATGAAAATGCAATAACACATTATCAACATATAACCCTACTATAAAGCCATGTTGAAGAATCAGAATCCTGAAAAAAAAAAGCCAAATAATGGAGAAATAGTACAAACAGTTCTCTCTCTTGCAAGCCAAAAACTCTGCTTTCCCCATCCAAATGTCAACATATAAAAACAGAGTTTCTAAATATTTTGGTGCCAAAATGCTTGGTGAAAAAAATACTTATGTACTTGTGAAATGGTGAGCACCATAATGCGACAATTGGATAAGTGGCAATAAGAGGAGTGTCATTAGCAAACATTTGTGAAGCGGAAACATAAGGTTTGTTACCCAACTTGACCAGATTTGACAGACTAACTGTTATCTTTACACGCCTTTAGTCTCAGTAATTTACACCTTTAATCAGGAACAGTATTTCACCCTGATGAATTCTTATCAAATTCACCAGAGTAAAACCCTTAACATAACACCCATATTTTCATCTTGGTAATGCCCTCTGGATACATTGCAAATCCATATAGCCACACTCTGCTCAGTGATATCTTTTTTCCTATTTCATTTCTAAAATACTGGAAAAAGTAGCTGCTATACAGGTTCATATTCATCTCAATGACAACCTCTTTAAATAATTTCGGTCTGAATTCTGTACTAAAAGAAACTGCTCTGGTGAAGGCTACCTATGACCTCCTGGTGGCAGCTGATGCTGGACTATTAACAATCTATGTCCTGCTAGATTTGAGTGCATCCTTCAACACTATCTTACACACAATTCTACTAAATAGCTTTGCCTCTATTAGCATCACTGATATCCCTCTCGCCTGGTTCACTTAATACCTTTCTGACCATAGCCAATTTGTGCAATTAAAAAAAGATTTCTTTGCCTGACCCAGTCAGGTATGGTGTTCCCCAAGGCTCTGTCCTTGGCCCTCTTCTGTTACTTCTCCTTCTTGGTAACATCTTTAGAAAATTCAGAATACATTTTCATTGTTATGCAGATAATGCACACCTTTATTTCTCCACAAAGCCTGACTCTGCTCTTTCACCCTTCTGCCACACCAACTGCTTAAAATAAATAAACACTTGGTTTTTTTTTTAAATATAAACTTTCTTAAACTTAACGGCAATAAGAAGGTTCACCTCATAGGGTCAAAATGCTAGTATTGTAGTTTTGTTTTTACGGTGAATATTGTTTTAATGTCATTTACTAATCAATGATATCATTTATCTTTTGTCTGAATTGGAAGGTGACCTTGGGTCACTAGAAATGTGTCTATATAAATAAAATGCATTATTATTATTATTATTATTATTATTATTATTTCTTGCCTGAAGGAGGGCCTTGTTTCAGGCCTTGATTGATTAGGAGTCTACATACAGTATTTTAGTCATGTACAGTAGTTTATTTAGAGTAATACTTATGCTCAATGTAATTGTGATACTTATACTAAATTTAACGCACAGAAATTATTCTGCTTCTTCACCTGTGTTTTAAAAATTCTTATCATCGCTAGTTTACTAAACTATTTACTAACATCAGTAGAAGACAATGCAAGAACAGGGGGTTAGTCCTACAATGAGCATGAAGGCAAACTTACATTGGGACACTGGGCAAGTTTATCTGCAGCCACCATCTGAACATTGAGGTGCTTGGTCTGGGACTTTCCCCTGGTCTTTATCAATCTCGTGAGAACCTGAAGGAAGAAATATTAGGAAATGGGTCAGGGAAAATATAAACATTTTTGGATCATATTCTGCCTGTTTTGTTGGTGTCTTTTATGGGATTTTTGTCATTGAAGTTTCCATAGCTCTTGTTAAATTTCCTGAGAGTAACCTACACTAAGACATTTAATGTAGTCACTGGATTTGCAATAATAACAATAATAATAATAATAATAATAATAATAACTGTCATACTGTATATACATTGGACCACATAGACACCATATCAATCTATCTGCCTAGTCACTTCTGAAGCAACAGCAAAGTTTTTCCAAAGCTGCCAATCGTCCACTCTCATTTATTCTGCTATGGTATGTGTATTGGTTATACATTATGAGCTCATTCCCATATGGTGCTGGCATTGAGTTGGTTTGTGCTTTTACTAATGAGTTCCCAAACTCTCTTAATTTAACTAATGTAATTTGCAATGTTTGAGCTGAAACTTTCTGTTCATTTACCCCACCGTTATCCACTTAAACCACACCTTCCACTGTCTAAACCACCAGCAGGACGTAGCATTAATAACTTGGTTTCTTTCACTGTATATTGTTCACTGTCAGCCCTGCTTGATACCACCAGCATTTATCACTGGTTGGTCCCAGGATTCCTTCTCACTCCTTGGTCAGATTCTCCCTATGCATTATGAGTATGCCACATCTGCCACTGTCTGGCCAATTAGCAGGCCCATGGCTAGATACTGCTAGCATAGCTGTGTGGATTACCTTTACCTCAACTTTGATTGATTGAATCTGTTTACAGTTTAGTCTGGATATCTGGATAGTCTGGTCCCTGTTTCAGTCAGAGGCAAAAGTAGTAGTCAGCTACAGATGCAGGTTATCATTCTAGGCAAATCTCACTGCCCCTGGAGGTTCTTGTCATTCATAACCAACTTTCCTCGGTTATATGACATTTTATCACCAAGTGTGATACATTACCTTACACAGATGCACAGTTACAAGCCTACAGAAACTAGAACTACTCTGTCACTGTGAACATTAACCTTAGGAGAGGAGATCTTGACATAGACGAGAATTGGAGCCAGGGAGGTCTTGATGAGTTGCAGTGGGTGGTTTATAGTGTCTGCATCTAGAACCACCAGTTGCAAGCTACGTGCAAGCTCAAAGATCCTTTCAATCTCCCCTTGGATCTGAGCTAGAGGACACATAGAGCACACGTATTATTTGTACTTTATATTGTACCAGCATATCCAATTTAATGTGTGTTCATGCAAAGCTATTAACACCTTATTCTATTCTTATACCATAAAAATTACCAGGATTAATTTTAAGAACAAAACATAAATCTGTAGTTTATCCATTATAAGGTTGTATTCAAGTCAAAAACTTTGATGAAATTTCTAGTTAATGACGACATAAATCCGATTGACATGTACAGAACACATCAAGCACAGTATAGTCATAAGATTCCTACCAGTACAATATTTAATTGGTGCAAAAAATTTTAAAGAAGGCCATATGCCCTTCAATTACAATCAAAGCCGAGATGGCTTGGAGCCCACTGCAGTTCACTCAAACATTCAATGAGTGGAAAGTCTGATCCTTGAAAATGAACAACTCACTTTCATTTGATTCACTCAGTTCAACATATATCGTATGGGATATCACACCCTCTCATTTCCAGGCAGCCAAACCTGTGATGAAGTAGGTGCGCAGCCTCGTGGGTGCGTTCCCTTGCTGGGAACATATTGTTCAGTGCAGTTTGCTACCTGCTGTGTGATAGGACATCTTCACATGTTAGAACTTGGCATAAAATTTGTTTAACTATTCTTGTTGGTGTAGCTACATCTACATTTGTTTAGCTTTTTAGCTACTAACTACATTTGGTTAGCTTCTGTCAAGTTGTGCTAATGGTGCTAATTACAATGAGCATGGAAGCTAATTTGGCCGAAGAAGACTGCCCCCCCTGTCCTCAGGGATGCGGTTTCTCTTTGCATGAGAAAGACCAGCACAAAGTGTTAGGGATTATCCACGAGCTTTACAAGAGCTTCTACAAGCGCTTTAGCTAAGACTGAGTCATGTGCCCTCTTTCACCAGCTCCGGTGTTGCCAGCTCTGCTGGTGCCTCTGGAGAGCCCATTCTGTGCGCTGCTCAACAAAGTCAGAGCCGTGACAAACTACATTCTGTGCATGTCCTGCTGCATGGCTCTCTACCACAGCAGGATGATGGGCAATGCAGTAGTGGCGCAGAGGTATCTATGTCTTACACCCTCAGACATCCCACACAGAGACTCCTGCTAGCTCGGACTCTGAAGTGGAGAGGAGCTCTGGCAGCAGGGAGACACTGTTGCTCCTCTTTCAATGCCACCCAAAAGAGCTGCTATGTTCTGTTCAAGGAATCAGTCCCAAACAGTGCTGCACTTCCCTAACACAGTCTTCTAACCACAGTTCCCCCTGACACACAAATGTTATGTTTACTTAGGTTATAAACCCTGGGTAGGGTCTGTTAATTAAGTTTCAGGGAATCACAGCAAGTACCCAGAGTATTTACCTTCTAATGGCCCCAAGATAAGTGCCTTTTGCGATTTGTGTGAATATTCATTTATTAAAAGAAATAGTGTGTTTTCTGTTTACAACACTGCAAATCAAAAAAGCCCAGTGGCTCCTATGATGCTGTTTTCTGGCAATAAGCCAGGGGGGGCAACAGCCCCCTTTCAGTGCTCAATGTGAGCTGATTGGCTAGCCAACATGGGTAGAAAACACTGTAGGTATGAGCTATCAGCTGTAGTTTCGTAAAAATCCACCGCATTTCTCTTCCATGGTCAACAGAGTAGTTTTGGACAATGGTGTAGCTGTTTTCCACACTGTAAACCCAAATAAGTTAGGTAATCCGTTACAGTACATAATTTTTAAAGTATAAAAAGTACTGATGTTTCCATTTTTAAGTAAACAGAACAATCGGTTTTTGAGTTTGTTGTACTCATTCATACTAATCGTTATTTACTTGCATTACTGAGTAACTCATAAGTATACTCGTAAGTAACTCATGCTATAATTTCTTTTAGTTGTTGCAAATTAAATAAATAGTTTTTGGTCTTTCGCCTGCTCCTGGCAATGGGTTGCCACATGGGTTTGTCGCAAGTTTTTATGTCAGATGCCCTTCTGAACACAACCATCCCATTTTTATTTGGGCTTGGACAGGCACTTCATCCAGTGGCTGGGAATCCATCCCGGCCCTTTCGCATGGCAGGCGAAACACCTACCACTGAGCCACCAGTGCTCTGTTACAAATCAAATAAGTATTATTACCAATCCACCATCTTGATCAAAACAATTCAATGTGGGCAGTTTACATGTGCATTAATGACGTCAGACAGAAAAATTGCTAGGCTGAAAAATTTAAAGTTGGTGGAACTTTAAAGTTACTGTGGCTTAAAATATCAAACTTGTATAGTTAATTTGAAAATTGTAATTTCTACAAACTCATAAATACCACAATGTTCTAAATACTCATCAAGGTCTATTAATTTGAAATAACTATAATTGTTTAAGTTAATAGTACTCAATATGTTTAATTACTTGGAGCATTAGGGTTTACAGTGCAGGAGGAGATAAAGACTCAGGAGACAAGGAAGCGATTAAGGTGTATTCCCCTTCAGAAGCGGAATCAAGTTGTACAAGTGTACAACTGTTATTTTGTCATTCTGAAGGAACAAAGACTATAGCCTGTGTTTGATCTATGTGTGCTTAACAATTTTCTAAGAACTTACAAGTTCAAAATCCTTACACAGAGAATTCTATACTGCAGTGTAAAATCCTTACACTGTATTCTATACTGAGGAATACAGTAGACCCAGGGAATTGGTTCACTAAAATCGATCTCACAAATGCTTACTTTCACGTAGCGATCTTTCGAGGACACAGAAAATTTCGCAAAAGTTTGCATTCGAGGGCATAACCTACAAGTACCTAGGGCCATTATTTTTATTGCTAGCTTCCCATACATTTACAAAGTGTGTTGTGGTGGCGCTGTCACAGTAAAATTCCTTCTTTGCATATCCCAGCAGAACTGGGGTCAGAGCGCAAGGTCAGCCATGATACAGCGTCCCTGGAGCAGATAGGGTTAAGGGCCTTGCTCAGTTGCCCAACAATGGCAACCTGGCTGAGCTGGGAATCAAACCGCCAATCCTCCGATGAGTAACTCAGTGCCTTAGCCCTCTGAGCCACCACTGCCCCACAAGTATAGCCACGTTTCAGCAATTTCTTGCTCTGTTTCAATTGCATCACAAACTTAATGGGGAAAAAGGCCTCTATGTACACTGTGCTGGTCATGATCATGATCCAGACGGTGACTCCGTCATGTATGTTGGCTCTTCTGCCCTGGAGGGAACCCGGGCTGTTATGTCAGTCTTTTCTGATAGGCAGGATGTTGTTTCACAAGATGGTGTCAACAGATGCCGCTTAATGGATGGGTTGCTCTGTATGACAGCTCCACAGTGAGGAGGGTGTGGTTACTAAGTAGCTCTGAAGCATTGGATCATGGTTTGGAAGGTTCCAGATTAAAATACCACGACCACCAAGTTGCCCCATTGGGCCATTGAACAAGGCCCTTAAATTTCACTTGAAAACCTCAGGCTTGGCAGTGTTTTTCGCCCGAGACAATTTTTGATTTTGACAGGCCATCAATGGCATATATAAACAGTGTCACAGTGTCGTATATGAATAGGCAATAATGGACTACTTTGCTTCTCCTGTTGAAACTGTCTCATTCTCTGTTGCTATGGTCCAGTGTTCATCTTCTGTCACTCAGGACTACTCACATTCCAGGGCATTTGAACATCTGGGCGGTAAGAGAAAGCAGATTGCATCCGTTGGAGGTCTCTCAGATCATGGAGTGTGTTTGCAGAGCATCTACAGAGAATGTCCACTTCCCACTATTCTTCTCCATAACCACGATGCCCCTCTGTGGATAGATGCACTTGAGCACCTACTGTAGCTCAAGCCCCCAGCACAGAACCACACCCAGCTGTTTTGTATGCTTTTCCTTCAGTAGAACTGATTTTACCCATCATGGAGAGAGTGAACCAGCAGGGCCTTTCCCCTGATCCTTGTGCTCGTCCTCGTTGATCAGCAAAGTCGTGGTATGCAGGAATAATCATTCTGCTAGCAGCAGAGCCATGGAACCTTCCTCTCCTCAGGGATCGTCTGTCTCAGGTAGAGGAGCAGCGTCCCAATCATGTCCCAATCTGTAAAGTTTGCATGATTTTCCTATTCAATCTGATAGCTAAGGGTCTTCCTCTGAATGTAGTTGAGACGATTCAAATTAATCTAGCCTTGTCCACTAGAGGTTTATACACTTACAAGTGGCGAGCTTTTAAACAACTGTGTCTCCAAATGTTCCCATACAATATGTGTTGTACCTTGTCCCTCTCCCTCAGGGAATAGAGGTAATAGTCATAATCATTCACATACACCACTTGCACATTACATGAACTAGAGTGGAAGTTATTGCCACATCCTCTGTACAGTCCTGACCTCACTTTAAGCCCTAAACTTTTCTACCTTGATGGTATCAATTGATTTCACTAATTAAATACTGGAATGATTGCATTTGTTTAGCAGAGGACTATATAGAGAAATAAAGTTAGTTTTTACTCTCTTAAATGTGTTCAGTTATTCTGCACAATCAAAATTCTCATTTTGACTTGAGCACTCCTCATAGATTCTATAATTTTCACAATTATCCTCAAAACTACAGTGGAACCTTGGATTACGAGCATAATTCGTTCCGGAAGTGGGCTCGTATTCCAAAACACTCTTAAACCAAATCATCATTCCCCATAAGAAATAATGAAAACTCAAATTATTCGTTCCACAGCCCCCAAAAATAAATACATAAAAATAATTAATACAATCTATAAAATGAAAATAAAACAAATGAATCTGCACTTTACCTTTAAAAAAAGTACAAATAAATCCTGTAAGGTGAGAGAGTGACGCTCGGTGTCAAAATAAGAGTCGCATGTGTGAAGCATGATACTTGGCGCTCGTAAACTAATACTTGCTCGGTTTCTGAATAAAAAAATTATTTAAAATCTTTGCTCGGTTTGCGGAACACTCGTAAATCACGTTACTCGCAATCCGAGGTTCCACTGTATGTGATAATTATACCTGTAAGGGACTGCCCCTAGAGGGCACTGTGGATATGTTTTTGATAGTTTTTGTAGTTCTGTTTGTAGACTCAGTTTGCCAGAAGGCACCTCGGTCAGGTGATTAAGCTCACCTGAACCGAGGTCGCTCATTAGAGTAGTTATAAATAGCTGGTTATTCTGGGAAACTGAGTCGAGCATTAATTATGTTAAGAGGGCGTTACTTTGGTCAGTGTTTGTTTTGGGTTTTAGTTTGGGTATTGTTGAGTTTGGTTTTATGTTTGGAAGGCTCTATATGATTTGTGAGGTGCTTGTGTTCCAAGCCTCGTTGTGTCTCAGTCTGTGTGTGAGTGAGTCTCTGCCTGTGTGTGAGTGAGTCTCTGCCTGTGTGTGAGTGAGTCACTGCCTGTGTGTGAGTGAGTCACTGCCTGTGTGTGAGTGAGTCTCTGCCTGTGTGTGAGTGAGTCTCTGCCTGTGTGTGAGTGAGTCTCTGCCTGTGTGTGAGTGAGTCTCTGCCTGTGTGTGAGTGAGTCTCTGCCTGTGTGTGAGTGAGTCTCTGCCTGTGTGTGAGTGAGTCTCTGTGTGTGTGAGTAAGTCTCTGCCTGTGTGTTTGTGTGGGTGAGTCTCAGCCTGTGTGTGAGTCTCAGCCTGTGTGTGTGTCTCAGCCTGTGTGTGAGTGTGTATCTTAGTCTGCGTGTGGGTTCTCAGCCGGTGCCTGCTCTAAGCCCGGGTACGCTCTTAGAGTGTGTGTTACCGCTCATAGGAGCGCGGTTGTGTGTTACCGCTCGTAGGAGCGCGGGTGTGTGTGTACCGCTCGTAGAAGCGCGGGTGTGTGTGTACCGCTCGTAGGAGCGCGGGTGTGTGTGTACCGCTCGTAGGAGCGCGGGTGTGTGTGTACCGCTCGTAGGAGCGCGGGTGTGTGTGTACCGCTCGTAGGAGCGCGGGTGTGTGTGTACCGCTCGTAGGAGCGCGGGTGTGTGTGTACCGCTCGTAGGAGCGCGGGTGTGTGTGTACCGCTCGTAGGAGCGCGGGTGTGTGTGTACCGCTCGTAGGGGCGCGAGCGAGTATGTGTGTTTTCGCCCGTAGGGGCGCGAGCGAGTATGTGTGTTTTCGCCCGTAGGGGCGCAAGCGAGTATGTGTGTTTTCGCCCGTAGGGGCGCGAGCGAGTATGTGTGTTTTCGCCCGTAGGGGCGCGAGCGAGTATGTGTGTTTTCGCCCGTAGGGGCGCGAGCGAGTGTGTGTGTTTTCGCCCGTAGGGGCGCAAACGAGTGTGTGTGTTTTCGCCCGTAGGGGCGCGAGCGAGTGTGTGTGTGTGTTTTCGCCCGTAGGGGCGCGAGCGAGTGTGTGTGTTTTCGCCCGTAGGGACGCGAGCGAGTGTGTGTGTTTTCGCCCGTAGGGGCGTGAGTGGGTCCGACTCGGGAGAACCTGTATGTTTTGTGTGATCCTTGTTTGTCCTAAAAGAGCCTGTATGTTTGTGTGATCCCTATTTGTTCTAAAAGAGCCTGTATGTTTTGTTTGTAAAGGAATGTTTTACGTTTGGGGAGTTTCAGTGTTTGATTTGTTTTCTGTTCATGTCTTGTCTAGTTTGGTTATTAAAAGACATTTGCTTTAACAACTCTTTGCGCCTATGTCCGCCTTATTTAAGCCCTTGGCTTTAACAACAGCCCGGACTACCCTACAGTTCGTGACAGAATGCTCGACCCACAAGGCCATAGCAGAGCCACAGTGAAAGCCCCTTCTTCCGAGAGCCTCACGTGGAGGCCCGGAGCTTCGTCCGAGAGCCTCACGTGGAGGCCCCGAGCTTCGTCCGAGAGCCTCACGTGGAGGCACCGAGCTTCGTCCGAGAGCCTCACGTGGAGGCCCCGAGCTTCGTCCGAGAGCCTCACGTGGAGGCCCCGAGCTTCGTCCGAGAGCCTCATGTGGAGGCCCCGAGCTTTGTCCGAGAGCCTCACGTGGAGGCCCCGAGTTTTGTCCGAGAGCCTCACGTGGAGGCCCCGAGCTTCATCCGAGAGCCTCACGTGGAGGCTCCACCGTCGTCCGAGAACATCAGTGGAAGCCCTGGCGGCGAGGAAGACACAGCACTGCATCGGCTGCCTGACGAGGAGGACATCCCAGCACTGCAGTTAATGCTCAGCAAGTAGCGGCAATCCAGTGCTGCCTCGTAAGCCAGGTCCACCGACAGAACCCAGGACAGCCTTCACCACCCGACTGTGACATCATGCACCCATCACCACTCGACCCTGGGAGCGAGTTATTGCCGTCTCCGGTGCCCGGCATTGAGGACGGGTTGCTGCTGCATCCACCACCCCGCGCTGAGGATAAGCCAGTACTGCATCGGCCACCCGGATTGGGGGACAACACAGCGCTGCACCTGCTGCTCGAAACACGAGAGCAATCCAGCGCTGTCTCCAACGCCCGGCCTACACCAGTGATCCAGTGCTGCCTCAGCCGCCCGGTTCTGGTAAAGGGTCCTGCAGCTGCCTCCATAGCTCGGCGTCAACGGCAATTCAGACTTGCCTGCCCTCCCACCCTGCCCGGGGAGTTAGATCAGCGGCATCATGAGCCGGGTGAACGGACCACGGGCGATGTACAAGGACCTCAGATAGTGCTCCGGAGGAGCATCTTGGGGGGGGGACTGTAAGGGACTGCCCCTAGAGGGCACTGTGGATATGTGTTTGATAGTTTTTGTAGTTCTGTTTGTAGACTGAGTTTCCCAGAAGGCACCTCGGTCAGGTGATTAAGCTCACCTGAACCGAGGTCGTTCATTAGAGTAGTTATAAATAGCTGGTTATTCTGGGAATTATGTTAAGAGGGCATTATTTTGGTCAGTGTTTGTTTTGTGTTTTAGTTTGGGTTTTGTTGTTTAGTTTTATGTTTGGAAGGTTCTATATGATTTGTGAGGTGCTTGTGTTCCAAGCCTTGGTGTGTCTCTGCCTGTGTGTGAGTGTTTCTCAGCCTGTGTGTGAGTGTGTGTCTTAGTGTGACGCGCACACCAGGCTCCGCCCCCGCACAACGTCCTACGTCTCCCGAGTTCTAGCACGCATGCACGTCTCTCACACACACACACCCACACACACAGCTGCTCCATATTCTGCTGATTTACACACGCGCACATAAAAGCACCACTCTTTCACCAGCACGCCGTCCGAGATTAATCACGCGACCCGAACTCTTCTGAAAAAGCTAAGACTGTGTTTATTTCCGTGTTTCCTCGAAAAGACTGTTATTTCCCTGTGTATTTAAGTTTCTCTTTGTCTGCCTTGCTCCGCGCTCCTGTGTACTTCCGTGTTGTAGTGTTGTAGTGTGCTTCCGTGTCTCCTGTGCTCCTAATCTGTTCCAAGCTCCCTCCTATGCACTCCCGTTTTCCCTCCTGCCAGCTCCGCTTTATTGCCTGTTTATTTATTGGTTTCTGTTTTGCTTTTTGTTTCCGATTATTCCAGTATTTCAGTTCCAGTGTTGATTATTATATTTTGGTTGAACCCTGTGTTTTATTTATCCCCAACCTTGTTAATAAATCACCCTGCCGGGCCAAAATCAGAGACTGTCTCGTCTGAGTTCCGTTGGTTCGCGACAGAATCTCGGACCCTACACAATTATGGACCCGGCAAGTGCTAATTTGATTTCGGAGCTGAGCAACACCCTCCAGCGTCTTCTTCCACCACAAACCTCCGCCACTACACCACCTGCTGCATCCACAGTCACTCCACCGGTTCCCCCGGCTCCCCACACTGCGCCCATGGCGGCTGCCATTGCCCCGGTTTCCCCAGGTGCGCTTACCAGTCCCGTGGCTACACCGACGCCCTTCTCTGGTGAAGCGGGGAATTGCGATGGGTTCCTTCTGCAGTGCTCAATATTTTTTGACATGCAGCCCCTGCGCTTCCCATCTGACAGATCCAAGGTTGCCTACATTGTCTCCCTACTGACGGGACGCGCTCTCCAGTGGGCACAGGCAATGTGGCAACAGGATGGACCCGTCGTCCACAATTATGCGCAATTTACTGCACATTTCCGGGAAGTATTTAATTACTCGGTGAGCTCTACCACCGCTGGGGACCAACTTTTCCGGCTGCAACAAGGTAAGGGTTCCATTTACGATTATGTTCTCTCCTTTAGAACCCTTGCAGCCGCCAGTGGGTGGAACAAGCTCTCCCTTTTAACCAAATTCCGGCAGGGGCTAGCACCACGACTGAGGCTGCAGATGGCAACCCACGACGACTCTGTTGGGTTGGAGCAGTTCATGCGGCTCACCCTCAGAGTCGCCAACCGTTTGCAGGATTGCGCTGCCGAACTTCCTGCAACGGTTCAATTTCAACCAGCCCGCCTCTCACCAGACCCCAGGTCAGTACCAGAACCTATGGACATCAACCAAACCCGAGCCCGACTTTCTCCTCAGGAAAGACAACGCCGGCTGGACTCGGGGTTATGCCTATACTGCGCCGAAAAGGGGCACCTGCTACCATCATGCCCTCGGCGCCCAGCGAGACCTCTGGTGAGTAATGTCATTCATGAATGTCCCCATGCCAAACCACTCACCACGAACGTCACTATCCACCATGCCACCATGTCTCCCACAGTAAAGGCTCTCCTGGACTCGGGTTCCGCCGGAAACTTCATATCTAGGACACTCTGCCGCCAGCTCAAGGTTCCCCTTGAACTCCGCCCTGTTCCCCTTCAGATCTGCTGCGTGACGGGGGCGTCCCCTGCTGGGGGGTTGGTTCGTTACATCACTCCTCCGTTGCATATGCAGGTCGGCTGGCTGCATGAGGAAAAGATCCGATTCCTGGTTCTCGAGAAGTCAACATCTGACCTGATTCTGGGGCGCCCATGGCTCACTCTCCACGAGCCGATCCTCTCATGGAAGGATGGGGAGATCCTGAAGTGTGGGGCCGGCTGTTTCTCTCACTGCCTTTTCCAGGTCCCAGCTCTACCACTCAACTCGACCTCCGTGGAGAGTCCAGCCGGGGTGCCTCATCACGAGGTTCCAGAGGCATACTCCAGCTTTCAGGACATCTTCTGTCCAGTCCGAGCCACACAACTACCTCCACACCGGCCATGGGACTGCGCCATCGATCTCCTTCCAGGTGCATCGGTGCCAAGAGGTAAGATCTACTCTCTCTCTCTCCCGGAACAGAAGGCAATGAAGACGTACGTTGAGGAAGCCCTTCGGCAAGGCTTCATTAGACCCTCGACTTCCCCTGCTGCTTCTAGCTTCTTCTTTGTGGCTAAAAAAGACGGAGTCCCATGTCCCACTTGCAACAGTCCTTTACCACAGCCCCGATCCTCATCCTTCCAGACGTTAATCACCCCTTTCTAGTAGAGGTCGATGCCTCGCAAACCGGGGTAGGGGCGGTATTGTCACAGCAGCAGGGGAAGGATCCAACTTACCATCCATGTGCCTTCTTTTCCAGGAAGCTGTCACCGGCGGAGAGGAATTACGATATTGGAAATTGTGAGCTTCTCGCCATCAAGCTGGCCCTGGAGGAGTGGAGGCATTGGTTGGAAGGGGTGATCCATCCGTTCCTGGTCCTAACTGATCATAAGAATTTGGAGTATCTATGTGAAGCGAAACGTTTGAACTCCAGACAGGCAAGGTGGGCTTTGTTCTTCACGAGATTCCATTTCTCCATTTCTTATAGGCCAGGAACGAAGAATGTCAAGGCCGACGCGCTCTCCAGGGTCCACGATCCCGAGGAAACAGCCAAGCACCCAGAGAACATCCTTCCGACGACTCTATTCATCTCGCCAATACAATGGGAGGATGGCAGCTCCGACTCCCAGAGCCGTTCCCCCGGCGCCTCTCCGCCCGGTTGTCCACCACAGCTTTCCTTTGTCCCCGAACCAGAGAGAGAACATCTTATCCACCAGGTACACTCCTCACTTGGCACCGGTCACCGGGGGGTCACCCAAACCCTCTCCTTTCTCCGCGAGCGTTTCTGGTGACCTCGGATGAGAGAACAAGTGCAGAGGTACGTACGGGGATGCTGGGCATGTGCTGAGTCTAAAACACCCAGACAACTACCCACAGGAAAACTGCTGCCTCTACCTGTTCCTCGACGTCCCTGTCACACCTGGGCATAGACTTTATGACGGACCTCCCCGTGTCTCAAGGTAACACCTGTGTGCTCATCATTGTGGACCGATTTTCTAAATTTTGTCGCCTTATCCCACTCCCAGGTCTCCCGACAGCACAAAAGACGGCGGAGGCTCTGTTCGAGCAGATCTTTCGGGAATTTTGGCATCCCGGAAGACATCGTTTCAGACCGGGGTCCCCAGTTCATCTCCCGGTTCTGGAAGGCCTTTTTCACACTCCTGGGGGTGACGGTGAGCCTGTCTTCTGGGTACCACCCGCAAAGTAATGGCCAAACCGAGAGGAAGATCCAGGAGATAGGTCGATACCTACGTACCTTCTGCCACGGCCACCAGAACTCCTGGAGCCAGTACCTCGTCTGGGCCGAGTACGCCTAAAACTCTCTCAAGAGCCCAGCTACTGGTTTAACCCCATTTCAGTGCGTACTCGGTCATCAACCCCCGCTATTCCCCTGGAATGGGGAAACCTCCGAGGTCCCCGCAGTGAATCACTGGTTCCAGGAGGGTGAGAGGGTTTGGGCATCAGCGCACTGACAGCTTCAGAGGGCAGTCAGAAGGCAAAAGATCACAGCCGACACCCGGAGATCTAATACCCCAACGTACAGACCTGGGCAAAAGGTTTGGCTGTCAACCCGGGACATCCGCCTTCGTCTGCCCAGCAAGAAGCTGTCACCCAGATACATTGGTTCCTTCACCATCCTGTCCCAGATCAATCCAGTCACATTTAAGTTAAGTCTTCCACGCACCTACAGAATACACCCCACATTCCATGTCTCTCTATTGAAACCATACCACACCCCCTCACTTTCTGTTTCCCCAGAGTCTGGCGATTCACAGGAGCCCCCACCGAGCCTCGACCTGGAGGACGGCACAATCTACGCCGTCCGCGAAATCTTGAGGTCCCGTCGTCGAGGTGGTCGTCTGGAGTATCTGGTGGACTGGGAGGGTTACGGTCCCGAGGAGAGAAGCTGGGTTCCTCGGGATGACATCCTAGACCCAACCCTTCTCGCCGAGTTCCATCAGGCTCAGCCCCAGATGCCGGCCCCCAGGGGTAGGGGTCGTCCACCACGACGACGTATTCTCCGGCCCTCAGGAGCGGTCCGTGGAGAGGGGGGTTCTGTGACGCGCACACCAGGCTCCGCCCCCGCACAACGTCCTACGTCACCCGAGTTCTAGCACGCACGCACGTCTCTCACACACACACACCCACCCACACACACAGCTGCTTCATATTCTGCTGATTTACACACGCGCACATAAAAGCACCACTCTTTCACCAGCACGCCGTCCGAGATTAATCACGCGACCCGAACTCTTCTGAAAAAGCTAAGACTGTGTTTATTTCCGTGTTTCCTCGAAAAGACTGTTATTTCCCTGTGTATTTAAGTTTCTCTTTGTCTGCCTCGCTCCGCGCTCCTGTGTACTTCCGCGTTTCCGTGTTGTAGTGTTGTAGTGTGCTTCCGTGTCTCCTGTGCTCCTA
This sequence comes from Clarias fuscus, assembly GCA_030347435.1. Classification (NCBI taxonomy): domain Eukaryota; kingdom Metazoa; phylum Chordata; class Actinopteri; order Siluriformes; family Clariidae; genus Clarias; species Clarias fuscus. Next base: position 11,927,478 of record CM059205.1, read on the forward strand.
ATCTGTTCCAAGCTCCCTCCTATGCACTCCCGTTTTCCCTCCTGCCAGCTCCGCTTTATTGCCTGTTTATTTATTGGTTTCTGTTTTGCTTTTTGTTTCCGATTATTCCAGTATTTCAGTTCCAGTGTTGATTATTATATTTTGGTTGAACCCCGTGTTTTATTTATCCCCAACCTTGTTAATAAATCACCCTGCCGGGCCAAAATCAGAGACTGTCTCGTCTGAGTTCCGTTGGTTCGCGACACTTAGTCTGCGTGTGGGTTCTCAGCCGGTGCCTGCTCTAAGCCCGGGTACGCTCTTAGAGTGTGTGTTACCGCTCATAGGAGCTGGAGTGAGTGTGGTTACGCCCGTAGGGGCTGGAGTGAGTGTGGTTTCGCCCGTAGGGGCGCGAGTGTGTGTGCGAGTCGCCCGTAGGGGCGCGAGTGAGTGTGCGAGTCGCCCGTAGGGGCGCGAGTGAGTGTGCGAGTCGCCCGTAGGGGCTGGAGTGTGTGTGGTTTCGCCCGTAGGGGCGCGAGTGTGTGTGCGAGTCGCCCGTAGGGGCGCGAGTGAGTGTGCGAGTCTGTATGTTTGTGTGATCCCTATTTGTTCTAAAAGAGCCTGTATGTTTTGTTTGTAAAGGAATGTTATACGTTTGGGGAGTTTCAGTGTTTGATTTGTTTTCTGTTCATGTCTTGTCTAATTTTGTTATTAAAAGACTCTTTTTTGATTTAACAACTCTCTGCGCCTATGTCCGCCTTATTTAAGCCCTTGGCTTTAACAACAGCCCGGACTGCCCTACAGTTCATGACAATACCGACAGACAAGTCATAATAATTTGAAAAATAATAGGGCAGAAAAACATTCAGTCACAATGCACACAATACTGTATAAAGATAAAAATATATTCTTCACTTTTACTAAAATATTTAAGGCTATCATATTAAAACTAATTGTGAAAATGCCAAAATACATAAACAACAAAACAAGAAAACAAATATGAAAAGCCATGATACTGTATATTTTAGATTGTAATAAATCTATTAAAAAATATCTTATGTTCATTTTTGCTGTAGAAAAAACTTATTTATTTCAACCACTTACATATGTAATGTTCTCTAGCAATTTTTTTTACTACTTGTGATCATGTTAAAACCAGGAAAAGATTTAGGAGTAATACATACCAGCTGCATCTGTGGCAATATGTGAAACAAATAGGAAAGAAATAATTTCAATTTCCTAATAATGTTAGTACTTCACACCTCACAGAAAAAGAAACATGGTTCAGCTACACTTTAGTGATAGAATAAACCCCTGTAGCTTTGTGCACAAATGAGATACAATAAGAAAATTACACAAGTTACTGAAAAGTCATTAAATGAAATGATTATTTATTTTCATTAATGATATTCTAATATCTAGTTTAATCAGTACACGGGGCATAGACCAGTATCTTACCGAGGCTGGAACGTGTGTTGGAGCGATCCATTATAGCATGCTTACTGGGGTTGTTTAGGATTGAACGCTTAGCAAGAGCAATGTCAGCCATCACTCGAGTGATAGTTATTCTGTCAAAGTACAAAAGAGAGGGATTTCCTGCCATATAGATTTAATACCCTACACAGAATAAATAAATAAACAGATGATAATAAAATAAAAAAAAACTGTTAAACACAAAATAATTCAAGTAATTCTGTGAACAACATGACATCACAACCTACCTGCCTTCAAATCTGTGCTTTAAAAAATCAAAAAGGGCCTTCTGCATCATGTCTGTAACCTGGAAAGGACACACAAAAAATATATATTTTTTTATTTTGATTAATCACCACAATCTGTTTATGTTAGATTCTGAGAAAGCAAACTGCAAAAAATAAATTGTACAGCAGAGGGTGTAGTAACTCCTGTTAATAAGACGTAATAATAAAAAAAAATGGCTTTCTTCAGTTTAAAGATACAGTCGTTTCAGCTACGCTGTACATTCTGTACAAAAGGAATGAGTCAGTGTGATTTAATTTAAGGAGCTCTATCCATTGTGAATGCATGAGCACAATTTAAAAATTGAGAATAAAAACAGTCATGAATGTCATAGAAACTAGAAAAACCGAGAAGTTCAGTTACCTCATAGCCTTTGAGTGAAGGCCCCATCAGCACGACAGGACGCATGGAAGGCACAACATCATATGCTGCCAGTTGTTCCCCCTAAGTCATTTAAAAAGTGTGTTAGGTGTTATGATTTAAGCTATATGTGCAGGTATTTAAGATATCAGTTCATTGATTGTCAGGCAGAATGAAACTAATAGTAGATACAAGTGATTAAATTAAATGGGAATAAACTGTTAATTCTTGAAAATACATTACTTTGGAGGTGCAGTATCGGAGTCAAATACTTACTGATTTCTTCTTCACTTGCTGGACTGCTGCATAAGATTTAGAGAATATAGATTTTTATTGAGTGCAATTGTGAAAAAATATTCCATAAACTATTAAATCACATTTCAATTTTAATAATGTGTGCAGTTAATTAGTGCATAATTAGAATGTTAATAAATAAAATGAGGAAACTAAAACACTGGAGGAATACAGCAGATTGATGTATATAATATATCTAAGCTCACCTGTTGGTGGAGGAATGGCTTTCTTTGAGTTTATATCATCTTTGGCAGTGCTTGCTGCTTTGCTGAAGTGACAAGAAGATATAACCATTTTAGAAACCATGTCTAAACGTTAAACGACTGCTATGCAAAAAGGTTTTAGCAGATGACAACATAAATGGTGCTTAGCATATATGGAAAGGATGCTTTGTATGGAATGAGTGATATACTTGGCTAGAGCTTTGGCCGCTTTCCTGGCTTGCACCTCCCTCCGAATGAGAATAGTCTCCAGATTGAGTGGGCTGGGGATGAAACCTACTTCTCCACCTTCTTTCACCAGCCGGCCAATCCACCAGTCATTATTAAACTTCTTTAAAACAGTAAGATGGACATGCAGTGTAATTACAGTAAAAGTTTTATGTAAGTAAAATGTGGTGATTAAAAGGTCGGTATTTAGTGCTCCCTCACCTCTTTAACATGCAGGAAGTCTTTAGCCTCGAAGGCAACTCCATGTCCTGGGATAGGAACGTTGTCGTCATCGGCAGGGTTGTAGGTGTAGTTTGTACGTACAGCAAATGCAACAGGTTTTGCCTGCCACGTGAAACACAATCGAAGTTGTATACAGCATTAGGCAAATTAGATATGAAAATAATGAAGAAATATAAATGTATTTAATGGATTGTGAGAACCTGGCAGAGTTGGGCAGAGCAAATAATTCAATTTAATTCAATTGTGTTTGTATACAAAGGAAAAAAATGTATGTAAAGTAAAACAGTATAATTGTTATTATCAGTTAGTCTCTAATAAGCATGCCGGGGCAACGGTGGCGGAAGAACCCTTGAGAGGAACCAGAGTCAGTGGGGAGTGTCCTCATTTGGTCGATACGACCATAAATAAATAAATAATTTCTATAACCGTGATATAATTCTATTTTCAATTGGTGGAACATATCTGATGACTTGGTTTAGCCTGTTTGTCTGCTCCCTGACCTGAACTTTGGAAAGTCACTGATTAACAAGGCCTGTTCTGAGAACTATGCAGCACCTCTCTGAGTGGGACATCTCACCCTAAAAGACGCAGCTGTGTCCTCAAAAGTGCTCCAATTATCTCTAAAGCCCATATTGTTTTCAGAGCACCACCTGGACATCCAGTGGTTCAGCGACCATAACCTGCTATAAGTTGTGTCATCACATCGCATTGGGATGTGGCCAGTCATATTATGGCATCAGATATCACATTCGCACATGTCTATAAAGTTACTGTACTCTTACAGTACAAACATCTAACCAATGAAGGTATGTAATCATTAGCTCCTTCATGTATGACTACCTAAGACTATTGGCAGTCTGGATCCCAGGATAAACCTAACTAGTTCAATTAGTCTCTCAAAAGGCTTAGAAAATATCATATGCTACAGTATAGTCTCCTATAACAAGAGATCTTTCAGGCTTTTCAGCAGATGCTTCACAAGAGAGCAAACCTGTTGGAAACACAAATACAGGGAAGGGATGCTGCAGAGGGCAAGTCTCAGTTTTTCTTCCCTGTATCATCACCCGTTCACCCTACTGTGTGGTCTCTAATACTGTAGTCATGGGATTGCTATCTCTGCCTAACTCATCCAGATTTTCCCCTACAAAGACAATGCTACACTTGCTCTCTCTAACCCTCTCTAAAGTCTGGATGCACTCCTATAATGCTACAACCTTCATCCTTCTGCTACGTCCTAAATAATTATGTAACTAATATACACCTATAACAAAAGGTTTACTAATGACGGAGAAATAATGTATTATTATTATTATTATTATTATTATTATTATTATTATTATTATTATATATTTCAGATGGATCTGGTATGGATATAATTTGTTCTTTTAAAAAAAAAACATAAAAAGCAGCAGAAGGGGGGAATGAAAGATGCCGTAAAATAAAGTGAAAGTGCAAAAATGTTCATATGGCTTGAGGAGTTAAGCTTTTCCATTTTTTTAGATATTAATATACTGTAGCAGTTCTTTTTTGGCATCTCACAATTTTTTTTGCTGTTGTAATTTCCCTTGACTATTTTTATGTTATATGGAACCAAGTACATCAATCCTCATAAGAACCATACACAGGGACTAATTTCTTTCCAGCACAGATTATATATTCCTATATTTAATTTCATGTCCTTATTAAATAATTTCTCACTTAAGCTGCTGTTGGAAGCAGTGTCAATCACAATTGGATATACAGTAGGACTAAACACAGTCACAGTCAGATGTGGCCCTGTTTGTCAAATTAATTTACCGGTATCATTGTGTGTCAGAAAAATGTGGATTTTCACACCTTTTCGAATTATTTGAAACCATATTTACCTATTTTAGAAATGATTTGAAAATGAGAACAAAGGCTAAATAATTTACAACCATTATTTTATTTTATTTTAATTTAATTGTTTAATTGAAAAACACCAACAATAAGGATTAAAGTAACAAAGGGATATAAAGTAAAATACACATTTTAGTTCAGAAAAAGATATATTGGTCTAGGTCAAGTCTCTGTACAATCCTCTGTAAATACCCTAAAATAAATACGTGTTTAAAACGTTAATAATTTAAATATGTAATATGGTTTTATTAGATGGGAACATGGGATATGGTGACTTAGTGGTTATGCCTGTTGTCTCGTATCCCTAAGGCTGGGGGTTCGAATCTCACTTCTGGTCTATGTGTATGTAATTTGCATGTACTGTATTTGAAGGGTGTCCTCCAGAAATGGGTTTGTCCATTGCGTGTGTTCAGGACATTCTTTATTATTATCAGAAAGCTTTACAGCACAATCATACAGAGTTGGAATTTTCAGTCATAATCAAGTTGACTTAGCTTTTCTCTCTGTGGCTAGGGGATGATTATATTGATTGCTAAACTGAAGTAGATGAACGTACAGTATATGAACTGTCCTGATGTAATTGTCCTTTTTGTCCAGTTGATTCGGAGCCCTCATAGATATTTAACACATATTTGGCTTGTTCAGAATCAGTACTCTAATTAGTCTTCCTGAAAGGTGGATAGTAGCAGATATACAGTACCATCCTCTGTTGAGTGATTAGGGCAGTATTTAAGTAAAATTCATAAATGGTCCAGTGTAGACATATGCCAGAATGTTAGCGCAAGATGTTTTAATAAAGTGGATGCAGTGACTCATCCTTGGGTTGAGGGGCTGCTGGTGACCTTTCCAAATTATATGGGCTTAATGTAAAGTCAGATGACTTAGAATATGATGTAATTGTCACTGGGTGCAAGAGAAGCAGGATGATGGAGGAGAGAAACAAAAATAAAGTAAGAAATAATAATTTACATGTGTCAACTCCTTGTCCTCCAACATGTTAAGGCATTAGCAAAAGATCAGCCTGAGAACAGCTGTTCTGGTGCATGCTGCAGCCTTCTGTTACTATATATAGCTGTTGATTGAACAACTCGTAGAAAGAATGATCTTAAAGCTTGTGAATGGACAGTTCTTTATCCCTTTTTTTCCCTCACTCTCCTCTCAATCCCATAACCTGCTCCCCATAACCCATTTCCATCATCATTTTTTCCCTTCCCCTACCCCTGCTCCTCACCCTACACAATTCTCTCCACACTTTTTCTTTAAACAAAGTACATCACAGAGTAGTGCTGATGCTGCAGAGAGCCCAGCCATTTCCTAAGTAGCTGCCCTAGAATATCTCCCAAATATCTACACAAGTGCAATTCCAAAAGTGATTTGGCAGATCAAGGTGTCACTTTCATGTATATCATACACACACTGCAAACTGTTCTAATTATTGGGCACTTGCAAAGTGTGTTTACCATCCCCAGAAGAATAGACTGTCTGAATGATTTAATTAGCTCTTCAAAAATAGATAATGTGATCCGACAGAAAAGAAGATCAATTTGGGGAAACCAGCTAGCACCTTGCTATAAAGGAATATTAAAATAGACTACTTAAAGATTAGACATACACTAACCAGCCACAACACTAACACCAATGTCAGGTTATTGAATGACAGTGATTGTCAATTATATACCAGTAAACGGGTACCCAGGTTCATGGGCACCTAAGGCTCATCTAAGCCTGTGGGGACCAAATGCCGGGCTGTCCAATCCAATCCCAGAGAAAAGCAAATGTAGCAAGAATTGTTAAAAAAAAAAAAAACTAATGCTATAGAACGGAGTTTCCTATTCTCAAATTTATTATATCTAAATCAGGAGCGTTTCTAGGATTTTCAGTTAACCAGGTTTCAGCCCTCATAGATGTTTAACACATATTTGGCTTGTTCAGAATCAGTACTCCAACGAGTCTTCCTGATCACACACACACACACTGTTTACTGTATAAACCTTTTTCTATGTTCAAGTACAATCAGAAAAATGTAACCAGAAAACAGCATATAACTTTAAACTTACATTGATTAGCAATTTAAACAACACACCTTTGGAGACCTACAGTACAGTACTCCCATGTGACTTGAAAAACCTTCAATCTACAGTTAAATATACGTAAATATTAAAACTTTAATCATTATGTTATCTAGTTTAATTTTTTTTTTGTTTGTTTTTTTATTAATTTTTATGTATCTTCATAAATTAGACAGTAGGTTCTACATTCAACCCCTTAAAATGTCATAGCTACTAGGTTATTTATTCAAATTTATTAATATAGACAAACATTGTTTTAATGTAATTTAAAAAAACATATTTTTAATATCATTCTTTTTTTGTTGTTTCTATTAATTAAAAACAAAAAAAAACTTTTTCTAAATCAAAGTGACAAATACCCTACTCTAAGGCTAATAAATGTATTTATTACGAAATGGCCTAGCGACACCTATGATTTAAATTATACTGCATTTTCACCATTTATATAAAGAAATCAACAGTTTTGCATATTTTTCATTAAATCTTTTTTTTTTTCTTCCTTTTTTTCTGTCCATGATAGATCTGCCTGGTGTAACTACTAGCAACATGGGACAATATTCATCATGGCCATTATTGAGCTTGTTCAGTGTTTGAAGTGCAGCATGTTTACTCATCCTTCCTGTGTAATTAGTCATAACTTTATCTGTGATGTTTATTTTGTATTAGTTAACTCACTTTAGATAGTATTAGTGAGTGCAAGAGCAGCGGAAAATCTGGGGAAAATCTGGGTGCCTTTGGCGAAGTTAGCCATCCACCAGCTCTGGCATTAGAGCCCTCACAGTAGGGCAAGTGGTTGACTCTTCAGCATATTCGCTCAGCCAAAGCTCATACTAAGGGTAGCCCACCAGAGGACCCCTCATCTGCACTTCACATGGGCGTAGATGAACTGGCTAACACGATCGTCTGACAACTGCACAGAGTCAACACTCAGGTTCCATCAGACTGAGACTGTTTGCTGAGCAATCCTAGTAATCATATCGATATAAAATTAGGCCACATTGATACACATCCAGCACTCCTGATCTGAAGCTAGGACTGGTAAATATTAGATCTCTCATATATAAAGCACTTATTGTTAATAAAAGTATCACTCATCAGCAGTTCTACTGTGTTTAACAGAAACATGGATTAAACCGAATGAGTATGTAGCATTAAATGAAGCCAGTCGTCGTGGAGACATTTACATACATCAGCCTCTGCTAACTGGTAGAGGAAGAGACATCACAGTTATTTATAGTGATAATCTGACCATTATACAAAGACATAGACACACATTTAATGCATTTAATGTTCTCTATACTAACATTAAAAAAAAGCTACAAATAGTAAGTCTGTCCAGTCAATTCTGCTAATTATTTTTTACAGAACTCCAGGGCTGTACTCTGAATTTTGCGATTTTCCTCACAAACCTGGTCATTACTATAGACAAAGCATTAATTGTTTAACTGTCTGAGAGCAGCATTTATGTCCATTCTGGACTCAGTAGGCATACATCAGTGCATAGATGGAGCCACTCATAATGCAAGTCAGGCTCTAGATTTAATACTAACCTTCAGATTAAATATAGAAAATATAGTGACATTTCCACAGTCTTTAAATAAAATTAATTCAAATTCAATTAAATATGGTAGCCATTAAATATACATTTATATTAACTAATGCACAGAGCTTTATCAGTAACCTCCCAGAGTTATCGCCCATGACTGGCTCATTGAATGTTTAAAGTCACCATTTCATTATATTCTAGATAATGTAGCTGCAGTTAAATAATTAGAGAAGGAAAAACTTGCTTCCTGGTATAACAATCACACATGCACCTTAAAACAATCCTCTAGAAAAACTAAACGTAAATGGCATCAAACTACTGGAAATTGGTAGTACTGTATTTCAAACAGCATGGAGGGAGAGCACGTCCTTGCAACTTCTAACACCTCTGTTGCTCATTGGAGATATTGCTGCAAGTTATGGTGGAGATAGAAGTGATTTCCTATTTTAAGAATGTTAATATATTGCTCTTACTCCTACTCCTAAAAGTTGGACTGTGTCACTCCGCTCAGGGCTCTGAATTCCCCAGATCTCAATCCAACTGAGCATCCATGGAGTGTGCCAGACAAGCAAGTTTGATTCATAGAGGCCCCACCCTGAAACCCACAGGACCCAAAGGATCTGCTGTTAACGTCCCAGTGCCAGACACCACAGCACTACCCTCATTGGAGTCATACCCTGAGCCACCAGAACTGCCGCAATAGCACAAGGGGAACATACACAATACTTAGGTTATTAGTTCAAATGTTTTAATGTTAAGGCTGATCAGTGTAAAGCCATTTAAATGCGGCATTTCCAACGTTCCATAATATTTTTACTTGAAAAGGAGCGTGAAAGAATTTGGGCGAACAGAAATTTTTCGGGACCATCTTTTTGGTCATTCATAGCCATAACCTAGAGTTTAACTGTAATTTAACTTTATGTTGTGACAGCAGGCTAAAAGCTGCTCCAGGAAACTATTGCCAAAAAAAGTCGCAAGGGAACTGGTGTATCTGTTCAGCCACGTAGGTTTGCCCAAAGAAATATTCACCAATCAAGGTACGCCATGTCAAATTTAATGTCTGATGTGTGTCGGCTATTGCAGATCAAGCAGATCTGCACCTTCTGTGTACCACCCACAGACGGATGGCCATGTTGAGTGTTTCAACCAGATGTTGAAAAAGATGCTAAGGTAAGTGGTGGACGAAGGGGGACGAAATAGAACCAGCTCATCCTCCACTTGCTCTTTGATAAGAGAGACACCCGAAGCCTCCAAAGGTTTCAACCTGAGCTGCTATTTGCCTGAGGCCCCACGGCCTGGTGACCGTTCAGGTCAGTCTTCAAAAAATAACCACCTCACCAGTTCCCCCATTCTTCTGAACCTGGTCATTGACCGCCCTGGTTCTGTCAACGGTGTTTGACAGTGAAGAACATCCTTTCCTGTATGAAGGTTTAAAACTTTTAAAACACCAAGTAAATAGAGGGAAGCCCTTGCTTGTCATTAAGTGGGGAATAAAAGAGCTTAAATATTATATAGAAGAGTGGCACATCACCTTGGTCACTGACATGCTCCTGTACAGTGGTTGCAAAAGACACTAACCCTCGCATAACTCGCTGGTTTCTATCACTACGCAATATTCTGTGTCTTACTTTTTAAGCTCTACATTAAAAGTATCCACAGGACAATGCATAAATAGTACCAGAACATACACTTCTTGCAGCCTCAACTGTAAGCAATGTACAGTAGTGTACCTTGGCCTTCTCCAGCTGGACCTGGGCATTCTTTTCTTTCTCCTCAGTGGCCCCTGAGTCCTGACGGTCCGCCGAACCCTGACAGAAAGAAACAAAAAATATATCCATAAAATCTTTCTATGAACACAATTTACAACACAAAGGGCTCTTGTCTTTAAAAGCCATGTATACTAATGCTATTACTCATGTTCAGGTCAGGCACACTTGGCATAAAAAGCAAAATTAAACCATGGTTATTTAATAAAAATACATAAAAACAGATAATGAATAGAAAGTGATCATAACACATATTCTACTGAAATAAAGTGACACTATTAAAAACAAGTTATGAGTAAAAACAATGCTCAAATGGTGTGTTCTGTAATGTCAATTTCCTTCTTCCAAATTCCACCAAGAACATGCTACGCAATATTCATAATACCATGACTGGATTTCACTTACATTTCAGGTCAAAGTTTTACAGGTGAAAAGAAGCACAACTGGCTTAACACGTTTTAAGATATCTTTGTCACTTACAGTGTTCTATTTGTCGTTGTTAGGGTCTCAATGCAGTATAACTTTTTATTTTGGAAGCCTGCAGATTTTCACTGGTCACATAACATGTATGAAGTCAATGTTGCCAATATCAAGTGTATATACACATTCAGAGGGATTAACTATGACTATGGATATATCAACCATAGTCCTAATGTCTTCTTTCTTCTTTTTCTTGTATTCTTTACTTATATGTGCTAACGTTTTAGCACACAGCATTTAAATCAGTTTTTGCCTTCTATTCATGATGACAGTATATTTAGCTCATCTAATTATGTAGTTCATTTGGTGGTTATTTTATTGACTATGTGTTAATTATATAATGAAGTGACGCATCAATAACTGTCATTTCATAAATTAATTTCAGATAATCCAAGTTATGGATGCAATAATTTCATAACTATATTGCTGTCAGTTACTGAAGCAGTCTATTTCATTAGTGTGGATTTTTATTCTTTCATATTTTTAATTGATTGTGAAATTAACACATTACACAGAAACTAATATCATTTACCAGCAAATTATATTTGCAGTCCCCACAAAATATGTCTCATGTATCTTTTGATATTGTGAAACTTTTAAGCATTTGAAGCATTATATGACATATAGAAGTATATGGATGCCTGACTATCACTCCCAAAGGTTCCTGTTTGAACTTGCAATATGAACTTACAATAGGGATGCACCACTTCTAGCTATTGTGCACTGGGGCACTTTTGCTCAGAGTTCCAGCACAAATTTATCACTGGGAAGAATGTCAAGTGGCTGGTAAAAAATAGGTGTATATTAAAGAAAACACATTTGAAGCAATCAAAATAGGAACAAGAACAAGCAATGCAGACCCCAAGCTACTGACATCATATACAGTATAGTCTGTAATCTGAACTAGGTAATGGATTAATTGGACCACTGAGAAAGCAATTATATATTATTATTTATTATGTATGTAGGAACCCCAAAAGTAGGGTTTTGTTTTGAATATGTTTGTGACAGAAATAGTACAATGTACTAAAATGTATTTTTGTTGTTTTTATTTTCTTTATTTGTGGGAAGGATACAATAATTGTGTTTCAGTTATGTCCAATAAGAAAGCTTGTTCAAGACAGGTGTACTAAGGAGAGCCAATCCCTGTTGAGTGTGTGTTGCTTGTGTGTGCGCGCGGGTGTGTGTGTGTGTGTGTGTGTGTGTGTGTGTGTGTGTGTGTGTGTGTGTGCGTGTGCGTGTGTGTGTGTGTGTGACGCGAAGGCCTAGCGGCAGGAGGGACAGTTCTTCTTAAGTATCACGAACTGTGTATAAAACATCATCTCCACCGGATTCTTCAGAAGTGCAGCAAAACGGGACAGATTGTGCTTTTCTTCATCCGAATTGGATTGGCTGGATTCATCTGGGTTTCAAGACAGCACGTGATGGACACTGAGTCTTCGTGGTGTTCGGTAACTTCATCATTGTTTCATTGACTCATCGGAGAAAGTAAGTGGACTCCTTTTCGTGTGGAATTACATTTGGAATTCATCGTCTGGGCCCCAACGATAGCTATCGCTCCAACTTGTGAACTATTTGACTGACTCGTGAACATTTGAACTGTTTGACTGACTTAAGTATACTTTGAGCTGAGCCGAATCAGTAGCTAATATCTTTTTGGGAAAATAAGCGGTGGTTATTGTTTTATTTACTGCTTTTATTTTGTTGCTTTGAAAAGAAAAACTATTTCATTATTGTAAAGCAATACATCTTCTTTATTTCTTTCTCTTTACAATTGGTATTCTGTCATTTCACTGAGTCTAGCAAGTTAATTAATTTAGGAGGAAACCGAGGTACTACAAAAGTTTAAACAGAACGCAAAGAAACTACCGGCTGTCACAGGTAACCCCTAGAGGGCGCCTAGCGCCCAGAGACTTTGTGTTGTAGTTTGTTTTGTTTTGTTTAATCTCTGTCAGGTGACATGGGCGCTCACCTGAACCGAGTTGGTTATTAGTTTCCTTATAAATAGCTTGCTTTTAGTCCTTTTCCTGGTCTTGCGTCTGTTAATTTATCTTGAAAAATGTCTGCATGGTTTAGTTGTGTCTTTTGTTTCGTGTATTCGTGTTTTAGTTTCAGTTTCATTTAAAGCATTCTGTTTATTTGATTTTCCCTGACTTTTTTCGTTCAATAAACATCATTTTATCCTTTAAAACCTGGATACCCTGCAATTATGCCTCACATCCGAAAACGTGACAGAATGCTAGACCCTGCAAGAGGCATAGCAGAGGAGCCCTTCCCCCGGGAGATTCTTTTGGGGAGGGCAACGATGTATGCGTTGTGGGGAGCCGGCGCGGAAGGTAGCCGGAGAACCGAGCGGCGTAGCGGCAAGAGAACGGAGCGTGAGTGGGACGTGCAGCAGGGAGCAACCTCCCAGCTTGATTGGAGCAGCTTTCGGCGGTGCGCTAAAATAAATGAAGAGCGCATTCGTGACCTGCGGGAGCAGGTGGCCACGCTCCAAGGGCTGGTAGCACAGCTGCACCGCGCCGCCGAGCAGAGCGAGCTGCCGCCGCTGCAATGCGGCAAAGAGGAGGGCGAGCTTCCGACGCAGCACAGTGCCTTCATGGACGGCGAGCTTCCGTCGCTGCACTGTGCCTTCGTGGGCGGCGAGCTTCCGTCGCTGCACTGTGCCTTCGTGGGCGGCGAGCTTCCGTCGATGCACTGTGCCTTCGTGGACGGCGAGCTTCCGACGCAGCACAGTGCCTTCGTGGATGGCGAGCTTCCGTCGCAGTACGGCACCTTCGAGGTCAGCGAGCTTCATCCTCTTTCTCAGCCGCCGCCTTCATGCGCCGCCGAGGATCGCGAGCTGCTTCCTCTTCCCCTGCCGCCGCTTTCATGCGCCGCCGAGGACAGCAAGCTTCATCTTCCTCCGCCGCCGCCTTCATGCGCTGCCGAGGATCGCGAGCCGCCTCTTCCTCAGCCGCCGCCTTCATGCGCCGCTGAGGTCAGCGAGCTTCCTCTTCCTCCGCCGCCGCCTTCATGCGCCGCCGAGGATAGCGAGCTGCTTCCTCTTCCTCCGCCGCCGCCTTCATGCGCCGCCAAGGATAGCGAGCTGCTTCCTCGTCCTCCGCCGCCGCCTTCATGCGCCGCCGAGGACTTCGAGCTTCCTCCGCCGCCGCCTTCATGCGCCGCCGAGGACTTCGAGCTGCTTCCTCGTCCTCCGCCGCCGCCTTCATGCGCCGCCGAGGACTTCGAGCTTCCTCTTCCTCCGCCGCCGCCTTCATGCGCCGCCGAGGTCAGCGAGCTTCCTCTTCCTCCGCCGCCGCCTTCAAGCGCCGCCGAGAACAGCGAGCTGCTTCCTCTTCCTCCGCCGAGGACAGCAAGCTTCTTCCTCTTCCTCCGCCGCCACCTTCATGCGCCGCTGAGGACGACGAGCTGCCTCTTTCTCCGCCGCCGCCTTCATGCGCCGCCGAGGACTGCGAGCATCCTCTTCCTCTGCTGCCAACGCCACCTGGCATCATAGAGGACGGCGAGCTCCCTCTACCACCGCCGCCTTGCATCAGTGAGGACGGCGAAAGTCTTCTGCCTCCGCCGCCCGGCTTCAACAGGGGCATCAGGCCAAATGAACCACTGGCCATAGGTGCCAGCCTCTGGGTGAGAGGGGCGGACATTGGACCCTGGGGGGGATGCCCTGGACCCCCTGTGGCGCCCCGGAGTTGCGCCCTTTGGGGGGGGGTACTGTTACGGGTAACCCCTAGAGGGCGCCTAGCGCCCAGAGACTTTGTGTTGTAGTTTGTTTTGTTTTGTTTAATCTCGGTCAGGTGACATGGGCGCTCACCTGAACCGAGTTGGTTATTAGTTTCCTTATAAATAGCTTGCTTTTAGTCCTTTTCCTGGTCTAGCATCTGTTGATTTCTACCCCGTAATGTTTGTAAGTTTAGTCATGTCTCCCATTACCTTTGTACGTGTTTTAGTTTCGTTTTTCATATAAAGTCTCTTTGTTTGTTTCATTTCTTGTTTTATTTAAATAAACATTGTTTCCTTCAACCATACATGTAGTATTATATAAATTTTATAATTTACAAATTATATAAATTTGTTTACGAGTGATGGAATATTGGAACGTGAGATTGGCCGGAGAATCGGAGCAGCGGGGGCGGTATTGCAATTGTTTTACTGCACCGTTGTGACGAAAAGAGAGTTGAACCAAAAGGCAAAGCTCTCAATTTACCGGTCGATCTTCATTCCAACCCTCACCTATGGTCATGAGCGTTGGGTCATGACCGAAAGGACAAGATCGCGAATACAAGCGGCCGAAATGGGGTTTCTCAGAAGGGTAGCTGGCTTTTCTCTTAGAGATAGTATGAGAAGCTCAGTTATCCGTGAGAAGCTCGGAGTAGAGCCGCTACTCCTTTGCGTGGAAAGGAGTCAGTTGAGGTGATTCGGGCATCTAGTAAGGATGTCACCAGGACGCCTTCCTAGGGAGGTGTTCTTGGCACGTCCAGCTGGGAGGAGACCACGGGGCGGACCAAGGACTAGATGGAGAGATTATATCTCCACACTGGCCTAGGGAACGCCTCGGGATTCCCGAGTCAGAGTTAGCTGATGTGGCTGGGGAAAGGGAAGTTTGGGGTTCCCTGCTGGAACTGCTACCCCCGCGACCCGATTTTGGATAAGCGGTTGAAGATGGAGATATATAAATTTTTATTATTGTATATATTATATCTATATATTATTTATTTATATATTCATTTATAATAAATAAATAAATAAATAAATGCCTGTTCGGTTACTTACTATGATAAAAAATGTGAAAGATTTAGTTTAGTTAGCAAATATTATTCTCAAAATTCTATTCTTGGTGCTGACCAATGGACTCAGTGGTTCCGGAGCCTTCCTGAGAACTCAAGGGACATATGAGTAGTAATACACCATGAATAGTCCAGCGCAAAGCTCCATACAAATACATACACACTTTCACTCCTAGGAGCAATTTTTAGAAACCAAATCACCTATTTGCCTGTTTTTAGGTGTCGAGAGGAAATCCAAAGGAAACCTTAACAGACACAGGAAGAACATGCAAAGAAATTTTAAAAGAAATGAGGGCCAAATATCAATCCAAGGAATTTTCAACAAACAGACCTGGTCATGATGATTACATTTGACATTTACCAGTTTTACTTTATTGTCAAATAGTTATTAAATGATAACTAAATAATGTAATATTGTACACTTAATTCATTTACTGTAAATTAACTATATATTAGCATGAGACTAAAAAGGAAAATATGATCATACAGAAGAGCCATAGGAGGGCTGTTTTAGTAGCTCAGGAAAAATAAGTGTTTTTTTGTTGTTGTTGTTTGTTTGTTTGTTATTGGTTGTTTTCCATAGGCATCTGGTCGCCCAGCATCACACCTACCTTCTCAATGTCATGCCAAGCACAGTACAAAGCTGTGCTTAGTTATTAGGCAACACTCTAAAGTGCTCAGACCTTCTAAATGGCTTATTCTGTTCCTTGTAGTGGTACATGGCAACGAGGTTTAATGCAGATCTGAGAACAACATTAGCACATTGATTAAGGTTCATTTTATAAGTGTTAGCAGCACTCATTTTATTCATGCTCATGTAGATATGTTGGTCACTCACCCTATATTATCAAGGCACATTCATGTAATAGCTGATTGTATTTAGTGATGTCCACAAAACTTACATGCAGCTCAGATCGTCATCTACCACTACTGTTTTATTTTTAAGAAGCTCTTATAGCATACAAATAGTTTTCAAATTAACTAGATTTTTATGAATGTTTATTTATTTAATAATTAATTTAATAGTTAATTTATTTACATTTATGATTGTTTTTCATGCTTCTTTAAATCTAGTTTGATTTTTTTTTTTTTTTTAATGAATCAAGAAGTATTGCATTCTGATAAAGAACATTTTGTGCATGTTTTCTTTGAGTTACCAAAATATTAAGAAGCAGAAATAGTGAAAAATTATATAAAAATTGTCTCGGCAGATGCGTCGACATTTGGGGAGTGCTGTGGTGTCTGGCCCCAGGGCATTGCAGTGGATCATTTGGGTGCTATGGGCTGCAGGATGGGGCCTCTGAAGAACATACATACATACCATGGGTGCTTAGTCGGATTGGGATCTGGGAGTTCGGAGACCGGGTTGAGGTCCTTGGGCTCTTTGCTTTAACAGGCTAGGCCCTATGCATGGTTAGATGTTCTGTTCCCTTTCTGTGGTTATCAGCATTGACGTTTTCTGGGATCAGACCAGACAGGCTAGCTCTGCGCCACAGGCATAAATGAGGCTTTGGTGCCAATGATCTTGTCATCAATTTACTGTATAATTGATAATCAATGTTAATGAGATAATGTTTTGTTATGTTAAGATTAGGTGTTATTGTAAGTATGAATTTTGTGTGATTTTGCAAAATGCTATACAGTAACTCCACCTCCTACAGTGTATACACACATTCTACTGTACATAATGTATACAGTAAATCAATCTGCAGTTGTGTTTTCAATTTAGTATGAATAATGTGTTGAGTAAAAAAAACTATAGCAAACATACTGTATGTTTTGATTGTGATTATGTATTGAAGCAAGCAGCAAGTAGTGTTAACAAATTAGATCAAGGATAAAAATGCTGTTGCACAGAAACTTATGTAAAATAATCCTAAAAGTTCAGTTTACAAAACATCATCAGCCTCCTCCTCTACCAGTTTCATTTCTGCCCCTATTATATTATATGTCAGTTCATGCATGAAATGTCAGTTCATGACATGATGGTGAGATCAAAACCTATCTATGTGCACCAAAAAGTTTCCCACAAATGGCGTGTGCATTTCATGTTTCTTTTGCACTTCTTGTCAACCCAACTGTTAGTTATGCTGTCTTAAGTAGAGGTGAAAGGTAACTGATCACATTTACTTCCTTACTGTATTTCAGTACATAATTCACATATCTGTACTTAGCTCTACTGGAGGAGACTTTCTACTCCACTTTGTTCAAAAGTAGACCAAGTATAAGTACCTTTCTGCATTGCATTGCGTTACCTAAACACACTGGTGTATAGTATTTGAAGCAGGAATTTTGCCTCCTGCCGAATATTGTGTGAAATTGTGTGACTTGCCTTCCCTTTAAGACATGTCTAATAAAGCAACAGGTGTTTGAAATAAAAAGCGGAGCTGGTTGCAGTCACTGACAAGAAACACAAATTTACAATTAGGAAGTAGATAGATAGATAGATAGATAGATAGAGAGAGAGAGAGAGAGAGAGAGAGAGAGAGAGAGAGAGAGAGAGAGAGAGAGAGAAATATTTTTGGCTATGGAAAAGGCTACTGTGAGTACTTCTGTAGTTTTACCCAACTTTTGTTGGGATTATATGTAATAAACCAACACAACCTGCCGCATAATTTTGAAGTGGAAGATACATGATAATGGTTTTCAAAATTCTTTGCCCACTCATTGACTTTACCACTTAATCCTGTATACAGGGTTGGAGACTATCCTAGGGTAAGATACACCCTGAACAGGGTGCCAATTCACTGGAGGGCAGACATAGATACACACACTTACATATTCATGTACACACTACAGGCAATTTGGGAACGCCAATTAGCCTAATCTGCATGTCTTTGGACTGCGGGAGGAAACCAGGGTACCCAGAGGCAAGCATGGGGAGAACATGTAAACTCGATGCATAGAGAGCCAGGAATTGAAATTGGCTGGGAATTGAACCCAGTCCCTGGAGGTACAAGGCGACAGTGCTAACCATTAAGCCACCATGCCGTCTCTGGTTTTCTTTTCTTTTTTTTTTTACAAATAAGTGTGCTGTGCTTTCTTTACACTGACTCTGACCCTAAGTAAAATCCAGTGAAAAGATTGCCTTCAGAAGTCACCTCATTAGTAAATAGAGTCCACCTGTGTGTAATTTAATCTCAGTATAAAGTCAGCTGTTGTATGAAGCCCTCAGAGGTTTGTTAGAGAACATTAGTGAACATCAGCATCATGAAGCCCAAGGAACAAACCCGACAGGTACGAGCTACAATGTCAGAAAGGTCCCCTACAGTATCTCTGCCATACTGTTGTCAGTTATGATTGCTTCTCTCTGTAAGGAGATTAACATCATATAGGTCAGTCCGGGATTTAGAGAGACAGAGGGAGGGACATATGCAAAATCCTCTTGGTCAAGCAGCCTTACAAGCCCTGCTGGAAATAGAGGTACATCTTTACCTTTTCCATGCAAAAAAATAGAAAGCATGCTGTTTTGGTAGAAACCAACAGTTTGTATGTAACAGCAAACTTTTATTACATCACAACCAATATTTTGTTAAATTCCAG